>JAOTBA010000203.1:13707687-13727618 GCA_025629845.1 Erythroxylum squamatum
CTTATATATGTTTCAAAGTCCACTTATTTACAAAAACGCCACTCCTTGTTCTGGTTTTTAAACATCTGTCCGAATAACTTCCTGTGTCCACCGAAAAATACCATACATCATTAATTCGATGTCACTAAAATTATTATTCACTGTTCTGGAATTTTTAATGACATCAGTCTTAAATACTGATTTATTTCGATGTACCGATTAAACTAGATACCGGGTATTACAGTAGAAAGTATACAATGAAAAGGGGTTGAATTCAAAGTTGAAGGAAGTAAGTGGAACAGGAAAAAACATTATAGAAAAACCATGGAATATGCCCCAAATTGATCCTTTAATTAAGAAAAAAAGAAGAATAAAGTTGGAGGTGGATTTCAATGTAATTTATACATTAATAATAAGGGTCCGCCAGGTTGACACTTATGGAAAGGGATTGAACTTACAACCTAAAATAAGAATTTATTGAGAGGTAAGACAACACTTTATCTTTAATGACCTTAGACTTCAATTTTTTTAGTTGTCTTGGTTATTAGTTGTTTAATTTCTTAGTTTCATGTCATTTTCTTAATCTTATTATTCAGTTCTTGTTAGAATCCCTTACTAATTGTTTGAAGGTAGTTATTTTTTAATTCTATAAGTTTTTGGGCCAATATGAGCTCCAACACATCACCATATTTAGCCCCATATGAAGCTCCCTAGGGAAATATGATATGTCACATTTATACATGGCAACTACATGGTATCGTGTAAGTGACTGTGTACACACACACTCATATTTCTCCAAAAACTAACTCGTGTTCACTTGTAGATGATGACTAAAATTTAAAGAATGTGTCAATTGTTAACATAATGAAGTATACAATAGGGTGTCTATACTCATGTTAAAGACATACCCGAAGGTAAGTTTACATGGTCCCATGTTACAACCTGTGTATAGGAGACCCAAGAAACAAAGAGTACCTCTTTTATACACAGTACCTGCACAGTATCATGTAGGCTTGTATATCTCCACTTATCCTTTCTATTTCCTAAGCACATTTAATTTAAACAATATGTCCCCATGTTACCTACACAACCCTATATACCAGTAGTACACGATACCTACATAGTCCTATATAAATGTTGTGTAGGGCAATATAAAAAGCATACATCCCTTTTTTTTCTCATTCTCAACTATTTTTTCTCTCACTTCTCTCTAAAATTTTGGTTCTTTTATTTGTTAGAGAGATAAACCACCTCTAACCCTCTTAAATTGTATATAAATAATGCACATTAAAATTTGTCTTTGTAATATCTCTATTTTAATTATTTGGATGTATATTGGATTATTTAATGTTATGAATTGTGTGTTGTAATTATTTAATGATTATATATCCATTATGCATTATTTTTATGGTGTTAACAAAATTTAACTTAAGTAAATTGGGACTTATATATGTTTGTATGGTCAAAGATTCATAATGTGACATATAGTTTGTTGTAGTGCCTCAAATTTTTTGAATTGGTTAGTTTAGATTTTTTAATAGACCAAAAGACATAGGGATTGATATTTAGCATTATAAGATGTAGAAAACAATTATAATCTGAATGAATAAAGGAAACATGATATGGGAGCATTATAGACCGATTATATTCTATTTAGTGACTCATGCTTTCATATTACATATTTGTACACTATACTTCATACTTATTCATTTTTGTGATATTGTTTATCATTTTTGTGATCTTATTTATGTTTTTCTTCAAATATCACATTGTGTTAAGAACATAGGGATCATCTAGACAACCCCAAATACCTACATATCAACCACTATGTAAGAGTGGGCACCATCGCCTTTTTATTACGTATGATTAACCTGAGGAAACGTACTCCGTTGAGGTGGCAGAGGCCAGTGAAGACACCCCCAACATCATCACCAACTCTAGTAGAGTCATAGGTTCTTATGATTCTCAATAGTAACTAGATCATCTACTGCTTCATTTTGAAATGGAGGCACAATGAAGGATATATTAAGCCTTCCTTCTTTGTTTCATCGATTTGAATGTCCTCAAATAAGTTAATCTTGTTGACAGTAAACGTGAGATAATTTATTATAATGGGTCATTTGATGTCTTCGACTATTGTGTTCTATTCTCTTTCAAGCTTATATTGGAGTTCATTTACATATTGGAGGTAGATGACATGAGGAGATCATGGGTAGACACATTAGTCCTCAAGTTTAGCCTAGAAGGCATGGACCACGGTTTGATCTATAACCAATTTGTGATTCACATTAGATTCAACATCAAAAAACGTGCAACACGTTGACATTGAATAGGATTTATATTGACTGGGCCTTCCTAGATACAAATGTGAGGAGCTACAGGCAGCTGATGGTGACTATACAGATGTTGCACTGTATATACTATATATAAAGGATACAATTCATCATCATCTTTATATAGTTGGTTTAATTAAGAGTATTTCAACAAGGCCAACTTTAATATCACTAAGATGACTGATGATCCTAAGGGAGCGACTAAAGAGGAGGATGGTGAGGATGTTGATCTTAAAGAGTTAGAGGAGACTGTTAAACAAGCTAGAGAGGATGCCACTCTTTCGACAATGACACAAGCATAATGGCGACTAAGTCCTCGGATCTTGATGGAGATGATATGATTTGAAGACTTAAAGGACTAGTAGGCGATAGTGCCATACATACCATCACAGATACCACCACCAACTCCCCAGGACTTTTGACGTGTATTTTGTATTTAGTTTTCCTCTTCTTCTTTTTTTGCTTATATGAATATTTTTAACTATGTATATACACTTTTGATATTATTACGTCTTTTTGATTTACCTTTTTTTCAAAGCTCTCTTTGTATTCTCTTTATTACTTCAATGAAACACTTATGAAATGGATTCACATCTCCACTTGACCTAAGACTCATAAATCAAGAAAGTTCCAGTCTTTCTTTCTTTTATCTTTTTTCTTCCTCATTTTTCTTGTTGTTTTGCTTGTTTGGAATATTAGGGATAATATTTATTTTAAGTGTGGGAGGGGGATTTATAGGAGTATACTTAAGTTTTTAAATTTTATGATGAATTTCTCAATAGGAAGTAATTTTTGAAATTTTGTTTTTCCTAAAGCATGTTATTAGATATAATTCGTTATAAATTTTATTATTTTGGTGAACAGGATTGCTTATATAATTAATTATGAGTGTTGATAAGTAAGCAAATTCGATTTGCCTTATGAATTCATAATTCACAAAATTAATACTTGATGATCATTATGATACTTCCTATGTAAGATGCACATATATAAGTAATTGAGACTTCTTTTGAGTATCTTTATTATCCAAAAAATAGAAAATAGAAAATAAAAATATATAAATAAATGAGCATAATAATTCACTCCACTAGCTTGATACCAATAAAAAATTCGAAGTTAAAGAGTAGTGTTAATAACCATTTGAGATAATGATCTAGTTAATTAATTAGGGGGTATTTATAAAAAGCGTTTGCTCTCACATAAAAAAAAGCTAGGTAACTTTTCGAACAAGCTTATTATGCTATTATTTAAGTTTATGTTTTATTAATAAAAATTATATCAATGTGTTTGAAAATTTAAGTAAGTTTATTATGTATGTTTATTTTATGCATGAAATCGAGTTTGGTGATTTATATTAAAGTCTGAAGTCATTAAATGAATCAAATTAGCTTGTTAATTGATGCAAAATAGTTATTTGTATAACATAACTGGAGTAATTTTGGAAGATTTAGAGAAGTACCATAGAACATGACATAATATGCAAATTTGTATAGAGGGCCCTGTTATATTGTGGTTGTTTTTATTTCTCTAATGCACTTTACACGTCTTATTGTACCCCTTTGGATGAAGAACATGGTACACTATACAATCCTATATATGTACCCATATTGATGATGTACTTTTGGAGAAATTTATAAAGGACACAACCAACTATACAGACTCGTGTTAAAGGCCATATAGCTAAATAAAAGTTATACTTTCAAGTTTTATCAAAAAGGAAAGGTAGAAAAGAAGAGTTCTTTGACCAAGAAACATCCTAAAGTCACTTTGAAATATTTTGCATTAGTCTTGATTAAGTGTTCACCATTATTTAGAGATAAAGGAAGGATTCAATAATTCTTTACAGATTTCAAGATTCAAGAACATGATTTTTTATTTTGTTTTCTTTATTATTTTTATGTTGATATTCTCTGTGTAATTAATAAATAATAAGGATATAGATTTAGGCAGAAAGAACCTAAGATGTGGTATACTCTATTTCATTCTAGATTTTTTTGTGATTTATTCATGCTTTTATATTGATTAAATCGTTTGAGTGAAAGTGGAAGATTCATTATTTGATTTATACATTGAGATTCACGAGATGAGATGTATGTTTAGTTCACAACATATAAAAAGAGGGTTATGTGTGAGTTATTTGAGAGAAACCCACGAGATCTTCCTAAGTTAGGATAAAACCTATCAAAGGAGTTTATAGAATAAATTAAAGCACCCGTAGGTTGTTTATATTCTATAGGAATTTCAGTTGATTAACCTTTGAATAGGGATTATAGGTTAGCGAGATAATATAATCTAAGTTAGGAACTCTTACTAGCCTAAAAACTAGAATATTTCATTTAATCAAAGATAAAATTGAATAAAGTAAAAGTATTATGGAACATGGTCTGAATCTAGTTAATTCATAGTTTAACATATTTTTGAACATTGACTTGCTTTAGTGTTTAGATTTGTTATTTATTTATTTCCTTATATATAATGGTTGATCTAACTTGTTAAGTTTGTGAGTAGTAGGTAGTTCATCAATAATTTTAATGGGATCAATCCGTACTCATCAATACTAACTAAAACTATATCACGCACTTGTGGTTAAACAATTAGAACACATAACAAACCATGCTTACATGACAAAAAAAAATCAACATTTTAGTATAGACTCCATTGTGGGAGCTTATACTTTCCTAAATATTGAAACTTTAAAGTGCAAAACTTGTAAAGTTTTTGACAAGTATGAAAGAAATAAAGAATATTAAAATAAACTAGATAAAGTAATGACAAACAAGCCTATTGAACTTCTAATTTTAGTATAAAAAGTTTTGATTAAAAGCAAAACACTTATTCTAGTTATATAATGATTAATATTTCGTAACTATAGATTTAAGATTATCTTAGAAAATGAAGATATTGAAACATAAAAATGTAGGAAAAGTGGGATTGAATGTATCAATAAATATTGAACATGGATTTAGATGAGTTGATATATACACGAATGAAATGAATATCTGATGATATCATATGTGCAACATGTAAAGACTGCCTTGACCCCTTTTTGATGCAATAAAGCTGGCCCTCCTATAATTATCCTTTGATTTTATGAAATAATTTTAAGTTAACATACAATAATAATATTAAAGGCTACTAAGATAAAACAGTTATCTTAAAAGATATCATTGGAAAAATTGATGTGTCAAGAAATTCTATCAACATTTAAAACTTAAAAGAGCAAGCTTAAAATACTTTACAAATTTGGTCGCATTCATTTCATATTTCCAACATTTGAATGTTCAAGAAAGCACAATCCAAGTTGACTATTGAGGCTTGGTCAAATTGAGTCAGGCTTGTTGACTTTGGACAGAGTTGGACTCATACATATATGCTAACCTTACTTGAGATTAGAAAAGGAAACCTAGATTAGTTTTTCAAATTAATTAAAATTACAGTCTGTTCCTTATTTCTTATTCATATTTTAGGTATCGACTGATATCAGTGAAATCATTAGTATAACTTGATAAATGAATTAAGTACATAGATCTAATTTTTTGTGTCAT
Source organism: Erythroxylum squamatum (assembly GCA_025629845.1). Lineage (NCBI taxonomy): Eukaryota > Viridiplantae > Streptophyta > Magnoliopsida > Malpighiales > Erythroxylaceae > Erythroxylum > Erythroxylum squamatum. Next base: position 13,713,545 of record JAOTBA010000203.1, read on the forward strand.
TTTCTATTGACATTGACTCGTATGGTACAAAAATTATAACTTTGATCAAAATGACATTTATCTACACTTACTTAGCGCTAAGTATTACAAGTTCTAAATTTATAGGAGCCTTGACTATGATTTATAGACCATTTGATTTCATTTTCATTTTTTGTTGTGATTTTTAGTTTTCGTTCCCTGCTTTTAATTTAGTGGTCATTTGTTTCCTTTTTTAATTTTTTTTTGCTATTGCTTTTGTAAAATTAGAAACTAACGCTAAAATAATGTTTGGTTAATTTTTTTATATTTCATTTCTAAAAATAAAAAATTGCATCTATTTTATGAAAACTTAAAATTTATGTTTTTGTGCATTTTGAAAACAGGTTTTTCGTGTACTCTAAAATAGTTTATTCAATCCCTAAGCCCCTTGGAAGCCTTAGTGGCATATATGCAGTTGGCCTCGGAGTTCCTAATTTTTCATATTGTTGTATTCTGCTTGTGTCCTGTCTTTAGCTATTGCGTAGAGTGCTTAGGTATTTTCGCACGGTAGAACTTGGTTCCTGCTAGTTTAGGTATGTTTGCTGTTGTGAGCGTACCTTCTGAGTCCCTTGAGACTCTTGGATAGAACTCTTTTGTATGTCTTTCTTTCATTTATTAATTCTTCTGATTTACCAAAAAAAATAAAAGATTTTTCACAAAAAAATTGGTTTCTCTCTGCGCTGACTTCATATTTTGCGTCTTCAGTGATGCTATAATTTGTCTAGGTTTATTTTCGTTTCTGTTGCTTGTTACTGTAACATATCTCTATTATTCTGTTTCTACGATTTCTTCATGTGTTTGTTGTTTATGCGTGTTTTTGTATATGTTGCTTGACTTACTATTATTGTTACTTGCGTTTGTCACCTTTAGAAGATCGTCAACAAGAAGTGAATTAAAGGATTTATTTTTCATACCTATGCACATGTTACTATAGCATTACTTGTTATTCATTTATTTGTTTTTGCGATTTCTCCACCTATTTGTTGCTTGTGTGTTTTCGTATCTGATGCTTGAGTTGCTATTGAAGTTACTTGCGTTTATCACCTTTAGAAGATCATCGTCTTAACAGAATACAACAAGAAGTGAATTAAATAATTTATTTTTAATTATGTTATAGTACCCATACACATATGACTGTAGCATTTCTTGTTATTTATTTTTTCGTCTGTGCGATTTCTCCACGTATCTATTGCTTTGCTTGTGTGTGTTTCATATCTAGTGCGAGAATGTGAAGGAATTGCAGTTATCCACTGGGTGTTTAACTTCATCCAAACGGCTCCCTTTTAAAAACTCTGAAGCCACACCCCAATTCAGAGGATCAGGAAGGCTCGTGCATAGACTCTCCAAAGAACCATTTTGGTGACCATTCTGTGTGATCTTCTCCGTGTTCGCAAAAGACCCAATTAACAAGTGAAGCTTAAACTCAACAAGAGCTAGTTGTGGACAGGAGAGGGTAGTAGATAGAAACAGGACGATAATAAAGAGGTAATCTTTAAATACAAAGAGGTGGATTTCTTGAGAGAATATGGGGTGTTTAAGGGGTTTAAATAGATGATGGGTTATGAGTTATGTCTCTAGGATGAGTTTTGGTAGGTAAGTTTAAGGGTAGACAAGGTGGGTTAGTTGAAAGCTATGAATTTGTAATGTTTTGTCAGTTGCCGCCAAGTAAAACATTACAAATACGTAGCTTAAATCAAAGTGTGGTAGTACACTCTGACTTTTAGTTGTATTCTAATCTTCTTGCCTTGTCAGATAACAAACTCCAGGCTTCTAAAATTAGATTAAATGCATTGTCTCCACCATGAAAATTGTTTCTAACAAGGTGAAGGATAAGAGCTAAATTTTAGTATTGTTTGTTGATTGTCCCTAAATCAACTGAAGGGTTTACCCTTAATACCAATCTACTTCACCATACTTATTCTAGTCTATGCAGAGATAAGCACATCAAATGTCGTTAACATTTTTGTCACACCATCCAGCTCAGGATATAAGTTTTGAGGCTTCAAAGCATATTTCTTTACCCCAATATAATCCTTTTTTGGGAATTTTCTCTCAATAGTCTCCTTCGCCTGATTCAGTTAGTATAATCTTACAACTAGGAAAGAACCAAAAATCTGAATAAGCACAAAGCAGGGCATCACTATATACCAGTGTTCATTACTTAAGAAAATAAAAAATGAAAGGTAGAGGAAGTGCAATAGACTAAATAAAACTTCCAAGAAAGGTGTTGGTGTTATTGAAGTAATTTTGAATGTTATGAGTGAAATTATTATGTTAACTCAAGTTTTTAATAAATTTTTTGAAAAATTTATAGTGATATATAAAATGTTTTAATGTGTTAAATGCATATATGCTTGCATAAGCATGACATGCATCTTGCATATATTATGACCTTGCCTAAATTTACACCTTTATTTTTATTCTATCATTTCCAAGCGCTTGTATGCAGTTTAGCATTTAATATCATTGTCGCACATTTATTTTGAACCATATTTAGCATTTAATACTTTGTAGAAATTGTTGTAATTGATGACCCTTATATGTGATTACATTTAGTGATGGAAGGTTTAAACAATATGAACGACTCCAATGATTGTTTGGAAGTTAATGAAAAAGATAGGGTATGGAATGATACTATAGAGATGTATTTAATCTCCTTGATGGTTGAAGAAGAAAAGAAGGGAAATTAAACGACTACTAGCTTTTCCAAATCTGGTTGGAAAAATATTAAGACAAGACTTTAAAAGAAATTCAATAAGGAGTATACTAATATTCAATTGAAGAATAAGTATAATGGATTAAGGGCTAGATTGAAGAATTTCAAGAACTTACTCAAAGAAACAAGAATCGATTACAACTCTTTTACTGGTGAAGTTAATACTAAAAATGAACGTTGGGAAAATCTATTTAAAGTAAAATACGTCTTTGTTTTATTAATATATCATATTATATAATATTCATTCTCATATTCCTTTTTCATCATTATAAGTGCATAAAATGGATCACATATTCAAGAAAAAAGGATGTAAGGAATTTTCAAACTTGTGTTATATATTTAGAGATACTATTGCAACTGAGGTGCATGTACACCAATAAACTAAATCTCCATCAAATAGCGTAGAAGAGGGACATAGAAATGATGTTGATGAAGATTATTTTTAAAATGAAATAGAATATCAAGATATAAGCTCTCCATCTAAGAGAAATAAATCTCGTAAGAATAAGAAGGAAAAGAAGACACATTCTAACATTGTAGAAGAGGTCTTGCTTACACTTGGTGAACAATCAAAAAGGAAGAATGATTTACTTGAGAAAAAATGATTGAAACATCATCCACTGCAGAGAATAAATCTCAAGAGTCTAATATAATAATGAAAAAGTTTGAATTCCTTAGATGAATTAGGTGTTGGCTGTGTGCAATATGGAAAAGTTATGAAGGCTTTATATGATTCTCCACTTTATGTAGATATTTTTATGAATATGATAGAAGGAAGTTGGATTGGATTATGTCGCTTTAGTTATATTTTCATGTTATTGCATATCGAATTCTTATTAATTTGACGATTTTATATTAAGCAATATTCCATAGTTTGAACATTTTAAGTTTATGCTTTGTATGTAACCATGTAGAACTTCTACTCTACCAGGTCATGATTGGATATTAGAACTTTTGAATGGGAATCCTACAAGGATTTATGAAAACTTAAGAATGAGAAAGATAACCTTCATGAGCTTATGTGATGAGTTGAAGAGTTTAGGGGCTTAAAGACAACAAGTCATTTGATTGTAGAGGGACAAGTAGCAATTTCTTAATGACTATAGGGCATATTGAGACAGCTAGAGTCAATGCCGGACGTTTTTAACATTCGACTTGGACAATTTCTATGTACTTTTGTAAATTGTTATATTCAGTTAATTGTCTTGCAAAAAGAGTCATTACTCCACCATCTTTTGCTAACACACATCCTGAGATTCAACATAATTCAAAATTATTTCCATATTTTCAGGTACATTCATATATTTAATTACTATTTTAATTATATCCTTATCATTAACAATTATTTTAATTTATATTTTAAGTTTTAGGATTGTATAGGAGCAATAGATGGTACACATATTGATGCACATGTTCTGACCAATGAATAAATACCATACAGAGGCATAAGAATGAATCCTACGCAAAATATTATGTGTTGTTACTCATTTGACATGCATTTTACAAAATATTATGTTTTTTATACGTTAGGTAAGTACTATTTAGTTTATTCACGCTACACTAATATTCCTGGATTTCTTTCACTATACCGAGGTGAAAGATATCATTTGCGAGATTATAGAAGCTGAGGAATACCTCAAGGTCCATATTCTTCAATAAGAAATGTTATTGAAAGATGTTTTGGCATTCTAAAGGCAAGATTCCCTATACTTAAAAGCATGTCGAGTTATGATATGAAGAAAGAAAAATACATCGTTATTGCTTTTTGTGTTATAAACAGTTATATTAGAATGTATGGACAAAACAATGAATTATTTGACAATTGTGTTGAAAAAGAATGACAAATTAGGGAAAATGAAAACGAAGATGCAAGTTCTCAAGTGGAATATAATATCACTTCAGCACTACTTCTATAACATACCACTTCTATAGAGTATATGCCCGAACATCCAAAGGATATTCAAGAACATATACTACGAGAAAATTTACTATCTCGTACCCATTGTGGATACTCGGCTCATTATTAACTGTGCCTGTGGCTCAATTCACATATTATGCTAACAATACTTTTCATTCAATGTGATCAGGTCATTTATCACATTCTTCGGATCTGAGTATGGCATTCAACATTTAGTTGCGTACATATTCCATATTACATATGCAATTTGAAAGCACTTCCAATATATTCCTGAATATCGAACTTCTCAAACCAACAATGTCTGAAATTATCATAATCACATAAGTAACAATTCAATAACTGAAATTTAAACAAAAAAAATCAATCATAGTGAGAAACATCTAGGTTAACTCATAGTACGCTCAAGAAAAGCTATTGCCTTGATGATCCGACAATGTCTAGATGTTGGCAATCAACTTGTGCTTCTTTAGTCATGCAATGCACACATATTTTACACATTACTAAGTTGATCAATCATATGAATTATTCAATCATGCACATGTATATATGTCATATTCAATGTATGCTCAATTGACTTTCCTAGGCATGTATCCTTATTCACAAATCTTAACCATTTAAACATTATATTTTGTATACTACCATTTTACAATTAAGTTTCTACTTTTAAGTTAGCTTGATTCACTCCAAATTCATCAACCATACTTTACACTTATCTTTGAACACTTTCATGATAAAGAAGCCTCTTATAACACAGAAACAATTGTTACTTTAAATCTAGAATTTCAGCAAGCTAGATCTGTACATTCACCAAACTTTTTCCAATAATATATTTTCATACATTACCCAATTCTCATTCATAATTACCCCATGTTCTTCAATGCTCATTCATCCATACCTTATACATTACTCATATCCTTAAGATCATGTTTGTAATAAAATAACTCATTTATTCCTTTAACAAATTATAATTTCCAGATTTGAACTTAACCATATCAAAACAGTAACCACATCAAAACAGTCCATTCTTTAGGTTAAGACATCAATTAACTACATAAACTTATTAAGCTTTTAACCAATTAATCAAGTAACAATCTAGGATGATTCACAGCCTTAATCAAGTCCAAATATACCAATTTAGAGTGAAAATTTTCAGCTGGTTTGACATGTAAACAAGGCTGAAATTAAAATTCCAGAATTTGTCATCAACATCACTAATATGTGTAACTTTACTACCTTCATTACTTCACAAATTTTACAAGCTTAGAGACATCACTAACACCTGAAATTTTCCAGATTTCATGTCCTTTAAGGTTACCTTATTTTAGGTTAATTTAACTTCCATATTGGTTACACTAAGGCTTACAAAATTCTGCTCACTTATGTGATTAACAGACACATTTTACAAACACACTTACAGCTCTAATTTTTCAGATTCAAGAACACTTCAATAACACCTATCTTTAGCATGAATCCACCTTCATATTTACTTCAAATCTTAACCTAAATCATCCATTTAACAGTCTATAACCTACTATTTTCATGCATCAATAACAAAACAGAAAAGTAACCAATTCATCCATCACATTCCAGCATAACATCATCATCAACGCCACATGCATTCCATCCTAACTCAGTCATCATAAAATTTGTATTTCAACATGCCATAAAGATCATAATTTCACTTACTTATTTAGCTCAAGTTCCTCCTCAATGATCAAGCTAACTTGGCTCTCTATGCATGTAAAATCATCCAAGTACAAGATGGAGGTAAAATGATTTTAGCAAAGGAAAAATGATGATAGCAGATTATAACTATCTTTGAGCAGATTTTTGTATAGATCTTGAAGTGAGTATGAATGAAATTGAAGCAAAATTCAGAAACTGTAAGGACGTGCTACTGTTTTTGTGGTGAGAGTAAAGGAAAGAAGAAGAATGAACACAACAGAAACTATCCCTTCAGTAGCTTAACTCATTAGGTGCTAGGTGTCACTACTATATAATGGCATTTGTCCGCTATGCTTGTAAGTCACTTGTTCTCTCCATAAGCTTCCATTTGTCACAATTATGCTAGGCCATTTTTCATTCAATCAATGCTGCCATTTGTCACTTAATTTCCTATGCTAATTGTCACTTAATTTTTCATGTCAAATGTCACTCATTTTATAAGCCATATAGGCTTAGTCATCCTAAATTTTCATGTGTCAACTTATCTTGCCACTTGACATTTTTCCTAAACTAAATGTACATTTTAATTGATCAAATTTCCAATTGTAACAATTAATTCCAAATTTACTACTTGTAATCCATCAAACCAAAATTCAAGACATAAGCAATACACAATCAAATCATAATCATTTTAAACATTTCATACCCCGGAATATGTCAATTGAGTGCAATTTTCCTAAATAAACATTTATGTGTATATATATGCTCATGTTATGCATGTGAATGAAATCATATCCCAAATGTACCAATTCTTTCTAATATATTGCAATTCATGTGACTATCACTCTAATCCCTCAATAGGTTAGGAAACCAACTGTTACACTGCTAGTATTTTTTCATGAAAACGAGTAGCTTAAGCAACAAGGTAGGCAATAAAAAAATGTTGATTAATTTTAAATAAATAACTATTTTGTTGGCCTTCGAGTTATGAATAGAGTTAGTAGCCAGTTGAGAACATGATGTACCTAAGTAACTGGATTGACACAGATCACAAATGTGTGCCTCCGCGTCAAAAGACTATAATGACGTTTTAAACAAGAAGCTTAACAAAAACACGACTTAGTCGAGTAGCCGGATCAACATTCATCACCGATGTTTGCCTCCGAGTAAACGATTAGGTCCATGTCTAGAAAATATTTTTTTAAAAAATGTTTTCTAATAAAACCTAACAAAATTGTAAATAGCTTGACCTTTCATGAAAACGTACTTAGGAGTAGTTACGGAATTTGAATGACCAAAGAATTATTAATGTGTGTGTATAATTGAAAAGGGTGAGTAACTTGACATTTGAGTTTTGATTAATATGTATGTCTAGCCAGAGTCCCTAGATGTGGATTTTGCATGTTAATGATTTGAAATAACTTGAATAATTGTGTTTAAAGTTAAATTTATTTCATGAAGTTGAAGCCATCGTCTCATTATTGCATTGTGTGCTTTGTGATTTTGTGTGTTTGTTGTTTTGTTTACTTGAGGACAAGCGAACGTTTAAGTATCGGGATGTTAATAAGTGTAAACTGCATTATGTTTTAAGGCTTAGTTTAATATGTATTTAATTGTTAATTCAATAATTTAGTATATGTTTATGTTAGAATTGTGTTATTTTGTTAATTATTTGTGTTTAAGTGTTTTTATGGGTTAGTACAAGTCTTTGAGCTTAAATATTATGTTTTTAGGATACCTTGATGTGTTTGTTAGTATTTCAGGGTGAACATCGAAGAACAGAGAAGTTTTGGAGACATTCGGGCACTGGAGTTGGCCCACGATCGAGGCCCATATGCCACGATCGTGATAGAAGCCCAAGATATGGCTCATGATTGTGGCCTTCATGCCATGACAGAAGGCTCAAATGTGGCCCATGATCATGGCCTACGTCAGGCAGACGTGCAGACACTCAAAAACGTCAAGTTTCGAGGGATTTTTTTGGACTTTTTGAACCCTAAAAAAACCCTAGGGCTGTTCAAAACACAGAGGATATTCAAAGAACAAGACAAAGAGGCAGAGAGAGCTTTTAACATCAGCAACCTTGAAGAAACTCTAGAGAAAATTCATCGAGAGATTGAGAAAGAGAAGAAGGAAGAGAGAAGTGGAGAAGAAACTGATTCAACATACTTCTCGGATCTGGAGGTTTCCTGACGTCGCTGCCTCCCGTCCTCCATTTTGATTGTATTTCCTATTTATTTTTAGTTTTATCCTTATATATAACTGGATTAAATAGTTGATGATAGGATCTAAATGTTGAGGATGTTCTAAACTCACATTTGGAGTTTTATTCTTAATTTAATGAAGTCTGATTGTTTTTATATTTATTGGATTTATTGTGATTAAATTATGTGATTGCATAATTCGGTAATAAACTGAGAGGGTAAATTGAATGAAAAATAATTAAATTGGGCTAACGAGAGTTAAGTGATTTAATAGAACAAGAATTAAATCAAATCAGCAATTGTGTGAAGAGAGATCTTGCATAGGTTCCTAATAGTTTATTGGACAACTTCATATCTAATTAGGATTTTGGATAGATTGTTAATCGAGAGATTGCAATTTTCATAATCTGATTAGGGTTTATAATTTAAGGTTAATGGTTATAACTCGAGAGAGAGTAACTAGCCTTAGGATCGTCTAGAACCAATAATCTTGTAATTCATAATCAATTAGGTTAGCGTTAAGGATATGTAAAATTTCCTTTCTCTCAATTGGTAATTCTCTTAGGTTGATTTTTAGGTGTGTGCTGCAATTGATGAATTATTAATATTTTCGTGATTGATTCTTGAATTGTTTTGATTGAGTGACTTGAATTCTGATTTTAGTTTCATTATATTTGAATTTTTGCGATTTGTTCTGGCCTTAGATTTTAGGATTAGATTATCCCTCCTTGTCGGATCAATACCTTATGTACTACGTGAACAAACCGTGCGCTTGTAGATTATCAAAGGTAGTTATTAAAACTTACACAGATCAAACACCCGATCAATCTCCTATAGGCAAACATTTTAATCTCTTTTCAATTTATCTTTTTTTTTGCAAATATACCTAAACCTAATCATCAAGTTCAAACACTAAACACCACTACTATTTGTTAGTCTTTATATCTTATTCGCCATTCTCGTACAATAAAGAAATTCATATAATATAAAAAAAGAGTTAAATTCATTTGCATTACAAGCACCCCTAATATCAAACCCCTTTTTTTTTTACGTAAGTTTATTTGCTTCTTTAATTCCCCTAACATTAACTCTTTTGTTTTTATAAAACCATTATTATCCTTTATTTCTTGTTTCTCTCAATCTCTTTCTTTTAATAACTCTTAATCTCACTCTTTTTCTTTTCATGAATCTTACACTCTCCCACTCTCTTCACTTCATTCTCTCTTTTCAACCTTAATTAGTCTTTATATGTTTGTTTTAATATTAAGGGTTTAATAGTAATTGATTTATTATCCTTCACAATGGCGTAGCTATTATTGAACCCATCATACACAACTTTCTATCATATTTCCATTCCTATACCAATAGAATGTGATTTGGATGTGTTCACACTAATCTTATAGTACATCACCTTTATACCTTTAAATAGAAACAGAATCTAGTACTTGTTTGTTCACCATTCATTAATACAATGAAACTTGTATGGCTTCATATGCATAAAAGTAAATGATCTAAACTTTTGTAAGAGTAGCACTACCTACATTAACTTCTTTTATCACTAATAATATGACATGTCTTATTTTGAATAGGATATTTAGCATGAAAGATGCTCTCTTTTCGCTACTCTAACTTATCCTTATTAGTTGGAGAACTCATTACTCTCTTAACTACAAATGATATGTATGATAATCAATGTCATCAACTTTCCCTTGGGATGATGTATTATGCCTAACTTGCGTATCTTTTTAGGAATTTGAGGGTGTTGTCCCTTTTGTATATTGATGATTTGCTTGAGTTATTACTCTAAGAGGTCTCTTACATCATTGCACATTGTGTTCATCCTGTGAAGTTGTTGTTTCATAGCTGACAAAAGTAAGAGTGTATTTTTATTTTCTTTCTTAGGTGTTAATTCACTTTTATTGAGGCCAACCCTTTAATTATATAAAACTAAAAATAAAATAAAAAATTATAAATATTTTAAAATGCAATAAAAGAGACTTTTATAATTAAGATAAAATCAAACAAAAACTCAAGAACTCTATTCTTAAATTGAAAATTTAAAATTTGATACTAGAAAGACCCTTATTAATATTACTTTAAATTGAAACTCCAGCATGCCAATTTGATAAGAGGTATCCAATTATTAAATTAAATCTCATTCAATGGCATTAAAGGTCTAACTAATTAGTTACAGGAATAATTGACAAGGATGCTATCTTCAGACCTGACATATAAAGATGAATAGTCGACTGAAATAAAACTATATTTCTTCGAAATTGTGTCATGGAAAATGCGTCCATTCCACGCCTTTTACAATTATCGTGTCAAGTCAAGGGAAAGGACAAGAAATAGTCGGTTAATTTCAGTTTGAATTTCAAGACTTTGACCAGAATTTTGCATTCAGCTCAGCCCGTCATTTTATGCTTGGTAGGAAGTCGTCCTCTGTCCCGATTTCCCATTGCCTTCGAACTTTCACACTAATTACTTGCTCCATGCATGAAGGCCCACCAAACCTTGTCCTCAAAGTGTTTCTAAACACAAATTCATGCGTAAAAGATCCGTATCATAAGTGGCCAATAAGAAAATGATTTTTTAAGGAGGCGTTTAGCTATAGCTGGTAAGTTAATTTTTTTTAGCTTATTAACTAAAAGTTAGTTTTTGACCATTTTAAAAAGTTATTGATGCGTTTGGTGAATGATTTATTGGTTAGCTTATTTAACTCTAATTAGCTGATTTCTAAAAGCTCCATAAGAGGAATTTTTGGAGTTAGTTGTTTGCCTAATGATAATATTGTCCTCCACTTTATTCTCTACTTTTGCTCTGTGTGTTTTCAAAGTTAGTTTTTTTTTAATCGTACAATTATGTCGTAAAGTTTGGAAGAATATAATAAAAGAGTTAATTAAACTTTTTAATTTTTATTTAATTTTATAATATTAGTTTACGTTTAAAAACACCATAATATTAAGTTTTCGAACATAAAGAGTTACATCAAATTAATATTTTTAGTATATAACTGCTATACATCGTATCTGTGTCATACTATAATTAAAAATATTTTTAATTTATTAAATAATAAAATTTATAGATATTATATGAAAAATACTAATATGATGTAACTTGCTGCATCATTCATATTAATAGAGAATTTAACATTGGGTTATTATTATTATTATTATTATTAAAGTTATAAACTTAATTTTTATAAAATTAAATATCTAAAATATAAAATCTTATAAGAATATTAACGAAATACTAAGAAATATAATATTAATGCCTTTATATATATTTTTAAAATCATATCCTCGTAAGTCATTTTAAACATCAACAACTAATACTAAATAGCTAATTTTATCAAACATCTTTAATAAATAGCTGATATTATCCGCTAGTCAAATCAGCTGATATAATTAGCCATAAACTAACTGTTGATAGAATCAACTAACAGCTAATACAATCCGATGTTTGCCAAACAGGGCTTATATGTCGCAAGTGCAAATTATAAGTCTATAATATAGTCTAATGCTATTAACAATGTTTATTATTAGTGTTATAATAATAATAATAATAATTAGGATCTTTACTGTTGTCATTAATATTGTTATTATTATTTTGTTTATGAATATTAATGTTAGAATGAGTCTTCTTCTTCTTATTATTTTCTATTATTATTAGTATTATTATTTTTATTTTTGCAATTATTTGTACCTGTTATTTATTTTATTTGATTTTCATTTTTCCATATTATTAGTATTATTTTATTTATTTATTTATTTAGTTATTTTATTTTAATTTTAATCTAAATTTTATTTTCTTTTCTTCATTCATGTTGGTTATTTGGAAACAGTCTCTCGACTAGTTAGGAGTAAGGCTACATATTACTGAACCTCCCCAAACTTTATATCTCAATGAGATTTTTACTAAGTGTTATTGTTGTTTTTTTGTTATTATTCGTATTTTCGTAGATCATCACTCATAAAATATGATTTTGAACAAACTAAAGTTTTAAATGAGTACTTCAATAGAGTAGACTCGTTATCCATCAAAAATTTCTATTGATTGTCTTTACGAATTTATGAAAATATATAACTTCTTAAAGTTAATAAGCTTTGAAAGACAAGGCTAAGGATAATATTTATACATGAAAAAGATGACAAAGGTAATATAAAGGATAACTAATATTTCTTTCTTGTTTTTTCTTCAAAGAAGCAAATATTTTTTTAATATAGAAAGAGGGCAAACAGTACAATCACACAATTAATCTAGGGAAACAGATTCCCGACAAATCCTCTAACAGGATAAGGTGGCACCCAAAAGGTGGAATAGTGAAATACTTAACACCTACAGCAAAATGACTGGCATAGTTAGCTAGCCAATCGGCACATCTGTTGCTCTCTCGATAAACATGTCGATGAACAACAGTCCAATTCCTAGTGAACAGCTCATGGATGCTCCGGACATGAGGAATGAGCGTCCTGGATTGCCGGTTAGAAGAGGAGAGGAGATTGCACATCGCTGTAGAATCTACTTTCAATTCAATCCGGCGGTGGCCCAGATTCTAAGCCAATGTCAGCCCAGTATAAATACCCCAGAGTTCCGTAGCCAAAGACGAGCACCATCTAATGTTGTGCGAGAAGCCACCCAGCCAGTGACCGGTACTATCCTGTAGAAGGCCCCCTGCGGTGGCGATAGACGAGGACCGTTTGGAGGCGCCATCAATGTTCAACTTGATCCAGCCCGTGGGAGGTTTGCACCAGCCGATGTGACTCTCATGCCGAGGTGGGGGCCCAGTAGGAATCGTGCTTCTGTGCCACCTGACTGAGTTACGGAGAAGACCTGCATAAGACAAAACAATGGAAAGGGTTGAGGAAGGCCAAATAAAGTTATCCTCGAATAGGGTCTTATTCCTCCATTGCCAAAGGAACCAGCTTGTAATGCCGAAGATGGTTGCCCAATCGTGCCCGAGAACTTGATGGGGGTGTTGGATCTCGCTTGAGTCCGGAACCCAACTCTTGCTCTGAACCAAATAATGTTGGATCCCGTTTCTGGAGCCCAAACATTCGAAGACAAAACGGAACCCGTCATCCCATAATGGTGGCGTGCCCACAAAAGTTGAACATCGAACAATTAAAACTTAGAGAGAATCACAAGTCAAAAATCCAATTATATTTCATAAATGAATTCTAAAAGAGTTTATACAAGCTTATTTCAAAATACCAAAAAAAAACACAAAAATATGGAATACCATGATACAATTTGTATGCTTATGCTTGAAATGACTCTAAATTACAAAAGTTCCTAAACTAACTTAATTACAAAAAAAATCTTTAATTATTTTGGAGTTCCAACGTCTTGCAAGGATCGCTAATCTTTTCTTTCTACACCTGAGGAGGGAAGCATGGGGTGAGCTACACAGCTCAGTGGCTAATAAATTTATAGCCATGTGCAATTGACCAAAGTGAAGCATAAGTATGTATATAAGGTCTAGCAATTCTAGCATTCATACTTTATTCACGACATTTAAACATTCATCAAATTTAGCTCAAAAATTCATAA
>JAOTBA010000203.1:13739899-13767978 GCA_025629845.1 Erythroxylum squamatum
CCTCATGTTTACGACTACACAAAACCACTATGTGGGATTGTGTTAGTTCGTTCTGTTCACGGCTACACAAGACCATTTTATGGAATTGTGTTAGTACGTTCTGTTTACGGACCACCCGAACCATTATGATGTGCTTATGTGTTTATGATCTGTGAATAAGTTGAAAAATGCATGAATTGTGTTATTTGTGATTTTGATTACTTAACAAGAATTTTGAGAAACATATGTCTTATGATTTAATAAGAATTCTTTTTGAGATTGAACTTTTTGAACGGTTTTGTTTGTTATTTGTTATAAGCATGTTACCCACGATCTTTCGAGCTCAGCCCCCTCTCTTTTCCCATCTCCAGGTGTTGAGCAAGAGATCAAGTGAAAGTGAATCAAGGCATAAATTCGAATTTGCATGTTTTGTTGTGTTTTGGATTAATTGCTGTAAAACAAGGCTCAAATGTATTTTGAAAATTATTGGGTTTTGCATGTTTTGTATATTGGATTTTGATATTGATATTGTATTGTGGCTTGGAATGGCATTGACGGTTGTAAAACTCTTATTTCATGAGATTCATGAAAAATGGATTTGTGTATGGTTTCGAAATATAAATTTGTATATGGATGACTATGATGAATGTTAAGTATGAATGGTTGGTATATGTATATATATATATACACATCAGTGAGATATTATGGAAAAGGACACATAGGAATTTTGGGATGAAGAGATATAGCTAAAGGAGACAAGTCAAATAAGTTGAGATTTAAGAATAGATGAAGAAAATTTAAAATTCAAATGGTTATGAAATGAAGTGGAGTTGAAACATGACTTAATTATGGATGAGGTTAAGTTGAAATTAAGTACACTTAAAGAAGTAATCCAATTGAGTTGATGAACTTTGAATATGAGTTGCTATTACTTGTAAGTGAAATGTCATGGAAAAGAAGGATTGGTATTTGAATGGATAAGAATGATGTTGTAATAGAGTAAGTAAAATTGGGAAGGTTTTGCAAGTTTTCACAAGGATAGATGTATGTGATTTCAGGGGAAAGTCTGGAATGATTTAGGTAGAATTGGCCAAAATTGTCTTCTTGAAAGTTGTAATGCATCTTTATAGCTTTCCAACGCTATAAAGTATGTGATTTTTGGACATCGGAATCGAAAGATATGATTGTTACAAATTATGATGTTGCATGGAATGTATGCATAGGACAGCTATGGTTTATTGATGAGAAATTATGGTTTTGATGAATCAAATGGATTGAGATTTGAGATTTTATGAGATAAATTTGGTGTTTGAGTTGTTATGAGGTGTTTTTGCATTAGAAGAAGTGAAATTGGGAAGATTATGAGTGAATATAATGTTAGATTGGATGTAGGAAGCATAGGAGAGGGTTTGGAGGGGTTTGGGGAACCCCCATGTCCGTTTAACAGACTTTAGGTTCGTTTAACGGACCTTTACGGGTCAAAAAGGACCCCTTGCATCGCCCATGTCCATTTAATGGACTTGATGTTCGTTTAACGGACCTTCTCGGGTGAAATGGTGCTCTTTGGCCGATCTATGTCCGTTAAACGGACATTCACGGGACAGTTTTATGAAATCGCGATTGTTGACCCTTTTAGAGACAGAATCAGACTTTTTTTGTCTTCATGAAAGCTTTAAGTCTTCTTTCCAATGGTCCAAGAACGAAATCAATCCGACATTTGTGGTGAAAGTTATGACAATCGCACCAAGACATGTCACTTCATGATTGAGGGTATAAACATGTGTGATTCTTTTGGTTATAATTTCCTCATACGACCTCCAAATGAGGTGATTCTTAAAGCAATAGATTCCTAAGACATGTATGTATCTCTCCATGAAAATTGGTGTTTTTTGGAGTTATTTTGTAAAAGTTTGCATTAGAACAAGTGAGAGATCGGTTGTGAGAGCTCGATTAGGGTACGATCACCCTTTAGCTTTTTAAGCGTATCTTGAGCTATAAAACTCCGATTGAGATGATTCTTGTTTAAAAAGAAAGAAGAGACTTAGAGTTATGATTTCTTTGAAGAAGTCAAATGAAAATTCTGATTTGAAGATTTCCAAATTCTGTTCACATGCAGGAGAAATGAGTTTGAGCACGGTGACTGATTTGTATGGGCACGCAATTGAATAATTTGTGAGGAAACCTTTTTTGGGATGTTATGAGAATGAAGTTGATTTTATAATGTCTAATAAGGGTTCAATGTAATAACCCTTTAAGGTAATATGCTCATGTTTCATGATTTAGCAAAAGTTGGGCATTGAAATTTCGGACCCAACATGTATGGTATCAGAGCAAGGTTGGGTTCTGAAATGGGTGCCCAACAGAGTTGGTATCAGAGCAAGAGGTTGGGTTCCGAAATGGGTGCCCAACAGAGTTAGTATCAGAGCAAGAAGAGATTACAAGGAACCACGCTCAAGTATGATGGTATTTTCGCAAGAGTTGGATTCCGGAATCAAGCGGGATCCAACAAATGCACTCAAAGTGTTTAGGGTGGAAAGTTTAGAAATTCTCAAATCAATACATAGAAGGATTTTTTAACCATAAGCTTGCAATAAAAATCATATCTCCACCATTTATAAGTAAATTACAAACTAAGATCATAAGGTCTTGTTATAAGATTCTAATGAGGCTTAAGTAAAGGTATGATAAGGATAATAAAAAGGGCGATAACAACGAAGGAAATTTACATAAACAAAATTGCATGAACTTACTTCTTCACAAAATAGGTCCTTCACACCGTAATTTCATCGGTACAATAACTTTAACACTAATTTTTTTAAGCTATGCTTGCTACATATATCATTATCATCGTAGTCATCATCGTCATCATTGTTATTATTACTATTATTATATTTTTTAGCATTCACCATGTACCAACAGTCAAAGAAATAATGGACCTTTTTAAAATTCTTCAATATAATCCAAGTTTCAAGCAATCAAATAAATATAAATCCTTCTTCAAAAATAATAAACGACTTTAAGAAAAAAATCAGGTAAAGGCTATTAATGTGGTTATAATCAAAGAAATGGCTAAGTTTAAAAAGTGGTTACTCCTAAGGGATAAAATATGGTAGGATAATAATCAAGAAAATAAGCTAAACAAAAGATTGAATCTAATTGTCTTTATCATTTCAATGCTTCTAATTTAACAAATTTGGTTTCAATACGAATAATAAAAGCAAGTTCTAGAATTATCCAACTATGCATGATAACACACACATAAAAGAATAAAAGAGATGAAAATAATGATGTATTTGCTCTCTGTCACAAAATCTCACAAAAAAGGCTTATGTGTAAATAATATGCAATTTTCATTTAAATTAATTATTTTAATGATTACTAAAAATAGGACTTATAAAAGCAAGTCTATTCTAACTTTCATCCTTTTGTATATTAATTCAATTCAATAATCAATATTGATTTAAAGTATTTTGTACAAATTTTAACTAAATCGGGACGTTAATTAATAAGAAATTTAAAACATATTATAATAAAATTAAGAAATTTTGGCATCCCTTCCCCACACTTAAAATTATACATTGTCCATTGTGTACACAATTGAAGCACATAAAAATAAAATAAAATAAAAATTGAGAAAGGTTTCATTTGTATTGCACTAAATAATGTGATGTGCAGAGTCTGAATTAGAGGAATATCCATTTTATATTAAATAAATCCTTCCTTGCAAAATATAAACAAAAAACAAAAAATAAAAGAAAATTGAAATAAAGAAAATTGAAATAAAAATAAGGGTTAATTACAAAAAATCCCAGATTTTGCTCAATTTTGTAATTATAGGTTGAACTTTAAAATGTTACAATTAAATACTTAAACTTTCAAAATTTTCAACTCTAGTCTAACGTTAGTGTCTCCGTTAAATTTTTGCTATAGCTTGCCACGTGTTTTAGAAACCCTAAACACTTTTACATGTTAGATGTAATTAAACTAATTAATTAAGTTTAACTAAAAGTGAATGATGGAGCTGTCGATTATTCAAAGAAGATAGATGTGATAGCGGGTCAGGTTTCATTGTGTGCGCCATCGCAACTCAGACATTTCTACAACTTCTTCTCATTCTTGCACCTAACGTCGTTGATTTAACTTCTATTGCTTGTTGCATTCACTATGATATTATTTGTTTTGTCTATTTTTCCCTCACTTCCCAAAAAAATTCCTGATAACAAACATAAGAAGATCTATGCATCCCTTTCTTGAAGATAAAAAGAAAGACCCTTTTTTCCAGATATATGTGAGAATTTTCTCTTATATTTTTCCTTATTAGTTCATTTTTTATAGATATATGCATGTATATGAAGTGATTTAAATGCAAGAAATGTAAATATAGATCAGGGTTTGCAGTGGGAAGTTGATCATAATAGTGGCTTAAAAAAAGGGGTTTTACCTCGCTGGAAAATGTTGACTTAAAGATGAAAGATATTAAATATGCAATAGGTGACAAAGTTTTTTTGAAAGTTTCTCCCGGGAGAAAGGTGTTAAGATTCAGAAAAAGGGAAAAATTAGTCTAAGATTTATAGGTCTGTATGAAATACTTGAGAGAATTGAACCAGTGGCATATAGGTTGGCTCTTCCTATAGAACTATCCATGTTGCATGATGTATTCCATGTCTCAATGCTACAAAGATATCGATCAAATTATTCACATGTGTTACCATTACAAGAAATAAAAGCCCAACCAGACTTCTCATTTGATGAATAACCGAAGAAAATCTTATCTAGAGAAGTGAGACAGTTAACAAACAAGCAAATTCCTTTTGTAAAGGTGATCTGGCAATATCATGGCTTTGAAGAGGCAACTTAGGAACCCGAATTGATGATGAGAACTCAATACCCACAGTTATTCAATAGAGGTATGAATTTCAAAGAAATTTTTTTTTAAGGGGGAAAGAAATGTAAGGCCCCATTATATACCCTAGAAGCATTATAGTAGTCTAGGGTGTATTAAGAAGTGAACATAAAGAATTAAGTGTATCTAAGCATAGTAACGGACACAATGGTAATTAATTTAAAAGATAGGGTTAAATTGGTCATTTATTCATTTAGACATGGACATGAATAATTATATGTGAAAGATGGACTAGAATGAAATCAATTGATGATTTTATATGCCAATGTAGGAATCAAAAGAAGAAGAAGGACTAAATGTGCAATTTTGCCAAAAATTAACATATGATCCAATGGGATTGAAACATATGTCTAAGACTAGAAACTTCATGAAAAGGGCAGTAGAAGAGAGAGAAGAGGGACGTGTATGGATGGTTTTAACTCCAAAATTTTTCTCTTCTCATCTCCTCTCCATTCTGTCTCCATAATCACATCATTTTGCATAAGGAATCAAGCTAATCTTAGCTGAAAATCAAGGTAAAAATTTATGGTTTTTCTTCTCATCTTCATCTTTCCTGCTTTGCTCATAAAGAGATGAAATTATAAGGTTGGATATGGGATTGAGATATGTATTTGTGGTGTTCTAGTTGGTGAATCAAGCAAAGTTAAAGGAGAAGAGAAGGAAGAGCACTAGAAGAACAGCTAATTGGCAAATTTTAAGGTTTTGGACTACATTTAGTTAATTCCTGTATGTGTGTGTAATTAGATGTGTAAAAAGACTTATTTGGACATGGAATGGAATGGTTGCTAGAATGATGTCTTGGTATTACTTTGCATGGAGCTGGTTGAATATGACAAGAGAGAGTAACGTTTAGTGAAATTCTGTCTTTAGTTCTCAGTTCGCTTGAACCAACCCCATTGTTTTGGCCATAACTCGGCCTATAGACCTCCAAATTGGGTGATTCTAATTGGAGATGAAACTTAAGACATAGAAATAAAAAAAACTGTCGAAGAGACTCAAACTTAATTCTAGCTTTATGACATTAAAAATTGAGATCAAAAATGGTGACCAGATGTTACCCCTGTATTAGAGTAGCTTATGATGTTTGGTGCATACCTTATGGTTTAGAAGTCCAAATGGTGTGATTGGTGCTATGGAAACTATAGATATAGGGAGATAAATGTTTAGAAGACCTCAAAGCCTAAATTGAATGTTTTCTATATGAAAATTACATAAGAAGTCGAGATCGTAGTGTAATTTCTTTCTAGGCTAATTTGTTCTCCTATTTTTAGACCCACTGTGGGCTTAGCCCAAATTGCACTGTTTTGAGTTTTTCACTTCTATTTTTTTATCGAATCATATCGGAACCTTTTTTAATGTTTATGAAACATTTCATACACTTAGAAATAAATAACATATGACTTACCATATGTGATTAAACATTGGAATTTATGTTTGAGCATAATGCATGCTAAAGAAAATTCACATGTACATAGATGATTTGTATGCATATTTACTTCTTATATGGGTTTAGTATGATTATACAAGTTCACGTACTAATTTTGTGGAGATAGCTAAGTACAATTTAACATGTTTTATGTTTGAATGAGGTATAGGGATTTATATACTAGAATTATGTGAATGTACCTCGAGGGAAACAATTTAACAAAACATATACAAAATAAATCATGAGTACTTGTGATTTGAATACCATCCTAATGGTGATAAGTTATGACTCGTATTTATGAGCTTAAAAATAGATTTTATGTTTTCAAATGAATATCATATGATTTGTCAATATCTTAATAATGAAATTGGCAAGTGATTAAAGGAAATATTACAGTGCTTGCTTTATTGTCTTGGTGATGGATAGATAGGCATGCCCATAAGGTTACAGTGCAGCTGCTACAGTTTGACACCATTGATGTCTTCATTTCGAGACCATAGTGTCTTCGCAGTTTGATACACACTTTGATGCCTTAGGGATCAGTAATTCGATGCCTTCGAGTATCCACGGTTTGATATCTTTGGATATCCACATCTCTCATTATCCATACCCACAGGAATGTGTAGGCCTAACACATAAAGGAAATTAAACTGTTATAAATAAGAGATACAACATGATAACATGAATAATTTGTATTGATGAGCTTTGGAAATCAATATTTGGCTTATAAATGTGAATTTATGGCATATGATTGAAGCATATTTGCATTATACACTTTGCTTAATTTTTCCATCATTGTTTACATGAGTTTATGATATTCATGAATGTGTGTGTAATTGGTGGAAGATTGTTGTGAGTGTTCATCTAAACTAAGTATTTCCCCTCTAAGTTTTCAAGCTTAGCATGGGTATTAATCCATGTTGGTCCAAGTAATAGGAGTAAGGCACAGGGATCATCTGGAGGGACCAAGGCTAACCGTTAAAAGTGAAAGTACTTTGGATGTGTTTTTTGATTAAAGAATGGTTGTATATGTAATGAAGGAAATTGTAGTCTTAACAGCTTGTAATTAAGAATTTAAGTTGTGTAATATCTCTTTTAGATACCATATAAATGTAATGATGTAATACTACTTTTAAATGATAATGTTAAGGGATATGAAATTTTATAATATGTATATGTACAACATTGAATAGATAAATGAGTGATGACAATCCCTATAATTGAATAGAATTGTATGTCATGAATGTATGTACAGGAATTTGGGTGTAGTGTGTAGGTGGTTCTAGATTCTATATAGGGGGTGTTACAATTAAAGTATAACAGGACAAATTAGTAATAAATAATAAATAATGAGCCAAATTTTATAATTTGGTAACAAACCATAAAATAAGTGTTCCCACTAACTGCTCCAAATGTTACTCCATATCCTTAGGTAGCTTGTATATATATAACTATTTATGATATTTAAAAAATTTGACAGAAATCCAAAATTAAAAATGAATTTTCACTCACCACCCTTTTTTCCCTTCTTAAGATAGATTCAGTAGTGTTGGATCATGTAGATACTAATTGGCTACCTCTTCAACTTGCATCATTGTCAATGTTGGATGAAGATACCAAATTTTTTGATGGTTCCTCATTTTCTCTACATTATACACGTAGAATTTGAAGTGAATGATTGGATATTTAAATATTATTTATCACAAACACAATTATAAATCAGTATACAATTACCTTAACAATTTCAGGTTGTCTGTAAGATGAGTCCTTATTTTTGCATCCTCTTTTATTATGAACAACTTCAAAGCAATGTTGACAACTCAGCTCATGAGTAAACCAACTTTGCTCAACTTGTTTGGATTTCGTGGTTCTTAATTTTTATCCCTTCTTCCAACCTTCTTAGGTCTTCCAGGCATCTTCTCAATCAAAGGAGGTAATATGGGTTGCAAGTTTTTAGCCATTGGCTAAAATTTTGGATCACTAATGGGTTCCATAGCATAATGATAACTCTTTAATAACATTCACATTTGTAGTATCGACTCAGATACCCCTCAATATCCTCCCTCTAATTTGATACATAAGTAAATGCATGTTTACAAAGGATTCATATAAAATCTCAAAGTCTACATTGACATGTTCTTTCTTGTAAATCAACAATGAACTTTTCTACAAAATGCATTCCTTCAAACTTCAAACTTCCATTTGTTCTGATGATACGGTGTTCTGCTTCCTATTGTACAGTCTTTATCTTTTTTTTCACGCTTGGACACATATAATCTTTTTTCATGAATTCGAATCATTAAAGCAACTTGAATATCCTCTAGCATATTAGTCGGTCTTTTTTATTGTACTTCACTAATGAATCCATTAAATGTCTCTAATATATTGTTATGAACAATTTCACACTTTGCCCTTGTTTTAACGAATGCTTTCATAAAACGCTCAGGATTCCTTACTTTAAAATCATCATAATTTGTCAGTTTTCACTTCCATTATGCAATTAACTACTTCCCAAAATAAAATTATGTATGTGTGGCCTTTGTACAATTTAGACCAATTTCCTTACACATATCAAGCACATTTTCTATGCTCTAGTTCTAAGAAAAGATTCTCCAATGCATCTACTAAACCTTGAACGAAACAAAACATTATAAGTATAATAATTCAGAACACGTTTACTAATAAATAGTACCAATACTAGAATTTTGACCTTAGAATTTTGACCGTTTGTTGATCGCTGACAAACGTTCATAAATTACCATAAATGTTTAGATCATTACCAATAAGACTTAAAAACCAATGATAAGATTGGTAATTCTCTCTCTCAACCACATTCGAACATATAGGATACATCTTATTGTTTCCATCACGCCCAACTGAAGCTAACAAAATACCTTCAATAAATGTCTTCAAAATATTCCATTTAACGCTATTATTTTTTTACAACCGCCAAGGAATCCATACTTCAATAAACTAAATCCCATGTAAAACCTCTTAAAAATTGGTTGTTGAAACTTTTCATCAAGTTCATTTCAGGTGATGAATTTACCTTCTTTATCAACCTGCCGCAATTCCTGTCGATAAGACCATAGTTTTGCATAATGCCCTTCTATTTATCCTCGTAGCATTATAATAGCTTCTCATTTAGCCTTATAATATTGAGATTTAGTCACTTGCATTGCATACTTCCTTTGAAGATCATTTATCATCTCGCTAATTGGCCAATTTGAGTTTCTCCTACACTTGTGTAAGCATTGATTTGTTATCCACTTATTACTAGTATGCTTGTTTCTTTGCACTATTTTGCAAAATATGCTTATTTTCTAATATTTGTACTACAAAGTTTCTTTTCATTTCCAATATAACTAGCATAAACCCTAAGGGGATAGTGTGGATCACAAAAAACTTCCATTCTTGCACCAGATCTCATCATTGAAACATCATATCTATTTGCAATTGCGTAATTTTTTATTGTCTCCCTAAACTGAACCTCATCCCTAAACTTCATGTCAACTTCAAACTGAAAATATTTCATGTCCACTTTTGGATTAAAAACAACATATTTCTTCCTTCTGTTGGAGAGGCCTTGCACTCGTCATCATCACATGATTGAACTTCAACATCACTATCCTTGTACTCACTACACTAACCCTATAAACTTCCTACTTCTCTTTGTGAATTATTTGAATAATTTCTATCTTCATTATTACGTTTTCCATTGCTTCTAACCTTATCCACAACACCATCACCTAACTACCTTATTCCTATATTTCTTGTCATTAGCTCTTGCAGTAACATATTCTTCATCATCAATGCATAAATTTCATCATCACCTATATCATTTTTAGATTCAGTCATCTCCATAACAATAAAATATTGATCGTCTTGTTCCGCTTGAACTTGGAATAACTCCTCTTTATTGTCGATATCAAAATCAATTTCTTCACCATCAATTGCAAGAATATCATACCCATGCTCATAATAGAATTTAACATTGTAGTTCTTTAATTCTTTCATATGTTGAAGCATTGACAATGTATCCTTATCATGGTGTATGCTCAACTCTTTCATCTCATTCACTCTTCTAAAAATTTGTAAAACATAAATACAACTCCATGTTCTTTTTCTTCTAATACTTCATGTAGTACTAATATACTAAGTTCATCAACACCAATATCCTTCTTCTGTTTGATCTTGCCTCCAACATATTTGTTGTTTTCATTTCTTCCCAATACACTACCATAAAGATTCTTGAAATTTACCAACATCTAGATTACAAAGAATTTTACTATTAGTTTTCAATAAATCAAAACTGCAAGCACCTCATCAAACCAAATCCATAACATGCTCTTTCTAGGGATTTTATTGCCACAACTTATTTATTAAACAAGTCCTTAATGTGTAAAGCAAAAAGAAAAATAAACTGAAACATGTTATAGAATTTGATAGCGAGAACAATAAAATACCAAAATTTGAAATACTAGAATTTAATAGAAAGATAACAAAATATACAATTTAATAGATAAGTAGTTGAAATTCTCGTCATCTTAACTCTTTAATTCACCTCCTACAGTTTGTAAAACAAGACTTTGGAAGCCACCCTATAACTAATTAAGGAGATGATGATAAATAACTACTCTTAGAAATCAAGTAGGGATAAGGCGAATAAACTACTAATAGAAACTTAAATGGAAGCACTAATAAGGAAAATTGAAGGCCTGGATGGAGCAATAAGAATAACAAAAGTACTATGTTTTTTAAAAAGGATTTAACAATCATCATTGAAAAATTTCATAAAACATCCTTTAAAAGGGGTAAATAATAGAAACTAGATATACTAGCTAGTATACTCAAGTTTGCTTATATTGCCTTTTATGTAAAGGGTCTAGAGATGTCTATAGATGAAAGATAGTCTCCAATAGCCACCAACGATAAATTACAGCCTTGATTAATTCTATATATAAAAAGTTGCATAGTCTCCAATGGCTACTAGCGATGAATTACAACCGTGATTAATTCTATATATAAAAAGTTGCATTCTAATTTGAGAATATCTTATTATTACATTCTTTCCATATTCGATAAACCAAATTACGAAGAGAGATTTGAAAGACCATTTTATCATCTTCATATGAAAGGGTGCATTTGAATGCTCTATTTAACAATTTTTAAACAGTCATCAGGAGGAAGAGTTATATTACAAAAGTTTATGATGCCTTTCCATGCATACAAAGAGAGTTATATTGCAGAGATTTAAGAATTCAAAAAAATTGTTTCTAGAAAATAACAAGCACAATAAATCAAAACAACTAAATTCAAGACCGAAACTTAAGTTGGGCAGTGATTCAATTGATAAAAGTGATTTGGAAGGACACAAAACGAATAACAAAATTCAACAACAGAACACTAAATTATTGGAAAAATTTTCCTCCTCTACCTTTACTATTGACGTTGTGATAAGAAGGAAGCAAAATAGGTTATTAGAAAGAATTAGAACGGCTTGAAATTGAATAAAAGAATGAAATTGATATGTGAAAGATCAAACAACCAAACTCAAGAACACAAATTATTTCTCAAACAAATAACTTGGGATTAGATAAACTCACCTATCTAAAATGTGCAACAACACTTTCAATTGCAGGAGATGGTGGCAAATCACAAGAGATTAACAATCACAAGAGACGGAGATATTCTAGAAACACTCCCAACCGCAAAAAAAAAAACAATCATAAATGGGGAAGCAAACAAATTGAGAATAAGTTTTAGTTTGTGTTTTTATTTAATTGATTTTTAAAGAAATAAGACACGTATAAAAAATGTAGCATATCAAATCTAACATGATTTGTCACGTTAGTCAGATAAATGAAAAACTTAACGTTTGACTATTTATGTAGCAAATTAAAAGTTGAAATATTTTACCGTCACTTTTGCAATTCAAGTTAGCATTGCAAAATTAAATAAATTTAAATTTTTTTATAATTAATCCTTTGATAATATGTGGTCAAGACTCCCTTCGCGTATTGGCATTAAATAAATGCAGACGCAAACATATACCAAGACCCAAACATATACCCTTGGACTCTAAAAGATAAAAGAAGCAATGAAATTCAGTTGAATACAGGAAACAATATCAATGTATACAATGAAAAAGATTCAATCAGAGGACGTAACTGAAAGTGCTACTCGCAGATCATTGGAGGTGCCACGGATGTACATTCGGTATGATTCCATTTCTCGTTGGGATCCCACTGGGATCCGGACTGCATAGTGGCTGTTGGGGAAGTTATCTCGTATCAAGAAGATGATCTCCCTTATGGTGGGTTCATGACCGTTAAGAAGATTGCCCATGCTTAATACTTTTCTCCATGATTGGTTTGCAGTAGGTTGTGGAAACAAATTTGACACAGCTTGTCTTTCATTCATCCTTACTTGCTGCTTCTTGTCAAACTCCTACAAAAAGACAAGATTACAAAGAAATAGCAGCACATATACTAGATGGAGATTATTTTCAAGCCATTTAGAGATTTTGGTCAATGCAAATTCATTATAAATGAGAGAGATTAACGGTAAGACAAATTCGAATTAGCATAGCACAAGAGTCCTTGCGCAACTAGGTGGTTAAAATATTGTACTAATAAGAACAGAGACCTTACTCTTTGACTGACCTCTTCAGAGCCTATCCCCATTCTCGGAAGGTAAAAGTTGTAGCAGTCTGTGAATAATACTTCAGAAAGATGTGGTGCTTGCATGAACTTGCGATGAAGTGAAGCCGCTAGACTAACTAAATCTTCTATATGTTTAAAGGTGACACATAGCCGTTTTAGGTCGTCAATTGTTTCACTACCACTGGATATACGATTTGCTGTCACACAAGATAAATATTAGAGCGTAAACTTCTAGGGTAATACTAGTCAAACGGAGAAATATTTACATTGTAGAGGCCTTAGGGCAGATGCCAAAGTAAGATAGAGTTGGTCCATCTTGGTTATCATTTGTTTTAATCCTCCAGCATTGGTCAGGTTCAGTGTATCAGCTGATGCTCTGAAGGCGGTGCAAACCATTTGCTCGAGCAGTTGGTGGGGTCGCAATGTCTCCAGATAGTGAAGGACCTGCGGCATTAAAGTTGCCCAATGGTCAATTCACAGAGAATAAAGACGGAATAACTGCAACGACTAAGAAATGCATTTTGACCAACGAACACAATGGCCAGTGAACAACTTGCTTTAAGTCCTTCATGTAAAGAGTCACAACTACGAGTTAGCCACCATTGCATCATATGATCCACCAAGATAAGGGATACAGAAATATTATCGGGCTAGTATTATGGAAGAAGGCAGAATAGCTCAACTAGAACCAAGGAAGATCAAACTCAAAATATATATGTGTGTGTGCGTGTGATAAGACGAACATAATCAAAACAACCATGACAAGAATCATGATTACAGTCAAGATCTCATAAGGTAGCAACGAAGATAATATCAACTAGTTATGATGCAAAATTATTCTACAAAAAGTTCTAGAATTCTATTATAATTTTGTCTTTTATTTCTCAGTCAAGTCCTATAATAAGGAAATTAAAATTCCTATTATTATGTGCTACTTAAACTAGTAGTTTAGCCTTATTATTTACACAATTAAACATAATAAAGGAAGATAAGTGAGAGAGTTTATCAACTCGAGATAGGCAACTCTCTCTTTCTTTGAACTCCTAGGTAGATAGCCCCCACTTGATGAGCTCCATCTTCCACCATTCTTTTCAACATAGGTTTCCATAAAAAACGTAAGTAAAATTATCCCACGAGTAGATCCCAAATCTAAGACTTGTAAAAACTTGGTATTAGAGCTTGGAGTCGTAGGAAATTCAAGCAACCAGATTACCCAAATAACGAAGACGATGAAGCATATGTTGTAGGAACATACATCCGAGCATCAAGCATCACTTGCTACCTTAACACTAGAATTGATAATATGTCCCATACTCAAAAAGGCTTGTCAAGTCAGAGATGCAAGCAAGAAACCAATAGCAACAAAGTACCAACATATGCACAACCAAAATCTGATTTCTCTTCGTACCTTTGTTCCCGGACATGCAAAGCTTGATTTCCCATCATATGATGGAAAACAAGACCCAACGGTATGGCTAAATAAATGTGATAAATTATTTTGCAACTCTCAAACAAACGAGGATTAACGTTGGACTCGTTTCATTTTATATGATTGGAGATGCCTAGGATTGGTTTTTCAAGTTATCAGCATTTCAAGGAATTGTGACATCTTCATTTTAGTCCACAAACACAAAGCAATCCTCTTGGAGAACTCATCACCATTTGGGAAACCAGGTTAGTGGAAGAATATATTGAGTTGTTTACAATACTATTGGATAGTTTTAATGTAGTGTTCGGTGTCAATTTAGTTGCGCACATTGGGTATAATTGTGTGAGATTTTTCCTCATTAACAATGTCATTTGGCTTAACGAGAAGGTGACATGGAGATGGGAAGTACAAAATCCACACCTAAGGTGTTTTTAATTCAGAATTTAACAAGTTCTCACGTGGCACTAGAGAAGTTATTGGTGGAGTATCATGA
The DNA here is from genome assembly GCA_025629845.1 of Erythroxylum squamatum. Classification (NCBI taxonomy): domain Eukaryota; kingdom Viridiplantae; phylum Streptophyta; class Magnoliopsida; order Malpighiales; family Erythroxylaceae; genus Erythroxylum; species Erythroxylum squamatum. The sequence goes on from JAOTBA010000203.1 coordinate 13,754,795, forward strand.
TTGATTTGGGAACCAAAAGGACTACCACCACCTTGTGCAAAAAGACCATCGTATTCCCATGTTTTCAAGAATGGGTCCTATGGTGATAAGGCCTATCATTATACATTCTTACAAAAAGAGGAAATAGAGAAGTAATGCGAAGACATGTTTAATAAAGAAATTATTTTTCCTAGTTAGTTCCCTCTTTCCTAACCAGTTTTATTGGTAAACATAATGGATCAGAACATTTTTGTGTAGACTACAGGGGCAGCTTAATGCAAAAATAGTGAAGGACAAGCTTCCAAGTCTTGTGATCAACGGGTTACTAAATGAATTGTATGGCTCCAAGTACTTCAACAAACTTAACGAACTCTAGGTACCATCGTCCATATGAATCCCTCGGACATTAAGAAGTTCGAACCTACCATAACCATTTTGAATTTATGGTGATGCCTTTGACCTAAGTAACGCCCCTTCCATCTTCCAAGCTCTTATGAATAAGGTATTTCGAGCATACCTATGTAAGTTTACCCTCGTATTTTTTTATGACATTCTTGTTTATAGTAAAACCTGGGTGAAACACCTTCATCATATTCAAATTATTTCAAATCTCTTAAGCTCTCACAGACTGTTCTTGAAAAAGTCCAAATGTTCATTTAGTGAAACCAAGATAGTAAATTTGGCATACATCGTAATTGGTGTAGGTGTCAATGGCTCCCGCGAAAATTCAAGTGGTAATAGAGTGACCTAAACCTTAAACAACAAAACCCTACGTGGTTTCCTTGGCTTGGTTGGATACTATAGGTAAACCAGAATTAATCGCTACTTTCTATTATCTAAAGACAGCACTTACGTGTCTGTTTCTGTTAGCACTCCTAGTGATCAGCATGCTAGTGTTGATCAGCCTGCTAGTACTAGTATTAGTAAACAGCCCACTAAGCCCATCCAAACCTACATCCGTAGGGGTAAGATGGGGAAGGAAACAAATACAAATGCCACATAGGCAAGTGGTTAGGAGTTAGTTACGGAGAGAGATTGAAAATGGGAAGGTACAAAGGATATAGAGGATTGAGTATAGAGAGGGGGGGATCATTCTTCTTTTTTCTGGAAATGATATAGAAGAGATAGCAAGGATCAAATAGGCATTGGCTGAAGATTTTGAAGTCAAAGATCTTGCTCCCCTTCGGTACTTTCTAGGAATGGAAGTGGCTCGATCAAGGAAAGGTATATTTATTTCACAACGCAAATATACCTTAGACTTACTAAAGGAAATTGGTATGATTGACTGTAAACCAGCAAGCACTCCAATGGATTCCAAGAAAAAGCTCGGGCGTGAAGAAGGAATTCCAATGGATAAAGGGAGATACCAACATCTGGTAGGGAAACTCATCTATCTTTCCCATACTCGACCAGGTATTGGTTTTGCAATGAGCACAATTAGTCAATTCATGAACAATCCGATGGAAGAACACATGAAGGTAGTATACCAAATTCTCAAGTATCTAAAGAGGACTCCTGGAAAGGGGTTACTATTTAAAAAAAACTGACTAAATGTTGTACTCTAATGCAGACTAGGCACGGAGTCAGATAGATAGCAGATCAACTACGGGTTATTGTTCCTTTGTATGGGGAAATCTTGTGACTTGGCGAAGTAAAAAACAATTTGTCGTCTCCAAGAGCAGTGCTGAATTAGAGCTAAGAGCACTTGCAGTTACAATTTGTGAAGGGATATGGATCAGGCGAGTAATGGCAGAATTGGGTATAGAATTTGGAAAGACTGTGAAGCTCAAATGTGATAACCAAGTGGCCATCAGTATTGCAAAGGATCCAGTTCATCACGATCGAACAAAACATGTTACGATTGATAGACATTTCATTGCAGAGAAGATAGAGATTTCTGAAGTACAAGTAATATACACTCCAACTCGGGAGCACTATGCAGATAGTCTAACGAAGGCTCTCCAAGGACCTAACTTTGAGAGATTATGTAGCAAGCTGGGCAATTACAACATGTACAACCCAACTTGGGGGGGAGTGTCGAATATTTAGTCTTCAAAGTTAGGAGTTAGTTTCCTATTTTGTGGATATTAGGAAATCAATTTTTATTGTCTTTATTGTGTTACTATTTTATAGGTGATAGTTTCCTTATTTAGTTATGTAGAAGTATCATGTACCAATTCTGATTTCAAATAAGAAGATTAATTCATTCAGAATCTTCAGAACATGATAGAGAGCTTCTCTCTTATTCAAGGGGGACGGATCATTAAAAGGGTAAGAAGGTCGCTATTCCTTTGGCATCAACTCAGTTGACTATCCTAAAGGCTGATTTTGAAACTATTTCAAGTATATCATGATCTTATATCTATACTCCTCTGCCCTTAATAAACAAATGATGATCCTATACTTACTTCTGTACCCAATATTAAACCAACCAATTTTGATATCCCTATGGCAATCAGAAAAGAGAAACACTCTTGTATTCTCATCCTATATTTTGCTTTCCCATGGTAAACTATTAAAAAAAATGCCTTTACATAAAAAAAATATCTAATCTATTTGTACCAAGAAACATATAGGAAGCACTCAATAACGCTGACTAAAAGTTAGCAGTAATGGAAGAGATGAATGCTCTAAGGTGGAACATGAGAAGTTGTTGATTTACCCAAAGATCAAAAAATTATTGGGTGTATATGAGTGTTCATAATTAAGTGCACGGCAAATGGAAGTGTGAGAGGTACAAAGCAAGATGATAGGACCCGTAATCACAGTGTCAATAAACCGATTCCATATATGTGAAAATAAGGTCCTTACAATGAGGAGAAATTAGAGAGTCTCCTATTCTCTCCCAAAGGAAATGTCAGTACAACTTTTTCTTACCCTTTTTCTAACAGAAAGCTCCTATTTATTCTCATCAAGTGTAACAAACTTGTAACAACCCTATATTCTGTTTTCTAGGCCTAGGTAGCTATCCCGAGCCACCTGGCAACAGCTTTGCTTCCCTTCCTTTTCTTCTCGTATAGGTAATCTTAATTGGTGTCTAACACAAGACTTGTCGTTAAAGGTTTTGGCAAAACTTATGGAATTCATTAGGCCAAAGAAGTGATTTGTACCTCAGCGTTTCACAAAAAGTCTCAAGTAAACCTCTACTATTATCTCTAGTATCAGTTTGCACCCTAACATTACTAAAATAGTACTTATTACACCCTGAATAAAGTGAAAAAGTGATAACAGAGGTAATGAAAGGGACTTATTTACACCTTTTGTGTAACATTAAAGTGAAAATCACACATTTAATCAATGCTTAAAAAAATTATTTTAAGATTTCATCAATGTCTGATGAGTCCAAATTGCCTAGTTGTGACATCTCATAGGCTAAATTTATGATCCATAAACTAGAAACTACCAAACAATTAAATTTGTTAGGATTTAAGGTGCTCCCAATAACATTTTGAAAATGATAAGGTTTAATGTGATACTGTAGATAATGGTAGAGACTAGCTTAAACTTTTTAGGAAATGTTAGGGTAATTCGTATCTTTTTCCAATTGATTATCAAGAAAATTTCGTTTTAGTTACCCAAATCAACTCCATCCAAGTATTTAGTGTCCTTACTTAGTAATTATAAATGGCCCCTACACCAGTTAGATGCCAAAAATGCTTTTCATAATGGATACTTAGAAGAAGTATTTATGAGTCTTACCTCTAGGATTTAAAAAGATGTTCAGTCAAAATAAAGTCTTTGAATCTGCATCTCCCTCTTGTTTGGACTGAAATAACTCAACAGGAATATCATACATGCGAAGTATATTACTGGAGTAAAGAAGCATAGCATAGTCCAAAGCTTGCTTAAAAGTGCTAACATGAGAGAATATGACTGAAATTTCAGGTTCCATAGAATCAAAAAGAATATTGCCAATTTTCCAGTATTTTCTGATCAGGTGGGGGATTAGATGTAAGATGGGACAACTTTCTCTGACCTTTAAAGAACAATTCTACATTATTAGACCAAAAAGAATAGTTATTACCGTACAAACATACCCATTCTTGGAACAGTTGTCAATGATTTACTACTGAAATCTAACATCTCCCAGGTATATTTAACGGATTTCCTGGCTAAACGAACATTAGTAACACTGTTGACGATGTTTCGGAATTATAAAAGACGTTACTAGTATCAAAATACCCATGTTCTGGTTAGTTTTGAAATAAAACAAGACTAGAACTCCATTCAGAACAAAGAGACGAGCTGACCCATCAAACTGTCATCGCTAGTGGCCGTCAAACGACAGCGCGTGGTATTTTCCAGCGTCACTGCTGGTCCTCTAGTGGTCACCAGCACCTAGTTGCTTGTGTGGATTTGGGCTTTTGGTTTTGGCAAGTGGAGTTAAGTGTTTTGAATAGGTTAGAAGTGTTATTTACGGTAAAGAGGGTTTTTGAAACTAACTAGGCTCTGATACCATGTGAAATTCAGAGAATGGTTAACTGAGGGCTTGATTCTAACTTAAGACCATTGTAGCCTTTATTTTGAACTAATTACATAAGGAAAAGATTTAGGAACAAAGAGGAAATCACACAATAAAGAGGACATCATACTCTCCCTAATATAGATATTTCCAAACATCTGATATAAATATTTCCTAACAAGTCAATACTAGAGCACTTTATCTTGTGAGCATGAACTGTGTTGCTTTCTATGTTAAAGTAGTGAGCTTAAAACAAAATATTGTAGGGAATAGACAATTTAATAGGACAATGAATCCTCAAAATCATATTGATGAATAGATTATTACCTTCTCTCCTTCTCGATTTGGGTCCAGAAGAGGTTTTTGCTCATAAGCCGGCAAAGCAAAGGCATCATTCCAAATTTTTCTCCATAAGTTTCCATGCTCTGACATTCGTTTAGACAATTGACCTCGAGGAGGCCAATTATCCTTCAAACGTCTAAGTGTTGAGGCTTTTGATGATCCACTTTCTTCAATCTCGTTATTCTCCCAATCGCCAGGGGAATGCCACCTAATAAAATCTTCAAAGACAGCGTCTGGATTTGCTGCTTTGAATGCTGACATATCTGATTTTTGAATATCATAAACTCAATATAACGAGAGGGAACTTAACTTTATACTTATTTAAAATATTTGAAATGAATCGACATGGACTAATGATGAAATGGTCAAGTATGGCTGTAAAAGTTTCCCCCAAATTCTCATGTAGATGAGTCACCATTTTCCTTTTTCACTTTCCTAGAAAGTTTAATAATTTTCTGATAGTTGCTGAACCAAACACATAATCTAAAGCTTGAGTATTACCTGATGATAAGATATCTCTCTCCAACTGAGCAGAGAAGTTCTGCAATAAATTGTAGAAAATTGCCTTAGTTGTACTGTTAACACTGTGTCTATGGAAGCAGAACAAGCAGAGAACTGCAGGCATATGAAAAACCTTTTCAAGATTTAAAAGTCAACTTTTATATTTAAACTACTTCTTAAATATATCCGGACAATGAAACCTTAGCAGCTAGAAGTCAGTTCCCAAGTGCTAAGCAACTATGCTTGCAATCTGATTGAATAACCTTTGAAGAATGTATTGAGGTGTCTTACGTTGGCTCTAGTAAACAATTTATAAACAAGGATTTGAGCTTACAAATGAATCACCAAATGCTTCAACAGCCTGCAATCGCTCTTCATGCATGTCTTCTGTCATAAGTGGTGGTTCCTATCAGAGTTCACAGAAAAATATCTGACTAATGGTAGACTTTATAGGAGAAAAAAAAAGTATAAAGTTTTTAAGTGGCTGAACTAAGAAAAACCTGTGTAAATGGTGCATGCATGCTTTGATATGACTTTAGAAGCATCATTGACCCTACCACCCCAGATGAGCCCCTCCTACCATGATCTGGAAAACTTAGATTAGGAGAAACCACGTGATCAGGCATTGTACTAGACCTTGATACCATTTTCTGAGACCTAGAATCATCCTGGATCATGGGGCTGCATCAAAGGCAGTAAGGTTATGCTCAAGTCAGATTAAATAAAAGATTAACACAAACTAAATGGTTCTGATAGAAAAAAGGATGTAAAGTTGCATATTTAGATAAAATTTTATCCAAAATCCATTATAATGACAATAAAATGTATGGCATTCTACCAATTCAAAATGAGCCGAATTAAGGTACAAATTAAACAATAAAAGATCAATTCTTAGTGAAAGTTGAAGAAATACCCTTTTTTTGCTTTGAGCACTACCATACTTAAAGCACAACAACAAAAAAGAAAAGATCACCAGACGCTTGCATGAATCCAAAGTAAAACATTAGTGGTGAGGATGGCAAAGGATAAATAATACTTAAATTTTGCAAATATTCACCATTAGCATGAAACCAAAGCTTATCACGATTCAATTCATAAATTTTTTTTTAATAAGTATCTACAGGCACATTCTATCCGATACTTTTAAATAGTTAAGGGGCATGAGTGTATGTGGATTGATTCCCAAACAATAGACAAACTTGCAAATTACATGAAAAGAAAAAAAAATCACAATTTATTTTTAAGCATAATTAGGGATGTGGGTTAGGAATATGAGATTTATGGAATAACTTTTATTTTGGTCATATATTAGAAGACAATTAAATTTCTGAAATAATCTTCTTAACTGGCAAAAATTTGAACAGTAGTAACAACAGTTAGACACCAAGAAAAACAACCAGTTCGTGAATTGTATTATTATAGTCTTAGTTGAAGCTAAATCTGGAAAATAAAAGCTTGAAAGGTTTATTTTTGTAAATATAATTGAACCAGCTGAATGCTGCCCTTTATATACCAACCATAAAGTTGACAAATTTCTTGCAAAGGTTATAAGATTTGGCTGGTTTAGGTGAGAAAAGGATATGATAGTTGCAATTTCATCAGACTTCAATGACAGTATAATAGTTTTAAACTCTTGAGATAATTTTAAAAAACTAGAATTAAAGTCAGCCACTTGTGTAGAAAATAAAGGAACTCTCACTTGCTTAGTTCACCTGTCTCCAATCACATAAGACTCTTCACCAAGTACTCGTGAATCAGTTATCACATCCCGAGCCACTCCACCGTCCTTCATATTTCATTTGACAAGTCTTAATTTAAACAATCAAAAGGCAACTTGAAACCGTCCAACTTAACACAAGCAATAGAAACAAAAATAGAAGCAATTTAAGCCAAGAGAAACCTTTGTTTGAGAATCAGTATGGTCATTGCTTCCTATACAATCTTGAAATTCTTCATTCAGTTCAATCTTCTTCTCAATGCATATGGCAAGCTGAACAGAAAGATAAGAGTTGTAATTAACGAGCTTTGACTATTCTAAGCAAACTGAATTTTTAGTTTGCCTTAACAACATGGGATACTACAAGTAATAACTTATTTCTATGCAGAAGCTAAAAATTCTGATTCCAATAAAGAATATTCAAACATTGAAAGAAGTCAAAACTTATTTATCAAAGAATTGATATCCTAAAAATAGACTATTCAGAAAAAAGATGTGCATGTCCACAGGACAGTTCAAGAAAAACAAAGAAGAAGACTAAGAAGGTGGTTTTGCAGCTTCTACAAGCATATCAACCTTTACGGGTTCAAGTTTCAAGATTACACATTTAAGATAAGTTAATATCATATTTAAATGCATCAAGAACCCCACGGCATGAGTTCCTTTCTTAACATTCCTATTGTTTGACAATTTGAAAAGACCAATTTTTCAATGTAGTTAACATTGCAACACAGAGAAATAAAACTATATTACTAAATATTAAATCCCACAACCGATGATCTTAATCCCCCAGTTGCTCTTTGCAAAGGTAAATGTCAATGCACTTATCATATTTCCTCTTTGGTTTCTTATTATGATTTGTCTTCCTCTTCTTGTTCTTTTGTTGCCTTTGTTCATGAAACTTTACCCCATCTTAGCTAGTGTGATACTATGATAGAAGAGATAAATACTTAGAAGTTTATGGTACATGGGATCTAGTGAAAATAAATGTAGAAAAAAAAGGATACTAGATATAAATAGGTGTTTGTAGTCAAAACCCATTTCGATGGATGGCTCAACTTAAAGCATGACTAGTAGCAAAAGGCTATGCTCAGACTTATGATGTGTCTAATACTTTCTCTCCTATTGCCATAAAGAAAGAAGTAATCTTTTTTCTTATTTTGCACAACAAGTGCGTTTGAATATATACACAAGTCCTAGCTTAATTTAGGTAACTAAAATATTTCCTATTTACAGCAATATCCCCTATTTACAACAATTTCCCAAAGTAAATATCCATGATATCCTCTTATTTCCTATTTTATGATTAGGAAATAAGTTCTCCTAAATCAGAATCCAAACATCTCTAACTCTAAAGCTCAGAAAAGAAAATCCTTTGGATAAATTCAAAACCTCCTTGATCTTTAAACAAACATAGATTTTTCAAGAGATTGTGGAATTTCAAAATCCATCTCAACCAAACGTTCTCTAAGACATTCCCAATAAGGGCCTGCACATTAAGCAACAAATATATTTGTCAATTAAGACACACACCTTTGTTTCCCCTCACTCCCTGCCACCCCATTAGGAACATAAACACACAGCCAATTGTTTGTCCTTGATGGAGAGGAATAATTTTGAATTAAGAATATGCAATGGAGCTTCCAAAAGCAAGTTCAACAAACAGAAAACACTTCAGTAAAATTTAATTCATAAATAAACATGTAAAGCGTGACAGTGAAATATAACCAAGTATCCAAATTCTTGGTCATACCAATAATGAACCATGCTATCATGCTTCTAGCAGCATCCTCATTAAATAATAGATGTAAGATCTGAGCTTATGCCAAAATCCAGACCATAATCCTAATCAACATCAATTACCACTTACAGATGATAAGTTCAAGGGTAGGTTTCACATGTGAGGTTGCCTGAACTCTGGTATTTGCATTCTAAAATTATTTTTTGTACTTTATAATCATTTCCATATTGGATATTGTCCCTAAAAAAAACAAAGAAGGCTTCCTTTTTTTACCTGATGAGCAAGTGCATAAGCCATGGCTCTCTCCCTCTTAGCTGCAGCTTCCTGTCTCTTTAGCAACTTGGCTTGAATTTCTTCAACAGATCCTACACTGTCACACCAACCTTCCTGTGACACAAGAAAAGTGGTGCCAAGAACTCACTAAGTATGAACAAATCAGAAAGCAACTTTGTGCAACTAAACAGTTGCAATATTTTCATAATCTTTAGAGTAAGAGTAGAGAGAGAGCAAAGAACTTTAGCATAACGAACCTCTATTTCTCGAACTCGAGCTTCATTTGCAAGTTGTTGTTGAAGTTTTTGTTGAGAAGTTTGACTCTCCAATGCCAAGCGAACACGCCTTGCCCGTACACGAGCCTGAACTCTCACTAAAGCTTGCATGCAGCGCAGAGTTATTGCAGCCTGCTTTCTCACAGCATGCCCCCTTACAAGGGCTTGGAGCCTCACCAGTCCTTTTAATGCCTTTAGAGCTCTTCTAGCCTAGTCATAAGCCAAAAAAAATTCCAACAAATTACAATTACAAAGATGAATGCACTGAGGGTGCTTATTTAAAGTAGTTCACCAAAATGATAATCATATTATAGGCAAAGGCAAAAATCAAATCAAATTATTGTCTTCTAATTATGGTGGGGGTTTTCCATTTTCACTTAACTTCCAAGAACAACTATTTCAAAATGGGATACATTTACACCTTTTTAGTTCCTACTCTATTGTTGTGGTTCTGGTTGTTTTCACCTTACCTTTTGAAACATATCCTATTGACATTTTTCATTTACAGGCAGGAAGATTTGGGGTGGACGGGTGTGTGTGTGTGTGTGTGGAATTAACTCCCTTACACATCATTCAAAACCATTCAAATATAGATTGAAATTATCTGAGAAGATAACACAAAGGAGGTAATACCAAAAATCCACGAAAAGCTGTTTGGATGCGTGTGGCAGCCCATTCTTCTCTAAATATCTGTTCATTATGAGTGCTACACTGTACTTGAAGTGAAGCTGATGGGGATTCAGAAACGTCTGGGTTAGAATGGATGCTTTGATAACTAACTGGAGTAGCAAAATCGTGATTGAACTCCTCTTGCAGCTTATCAGCGTCAGTATCAACTGAGTGTTTTCTACTATTCCGATGCTTTTTAACATTTGATTTCTGCAATGATTCAAGAATAATACAAGAGAAAAGCGCCGATATAAGTAACTTTGTGTATTATGTAGTAGGAAACTTCATCTACTTTACCAAAATAGAGAATTTATTCATGAGAGAAAAAGAAATAAAATTTTCATATATTGAACAGGGACTTCACTATTGAACCAAAGGACAGAAGATATTTAGTACTAATGTAACTTGTAACAAGGGATCACAGTCACAGGAAAAGGTCTACATGCAAACTATGCATCTTAAACTTGTCAATGGAAACTAAGACGAAAAGTAGTGCAAAGAGTATTTACAATTTCATCCTTCTCTGAAGACGGTGACTTTTCAGATTTCTTTAAGCCAACCAATGCTTTTATCCATTTCCCTGAAACACCCATGGTGCCGGTCACTTTATATTGACAACTACAGACCTGAAAAGGAACAGCATACACAATATAAGCAATGAATATTGAGACTAAAGATAGTGATGTAGAACAAATATGTACTTTAAGTTCTTTTGCATAAGACAGATAATCGATAATAGAAAATAAAAGTGAAACATCATCAATAGAGAAGGTAAATGGTATGGCAATATATCCAATCTGCTCAAATACAGACCAAAAGTACAAATAACTAGAAACTTATTTTGTGGCAAACATCAAAAGGGCCACTGACTAGCAGCAACAATGCTCATAGCAAAACAGTTATAGATCAAAAATTAAACAGAGTAAGCTTCATTCATTCCTAGTCCACGTGGTAACTGGACTTCTTCTCTTTGTACAGGGAAGCGTAAGCAGTATTAGTAAACTTGTAGGTCTGGCCATAAGGGAACTGTTGACGGCATTGTCAACCAACCGCAATGCCTCAACTTTTTCCCACCCTCGTCCATTTTCTTCAAATTATTGACATATTAAACAACTTTCCTCATTCAATTACCTTACCAGTCACCGACATACTTCAGAAAAAAAGATATATGAAAGAAACAAAAGAAGCAGGACAATGTAGTCGGCAACCTCTGAAATCAGAAAATTGGAATTATCTGTAGCTGAAAGCGTCACACTAACTCCCAACTAATAACCTGAGAAACAATTGCGTTGTCAATCACAGAAAAGCCATAAAGTTCGAGCAGCAACAAACTTGATTTAAAAGCAAAATAAACAGATTGAAAAGAAATGAGGAAAAAAAAGCGTTTGAAACAACAGAAGAAGAAGAAATGGGCAATAAAGGACAAAATTCAAAGTGATGCAAATGCAGATCTATAGATCAAAACCTGCTGCAATTCATCAGAACACTAGCGAGTAGACTCTGTACACAGAATCAGGAACCACAACAACAAGAGTGAAGGCGGATACCTTATTAGCCGCTGATCTATAACTGAGTAAACAACTGAAAGACCGCTCTGTCATACATCAAATTCAGCTTCTAGCATGAGACTGTGGAGTCAAAACCTCCAGTAAACACACACACACACAGTCCTCTCTCTGTCTAATCTATCTATCTATCTGAATTCTTTTCTCTAAAACTCTTCTTCAATGAACTTCTAAATAGTTAATTAAGCCGGCAAAAGAAACAAAAGTAAATTTAATTAAAAATTGGGAAGAAGTGAGCGACTGAGTGAGTGAAAGAGTGTGAGGCCTGGAGTTGGCTAAAGTACGCCGAGGGTGCATGTTATTATTTGAAATATTATTTTTCCAGCTCAAGCGACGACGTTTTCAGAATATGAGTTTGATTTAGGCTTCTGTACGTGTCCTGGCAAATCATGGGGCCAACGCCAATCTCGAGAGTCAATCACGGGATGCGTCATAGCCATTGGCGCCGTGATTTGCCTCCCCAGCTCACGTTAGCAACGATGGCATCTAAAATTACTCTAGAAAGAAAGAAAAAACAGATAAAGCATCGGCATTGTTGTTTGAATTAAAGTTGAGGACTTTTGGGCTACCGAATAAAATATTTTCAGAAAGAGCAAAGAAATGACATGAGAAGGCATAATAAGTTGTTGAACTCTGCAATGATTGAACACGGTCTGGTATTCTTGGGATTGTTGTTTTGCTTATGAGATGATTATTGGATTTTATTATCACCACTGAATTTAATTGCATTTAATATATTGAACTTGACCATAATCAATATCAACCCAAGTTTTGTGACAGGAATTCAACAACTTTTGCACGAGGAGTGAGCAGTTCAGCTTCAGTATATTTTTCGAGAAGGAAACCAGTACATAGACAATCTCGCTTGATCGCTGGCAGTTTATGTCTGAGCCCTCGTATACTTTAGGAGCCTCGTTTAGGAGCTTCGCCGAGATGCACAAGGAACAATGTACCTCAGAGCATTGGATTAGTTTTGTAGTCTCCCTTGTAAAAAAATTGACTTTTTTAAATTGAAAAACAAATGATAATGTGTTTTTTAGGTTATAAGCTCTAACAAAGAATTGAATTTTTGTTCCTGTTACTTAAGTGAAATTCATATTTTTATATAAATTTCCATTGATCAGTGTACTTTTTATTATTGGACAAGTTATAATTTATTTAAAATTTTATTTTATTAAATACAACTTTTATATTTAATCTTGTACTTTGTTTTTTTCAATTTATGAATGCCATGTACATATTATACTATACATGTCTATAAGTATTTAAGATAAATGGTAAAAAGGATAGACTCTTACAGTCTGTTTGGTACATGAAAATAGGTATTCTATTCCCCCCTATTCCTAACATGTCAATAAACCTGTGTTTGGTTACAACCCAAACGTAGAATAGAAAATCAGGTGGAATGGCTATTATTAAAATTTGCGGAATACGTAAAACTCAGGTGAAGCTATCTTTATCTATTCTTGGAATAGAAAATCAAAAGACAGCTTTTATCTTCTCAAGTTTAACCCTCTCGATACCCTTTCCTTCTTCAACGTCTTCCACTTCTTCGAGGCTCCCTCTTGAAGCTTCATCTCCAATATCGTGCGTTAGTCCCTCGATCTTGTAATATTACACATTCTTGTTGTGCCTTTCTTTTTCCTAATCTCTGGTTTTT
>JAOTBA010000203.1:13768078-13779212 GCA_025629845.1 Erythroxylum squamatum
TTCAAGAAATCGGAACAAGGGAAAGGAAAAAGAGAAGTCAATTGACTTAGACTTTCCTGTCAATCGCCCTGTGACCCGATCCTTTACTAATAGATACAACAAGTTCCAAGAGATCTCAGGCCTTCGATCTAACCCACTGAAGAGCTGTTTCTACTTATCGTGTAACTCAAGTAGAGAAGCAGCCTCTAAAGCTATTGAGATGGGATTAAAACAAGGGAACCTACCCTTTAGATATTTGGGGTACCTATATCCCAAAGAAGAGTTAGTGCAGTCAATTGCAAACCTTTGCTAGACTCAATCCATGGAAGAATCAACAAATGGAGCAATAGATTCCTTAGTTATGGAGCAAGCTACAGCTTATTCAGACAATAATGAGCAACCTTACTAATTATTGGATTAACCATCTAGCAATTCCCAAAAGTATACTCAAGGAAATTGATAAGAGACTTAGAGATTTCCTATGGAATGGCTCAAACCAAGGTAGAAGCAAAACGAAGATTAATTGGAGTAAAATCTACAAACCTAAGCAACAAGGGGGTCTAGGCATCCATTCTACATGGATGATTCACAAGGTGAGTAGAGGACAGAATTTTTGATGGTTGTGTTACAAAATAGAGGAGCTATGGGTGAAATGCGTACACAATGTTTTCATAAAGAATAAGAGTATTTGGTATCAAAGTCAAGGCAGGAAATGTCAGGGACCCTAAAGGAAATCCTAGCTACAAGGCCATGGATGCAACAACAGGTATACCATAGGATTTGAAAATGGAGAAAGCATGTCCTTTTGGTATGACAATTGGCATTGTAAAGGCCCCCCTATATCAAGTAGATGAGGTTCAACCCTTGAAATTGGTGGTGAGACTAGAAACTAAAGTGAGAGAATTAATTACAAATAATCAATGGAGATGGCAATTCCATAACAATAGAAGTGCTAGCTTCATAATGGAAGAATTGCCTAGATGCCAAGCGGGAGAACAAAATGAAATTCAGTAACTAGTCGATAAATCGAGGCAATTCAGCATTAAAGCATGCAAAATACTTTTGCAGATTCCGCAAAACACAAGGTTGGAGTGGGCAAAGCTAGTATGGGACAATGACATCCATCCAGCTCATTCATTTATCTTATGAATGGGAATCAATGGAGGGTTGCTTACGAGGGACAGGATCTATTTCTCCATAAGCACATTGCACTGTGAATTATGTAGTACAAAAATGGAAAATCTAGAGCATCTTATGATTAGTTGCAATTATACCAAGCAAGTATGGGAGCGAATGCAGATTATTCTCAACTTGGTCAGATCAGTAGACTCTTGGAATGAAACTATTACTTGGTTAGGGAACCCTAGAGTGCATAATGCAGTTGATCTTAAAGCAATTATGATAAGTTGGGCAACTTTGGTGTACTAAATTTGAAAGGAGTGAAATTTTAGAATTTTTAGACAATAAAACCGAAGCATTGAAATGGTTTTTCAGGACATTTTCCTCCATTGCAGATTGGCCATGTTAGCAAGAGGAATAGATGTAAATCTCTCAAGTAGTATGATGGGACGATGGGGATTGGAGTAATACTAGTTTACGTAGTCTCAAAAGTACCCTTTAGATAACAAGATGTACACGATTATTAGGAACCACTACTCGTAATCTAGACTTTTTGGATTATCCTTGACCTTTTGCATTCTAGCTGTGATTATCTCTAATCAATGAAATCTTTAATTTCCAAAAAAAAATTACTAAACCAAGCACTAGCCCTTTTGCCAGACCATTATCCTCATTAAAAAGAAAAACAACACTAGCATATATGTATCGATTATAGAAACCTAAACCAAATCACCATTCTGGACAAATACCCAATTCCAAACATCGATGAGATTCTAACTACCCCATGCCTCTTTCTTCTTCAAACTTGATTTATGTTTATCACCAAATACGCATCAATCCTATACACATCCACAAAATTGTTTTTCACAGCCACTCAGGCCATTATGAATTCGCTATAATGCCCTTTGGCCTCGCTAATGCTCCATTCACCTTCAATCAACAATAAATGATCTATTCTGGCCATACATATGAAAATTTATCCTCATACTCTTTAATTACATCTTAGAATACAACCGGTCTTTCAGGCAACACCTTAATCATCTACAGCTTACCCTTAAACTTCTCCAATATAACCACTACTATGCCAAGGCACCGATACCAACCAATGTGAAGGAGTTACAAGGTTTTTTGGGATTCATAGGCTACTACTATAGGTTTGTGGAGAATTACGGAATGATAGCTCGTCCACTTATTGAATTCACTAAGAAGAATGATTTTCACTGGTCTCCTACAACTTAAGTAGGCTTTGACCACAATACCGATCCTCCGACTCCTAGATTTCACTCAGCCATTCATATAGTATGACACTTCTTCAAAAGGAATTGGAGTTATCAACTTGCAAGTTGAGCATCCCATTGCTTATTTTAGTAAGTTATTTTCTTTTTCAAACCGATTTAAATTTACTTATGATCAGAAATTGCTTGGTCTTGTCTTAGCCTTGCAGAAATGGAAACATTATCTCTCAGGACGCCATTTCTTTGTCTAAAAAGATCATTGTAGCCTCAATTATCTCCTCAGCCAACTTACCACCACCAATGAACAATAGTGGCTTCTCATGAAATCATTACCTTTCGACTTCACAATTGCGTTAAGGAAAGGAAAGAAGACATCCACAGCATATTGCATTTTTTGCTCTTACTCTTTCCATCTTGGTGGATTTTTTACAATCAAAGTGAAGCTCTCCAATTAGATTTGTTGCCAGTCTAGATTTTAGATGATCAAAATCAATTGTTTTATTGTAATAGAGTCTTGTCGTCTCTATACAAGCAACATTTTTAAGTGCTTAAGATTTTTGCACTCAAACTTGCAAATAAAATTTCCCTTCCCTATTTCTAGCTTCTATTATCACCTTTGTCAAAGGAAACAACTTAGAGATATTTTAATAAAAGCTTTTAATGCAGTTCAGATCAATTATATTTTTAACAAGCTAGACATGATTAATATATATGCTCTAGCTTGAGGGGAGTGTTGCGGATTGTATAGATAAGAATAGAAAGAGTATATATTAAGGCTTGATTATAAAGATCTCATTGCCTAATTATTTGTTGATTAACTAGTAATATATATAGCTATGGCCATGTTAGCAAGAGGAATAGCTGCAAATTTGACAAGCAGTATGCAGAGAAGATGGGGATTGGAGTAATATTGGTTTATGTGGTCTCATATGTATCCCTTAGATTTCAAGATGTAGATGATTACTAGGAACCACAACTCTATGTAATCTAGAACTTTTGAATTATTCTAGATTTTTTGTACTCTAGACTGTATATATATTTATTTAATGAAATGTATCAATTTTCGAGGAATATATATATATAGCTATACTTTATATAGACAAGCATTGCTACAAAAAACATTTTTCTTTTCCTAACACAAGCCATGTATACTAGCAAAGCTAAACATTTTAATTCACAAAGAATCATATGTTGACAACATCAATCTTGCAAAGGGTGACAATGTATTCTATAGTAAACATCGAATTGCATATACCACTCTATCACTTAATTCATTTAGGTCCAGAAACAACTAATATTTTAGCATCACATGTTGTCAGGACCTAACTATTGAAATTACAATATTTTATTATATAAAATCTTTCAACTAACATGAATGAGATAACACCAATATGAAACAAAGTATTACCATTTGTAGTTTTTGGTTGATCAAACAAGTAGATAGATCAATTGAACCACTGGGCAACATTTTGGGCAATGGTTGTGACTCTTCCCAACACCAACGCACCTCCCGAATAAACTCTATCCAGAGCACAGCAATAGCTAAAAATACACAAGTGGAAATGTAATTCTAGTCAAACTAGAATTGTCAAACGCTCAACGAAATCATGTGGTATGCACCTCTACAAATGCAACTAATAAGCATTTAATTTAAAGTGAAAAAGCCTTTGTTTTTCTTACATACCACGTATGTTGCAGTTACCAACCCATAAGGAGTGTAAGCAAAACCGTGCAAAAAGAGAATCAAGTGGTGCTCCTTTGATAGCTCGAGACCTCTTATGCTCACTTTTAGTAAAATCCAAGACTTGAGATCCTAAGTTGACAAATATAACATTTGAAAAAATGAATAAAAAAGATATCACGCTTAGTAGTTCTCTAAACTAATAAGTCGTACAATCATGTATATTTACAGAAATGCACTTTTCAGATTATTTCAAAAGGACTCTATGCAAAAAACTAAAATCACTAAGTTTTAACTCAATTAATGATCTTGTGAAGAGACAAAAACCACAAAAATTTACAGTGACCCCAATGTCCTTGTAGTAAACAATAGAATTCTAATCGATCAAGAAGAAAAAGAAAATGAAGTATCAAAGAAAGAAGTGAAGGAATGATGTAAGCTAACATATTGAAATTATGAATCATGAAGGAGAAAAGGTACATTGCAAAACCTTGAAAAGAATTGTTGGTAAATTAAGAAAACTAATATCTAGTAGATAATGATTCCAATAAAATAGGAAAATCTTGTCCTAGATTTAGGATAAGATAAATCAGCACCTAAGTAGTTAGTGTGTCGCAGATTAATAGAGTTAAGTAGTTAGGACATTTATTCTATATTGGTCGTATTTTTCCACATTAAAGATGTATAAGTCAAAGAATAAATATATAGAACTTTAGTTATGGTTTTCCTATTCAGTATTGTCAACATGATAGCAAGGCAGTAGGATTAGATCATGAATTTCAAGGCAGCTATTAGACCTCTAAGTCCTAATAGCATAATCATGCAGACATTGGTAAGCCTTGACCAATGTTTAATACTCGGGACGACGGAACAAAGCAAAAACTTGCGAATAGGTAAGGAAAATGGGCATTGTCAAAGTTGGCATGCATTCTTCCACATTGGCAAAAATCTTCAACGAGATGCATAATTCGAAAGTGGGACCAAATGATAGCTTAAGATGGACCTTGGGTTGAAGGTTAGCTAAACCACATGCATAAAGGAGAAATGTGAGAGCTCTAAGGACTTAATGTGTGCTCAAATAGATGGAATATGACTAATAAACTTGACATTGGTAAGCATTGGCCCAGACCAGTGTGTTATGAAAAGCTTTGGGTTTGAATAAATCATCATCAATGGATAGAGATCAAGGAAAGATCTTGGATGATGTGACCGATACGATCACAGTAGATATACATCAGCTCTAAAAGATAAAGACCACGTGGGAGGATCATCTAAAGATAGTAGAGTTCTCTGTGGATATAGATTTATCTTTCCTAATTAAATGTAATCTCTTATCTTGTTAGTTATGATGTAGATAAATCCTATCAGATAGAAACCTATTTGGACGGGGATTTCATCAAATTGGTTAGTGTGATGTAATCTAATAAGGATAGAGGCAATCTAGTTAGTTCAGTTCAATTTGAGCCTTCCTTCTGGGAGAATAGCGATATAGGAGGGGAAGGAAACACATTGAGAGAGAGCATTCCTTTGCATACTTCTCGAGCAGTGATAAAGGTTGGTTTGTATCGTATCCCTTGTGTATTTATTATTGCCTATGACTATTTAATCCTTTCGTAGTATTCTTACTTGAATGTGAGAGTTAAACACTTCCAAGAGTCGTGCGACGTTCGAGAACAAGATTTGTTGGTCAACGATCATATGGGAAGGTTGAGTCTAAACGAAACTAAGTAAGATTGTCGTGCAAAAGAGTAGGCGAGACTTCAGTATAAATTTAGTATCTAGGAAAACCTTTGCAGCAACAGCCATGTTGGGTTTTGGTTTGACTTATTCAGATGACAGTAGCGAGTGACTTCAGTAGGGGGAAATAGCATGCTTGCACCGATTGCTTTGTCAAGAAACTCTCTCCAAATTACCATTCATAAGTTGAATGGCAAAAACTACCTTGAATGGTCCCAGTCCGTATGTTTGGTGATCGATGGCATGGGGAAGCTCGGATATTTAAATGGTGAGGCCGAACATCTAACTGCAAACGACCCTCAATATTAGCAATGGTGTTAGGAAAACTCAACGGTTGCTGAATGATTAATCAATTCTATCGAACCAATTATTGAGAAGCTCTTCATCATGCCAACAACTCGTGATGTTTGGGAAGTAGTTAGGGAAACATATTTAGATCTAGACAACCACTCACAATTATTTGAATTAAACACCAGAATGTGGAAAATGCAGCAAGGTGAGAGGAATGTAATAGCATATTATAATAAAATGATGTCTATATGGTAGGAATTAGATTTGTTTGATGAAGAAAGTTGGGTAATCCAAGTGACAGTGCTCGGTCCAAGAAGAAAGTTGAAAGAAGACACATATTTGTCGTCTTGGCCAAATTGAATAGAGACTTGGATAAAGTTAGAGGTTGTACTTTAGGGAGAAATCCTCCACCGACCATAAGAGAAGTCCTCTCAAAAGTACAGAGAGAAGAAGCAAGAAGACAAGTGATATCGAAGAATACTGGTGAAACCAAAATAGAGAATGAAGGTTCAGCTCTTGTGACTCAAGGAGCTGATTGTGAAGGAGATAAACGCAGCGGAAAACAGAAGCCTTGGTGTGACCATTGTAAAAAACCGTGGTATACCAGGGAAACTTGCTGGAAGCTGAACCCAAAACCAGCTAACTGGAAAAAGAAACCAAGCAATGAACACCAAGACAAAGGGAGAAGTCAGAGCATTCCAAGTGAGCAATTACGATTTAGGGCAGCAATCATCTTCAGAATCTCTTCCTTTCCCTAACGAACAAATAGAACATCTACACCAAATGTTTAAATCTCAAAATAATCCTATTCCATCATGTTCTCTAGCTCATTCAGATAATACTTTCCCTACGTCTTTGGCCTGTACCAACACTAATGGCCCATGAATATTAGATTCTAGTGCCACAAATCACATGACTAGTATTCCGCACTTTTTTTTGTCATATACTCTATGTGCATAAAATTAAAAGGTCAAAACTAATGATGGTTTTTTTGCTTTGGCTACTGAAAAAGGAATAGTGTCTATCTCTCATTCCCTAAAATCAAAGATGTCCTTGTTCCTAACCTATTATACAACCCCTTATCAGTGAGTAAGCTTACTCTTGATCATAATTGTTGACTAATTTCTAGTCTTCTCATTGTGAATTTCAAGATTTAACCTTCGAGAAGGTGATTGGTCAGCAGCCTCTATGTTTTTCACAAAGGATAGACATTTGGAAGGCAAGACCAACAAAATTGTTTCAATTCTATTTCAGTTTCTAGTAATAATGAAGTTGTGTTATGGCATTGTTGACCAGGCCATCCAATTTTTCACTATTTAAAGCATTTGTTTCTAAAGTTATTCATAAATAAAAATCCCTCAATGTTTCAATGTGAGTCTTGTGAATTAGCAAAACATCATCGTGCGATTTTTCCACCACAACCTTAAAAAACTTCACAACCATGTACCATGCTCCATAGTGATGTTTGGGGGTTCTAGAGTTGCTACATTCTCTGGGAAACATTGATTTATTACATTTATTGATGATCATACTAGAGTCACTTGGGTCTTTCTCTTAAAACAAAAATCTAATGTTGAAAGTGTCTTCAAAAAGTTTTATAACATGATTCAAAAACAATCTCAAAGTATGATTAAAATATTTCGAAGTGATAATGGGAAAGAATTCTTTAACAATATGTTAGGAAATTTTTTTACCAAGAAAGGAATGGTTCATCAAAGCTCATATACACCACAACAAAATAGGGTGGCTGAAAGAAAAAACAAACACCTTCTTGAAATAGTTAAAGGTTTGAGCCTTCAAACTAAGGTTCCTAAATATCTTTGGGAGGAAGCAGCTCTAATAGCCACCTACTTTATAAACAGATTACCTACTAAAATATTTAATTACAAAACACCAATTCATGTTTTTACTAGTATTTTCCAACTACTAGACTCATTACAAACATTCCCCTAAAAAATTTTGGTAGCTTGACCTTTGGTCATAATCATGATTCCAAACTTTCAAAACTAGATCCTAGAGCACATAAATGCATTTGTAGGTTATCCCACTAATCAAAAGGGGTACAAATGTTTTGATCCAATTTCAAAAAGGGTGTTTATGATTATGGATGTTACTTTCTTTGAAGGTACTTCATATTATGATAACTACCATCATCAAGAGGAACAAAATATTAGTGAAGATGAGTTCTTAGATGGTTTAGACCTCAAGTTTGAGTTTATTTAGAGTGATACCTCTCATGATCATTCACAAAAAGACGACAAAAAATTATTGGAAGCAAATGAAGTAAATATTGATAATGTTGGATCGGTTAATAAACCACCTATGACAATGCCATCACAAAATGATAACACTGAAAACATGAAGATATGTGAGAAACGATACAAAGGTCTTGTATATTCAAAGGAACACCTAGTACTAAAAACAAAAGGTCACCATTCTACATCATCTTCATGAGTCTAACCAAAGGTTAGATCAAGAAAATCATTATGCTTCACAAAAGTTCATATCCTTGAAAGTATTCCTAGAAGTGATTCTAAGCTAAACTCTTCTTCTCAAATTGATCTCCCTATATCTCTAAGGAAAGGTATTAGATCTTGTACACAACATTCTCTCTCCAACTTTGTGTCATACAAAAATATTTCACCCATGTATTATACCTTTATTTCATAGCATCTAGTATTCCTATTCCTAACAGTCTTCAAGAGGCTCTAAAAGTTCTTAAGTGGAAAGAAGTTCTTGAAGAGACGAAAGCCTTGGAAAAGAATGCAACCTAGGAAGAAGTCAATTTACCAGATGGAAAAGAAGTTTGTTGGATGTAAATGGGTGTTTACTTTAAGATTTAATTATGATGGATACTTAGAGAGGTACAAGGCTCGGGTAGTTACTAAAGGCTTTACCCAGACATATGGCATAGCTTATTTTGAGACTTTTTCACTAGTGGCAATGTTAAACACGATTCAAATCCTCCTTTCAATTGATGTCAACCTTCACTAGCCTCTAAATCAATTAGATGTAAAGAAAGCTTTCTTGAATGGAAAGCTAGATGAAGTATATATGGAGTCTCCCCCTAGATTCTCTGAAAACTTTGGAACCAAGGTATGCAAATTAAAAAAATCCTTATATAGTCTTAAGCAGTCTCCCAAAGCCTGGTTTGAAAGATTCACAAAGTTTGTTAAGGGTCAAGGTTATTGACAAGGACAATTTGATTACACTTTGTTCACTAAGAGAGATCCATCAAAGAAAAAATTTCAATTATGATCATCTATGTGGAAGATATAATTTGAAAGGGAGATGATATAGAAGAAGAAATGAGGAAACTTAAGCTAAATTTGGCCAAGGGGTTTGAAATTAAGGACTTAGGCCATGTAAGATATTTTCTTGGAATGGTAGTAAGATAAAAATAGAAAAATGTGGTCTCACAATGGAAGTATATTTTGGATATCTTAAAGGAGACTAGAACGAGTGGATGCAAGCCTTCAAACACTCTAGTAGAGTTTAATGTCAAACTTGGAGATGTTAAAGATGGAATCCTAGTAGATACAAGAAGGTAACAGAAATTGGTAGGGCGATTGATCTACTTGTCTCATACACGACCTGATATTGCCTTTTCTGTAAGTATGGTTAGTTACTTTACGCATTCCCCATACGAGAAGCAACAAGAAGCTGTGTAGAGGAGCCTTCAATATTTAAAGGGCACTCCCGAAAAGGGCCTTGTTTCAAAAAAGAATGAAAGTAGAGTGGAGGTCTATACTAATGTAGACTGGACAGGATCAATTACTGATAAAAGATTGACTTCTAAATATTGTACATTCCTTTAGGGCAACTTAGTCACATGGAGATGTAAGACACACAATGTAGCTACTAGGAGCAGTGCTGAAGTAGAATTTAGATCAATGGCTCAAGGTGTATGTGAATTTCTATGGCTACAAAGAGTTTTGGAAGATCTTCAAATTCTCATGAGCTTTCCAATGAGATTGTACTGTGATAATAAGGCAGTCATAAGTATTGCCCATAACCCAATCTTTCATGACAAGACAAAACACGTTGAAATTGATAAGCACTTCATTAAGGAAAAACTTTAAGCAGGAATAATCTGTATTTCATTTATTCCAACCACACAAAAAGATGTAGACATATTTACTGAAGGATTGTTAAGACAACCATTCAAACTTCAAGTTAGCAAGTTGGGCAATGATAGAAATGTTTGCACCAACTTGAGGGGGAGTCTTGGTAAATTAGGAAAACTAATATCTAGTAGATAATGATTCCAACAAAATAGGAAAATCTTATCCTAGATTCATAAACCAATACTAAGTAGTTAGGGTGTTGCAGATTAGTAGAGATAAGTAGCTAGGATAATGATTCTATACTAGTTGTGTTTTTGCTATTTAAGATGTATCAATTAAAGAACAAGTTTATAAAATTTCTGTTTTGGTTTTCTTATTCAGTTCTGTCAACAAGAATACAAAAAATATTAAAAGTAAGAAGTCAAATAGTAAAGAAGGAAAACTAACCGTCATGAAAGAGATCTTTGAACACACGATCAAGAACAGTTGGTGGGGGCACAACCATTGAGGACTTCAAGTTATCAGAAGTTGGATTGTCAACTGTTGTGAACAAAAATATGATAAATGGAAATGAGCATAAAAAGAATTACCAAACTATAATTTGTGCATAAGCTACATTCACAAAATAATACAATGCTATATCCAATACCTGAAACAAAATCCTCCATAAATTGCGCATTGAAGGACATATCCAATGCAGTAACCAGAAGTGCCAATTGAGAAGAAAACCCAACTCTCGTTCCTTCCAACCTATTAGTTCAAAAAGAAAGTACATTTTAGATCTCGAGCAATGCTCAAAGGAATCTGCAGAAATATAAGCTGAACAGATGTATATTATTATTCCCTTAACTGTCACTACATAGGTATAAGTATATATAGGAGTACAAGAAGCTATTTTAGGAAACTAACAATTGCACATAATATTCTAATTGATCTAATTTAGCTAACTGTAGAGAATCCCATAATAATAGCTAGAATCTCATAATAATAGATAGGCCCTTAATTAAGGGATTATCCTTATAGAG
>JAOTBA010000203.1:13814813-13829576 GCA_025629845.1 Erythroxylum squamatum
TAAATTTTGGGGGGCCCAGTACACCACTGACCCTTAAATAACTCTATCTTTATATATATATATATATATTAAAAATATTTTTTTTAAAAAAAAACTTGGGGGGCCCAGTGACCCCCCAAGTCTCTATGTAGCTCCGTCTCTGATATCAGATCATACAGTTGTCATCTGAGCTTGTCATACTCTATTTTCTCATTCATGTTAGTGAGGTATTAGATATGTGTGATTATATTGGACTTGTGTCAAATATGACACATGTGTTTGATATTTTTCAGTATCGAAAGCCTTACGGGAGATAATAATGGACTTTCATTATCTTTACATTAAATGTTTTGTTTTAACTTGGTACCAATTTGGTAACGTGGCTTAATCGTATTTTGCAACTGGTTTTAAACGTGAGTCAATAACATAATTGATTATTGTCCAAGGGAGAGAATTTTAGATACTTTCCCATCTGATGGACAACAATTAATTGTATTTTAATTTTTTTAATAAATTATCGGTTAAGTTACGTAAATTTGATCCAGATAAAGATAATAAAGTGACTCATTAAAGGAAATATAACTGTAGCAATGAGATACTTCAAATTTGAATTTTTTTCATAGGCATTTCTTACAAAATTTTAAACTCTTAATTTTATCAAGTGAATATACTCTACAGATAAAATAAGTTAAGTTGATTTTATATAGAAACCTATGCTGGTGTGCAAAGGTTTTCCCATTAATTCTAAAGTTCGTTTATTTTACCTACTCTACTCTACTAATTATCCTTTTATCTCTCTACGAGATTTTATATTCACATGAAATCTTCTGCTCTGATTACGATGTTCTAACCCTGTTCTATTAAATCTCATCCACACATTTATGTGGACCCTATATAAATGTGTGGATGAGATTTAATGAAACATAATAGGAACATCATAATCGAAACAGAAGATCTGTTCCTGGTTTTATTGCCTTTGTCACATAACCATCTCACTTTCCTTGTTCTTAAATTTCATTTACCTCCTCTTTTGAATCTTGTTTTTTAGTTAACTCTCTCTCACATATTTATTTATTATTTTTAATAAATTAACTACACATAAACTTGTTATCACATAAAAATTTATTTGTTAACAAGTTAATAATAGAGTAATTTTACAATAAATTAAAAGTCTAAATATTTTATCACTATTTTTAGTAATTATAATTAATATTATAAAATTAAATAATATTTAAATATAAATTTCTTTATGACTTCAATCAAATTTAATATGATTAATTGTACGTCTTGATTGGCTAGTACTAGTTGTCCGCTCATGTGGATATAGTTGAATATTGGGTCTCGTGAAAAATCACATCAAATCTTTTGTTCCAGTTACTTCACATAAATATATGAATGAAATTTAATGAAGTATAATAGGAACACTATAATTGGAACAGGGGATTTGATCTCCGTGAAAATGAGATGGTTTTGTCAAATTTAAATTCTACAAAACCTACTAAATCATTGGATTCCATAAAAATGATGGTTTTGGGTATTGGCTATTGGGCGAAGTCAACAAATAGGAAGCATGAGCGAAAGGTAAAAAGTCAGCTTTGAAGTAAAGCAACTGACTCGAAGATTACTGTTACGGACAATCTTTGGCACTGGAATGTTACAAGAAGGTCTTTGTATTCTATGTTACGTCAAATTGTCAAATCTTCTCGCTCTTGCCTTTTCTTTACCGACTGTCCAAGCCATGTGAAACTTTTCAGAATCCACTTGACCTTTGCCTTTTGGACCCGACCTAGCTCTGCTCTTACACTGATCCAACAAACACGCCTTGTCTTCACCATTTTGTGCAATAGTAACTTAAATCCATATCCATTTCTTTGAAAGTATCAGATGGATTTATTACAAGTAAAACACAATTATCAAACGTAGTGTTAGTGATAGCCCGAACTTCTAAATATTAAAAAGAGATCCTTCAACAACATTTTATCCGAATGCCTAGAAACTGGCATAATAAGTGTACGACTACTCTTTCAAAAAAAAAAAGAAGAGAGTGTATGACTAATAAACAAACATATGTTGAGTGGAAGTGAGAAGTACAATCTGTTTCATTGAAATGATTGACAACCCAAAATGGGAGGACAAGAATATCAGGTAACTCCATGGAGGCCAAAGGAAACAGCTAGAAAGTAACAGTAGAAAGTAAGTGGGAGAGGTTATACTAATAGAAAAAAATAAATTGAAAAAAAGAAAATGGAGTCCCGTCCCGTCCCGTCCCATCCCATCCCATCCCACCTCCTCGCCACCATCTGTTCTGATCCCCAAACCGGGACCTCTCATCTACTATTAGCTAAAATTATCCCATCTATCTAGAGACACAATACCTCTCTCAATCTCCTATCCATCCCTGTTCTTCTATCGTTTGAAAAAAAAAGAAAATTACGCTCCTCAACCACCTTAACCAACCGTCCAAACACTCTTACCCTCCTTCCTTTTGTGTTATCTCTTGCTAATCTCATAATCTTCGTTCCGAATCTGAAAATATACCGCTTTTGCCTGCATCAACCAGACCTCCCCGAATAAGAGAAAAAAAAAAACAATTGAAGAAACACAACACCCTCCATTGTTTCTTGTAAATTGATTCCAACCCACACTCAATGTGGCGGCCGTGGGTTAAATCAACAGTCAAAATTCACGACACCTCCTCTCCATCCCCATCCTCCTCCTCCACCTCCACCTCCGTTTCTTCCCCATTCTCCTTCTCAAGCTTCAAAGATATTCAACACCTTTGCACAGAGGATCACTCCCCAACCCCCAAAAAGTCCTCCATTTTCCACCGTGTACGCGCCGCCAACTCAATCGTCCGTTACTGGTCGTCCCCTCGCCCCCTGCATACTGGCGTCAGACCCCTACCCGAGCCTGTTAATGATAAAACAACACCAACACCAACACCAACCCCAGCCCCAACTCCTTCGATAGTAATTCCTGGCGCCGACAAACGAATTGTCGTCTACTTTACCAGCCTAAGAGTCGTACGCTCAACATTCGAGGACTGCAGAGCTGTCCGATCCATTCTCCGTGGGTTCCGCGTCTCTATCGACGAGCGAGATCTCTCTATGGATTCCGCCTTCCTAAGTGAGCTGCACCAGATCTTTGGCGGCGGCGGTCAAACCAAGTTGAATCTACCGAGGGTGTTCATCGGAGGGAGGTACATGGGCGGCGCAGAGGAGATTAGGCAATTACACGAGTGCGGCGAGCTGAAGAAGTTCGTCGACGGGCTGCCGCCGGCGGAGCCTGGGGTTTGCGACGTGTGCGGCGGTTATCGGTTTGTTCTCTGCGAGGAGTGTAGCGGTAGTCATAAGTTGTATATAGAAAAAATCGGGTTCAAGACCTGCACGGTCTGCAACGAGAACGGTCTGGTCAGGTGTCCTACCTGTTCTTGTGCCCCTCTCTCATGATTTTCACTTTTGTTTTTTAAATTTCCCACTATGATTAATCATGTTTTTTTTTTTTTTTCCTTTTCTTGAAATGGGAAAATGATGTTTTAATTGATGGATTACAAGACATTGTTTGTGTTGTTGAACTTAAAGATTTTCTTATTTCACATTCTTAAGCTGACACGTTGAAAGATGATAATAAGAGTGGCCAGGCCAACCTGCTTCCTTTGAGCTTTGCTTTATAATAAGCATGACAAACAGGGTTTTTATGTGTATCTATCCGTTATTGGTGTTATTATAGATTGTGAGTTATGAGGATAGTATCCTCATATAGTCTACTAATCTTCATTTTGTTGATCTCTAATCTTCACTATAATGCCGGGCTACCAAGATTAACCTAACCAGTTCAGAAAGGGACTGTTGAATTTTGACAGGTATGATTGATTTGAGTAGTTGAGTGGTTTTTTGGCAGTTTGGTCTTTCAACCCTTCTGGAGTTGTTGAACTTTGTTGTCCTTTGTTGTTTGCCCATTTCCATGATCAAAGTTTGCCTTTTCTGATGTCAGTTCTTTATTTTACCAAAACTAGGCTATGCTCATGGGATTTCCAGTCATTTTTGAGAAATCCAACTTCATTTATGCTTCTGATTGAAAGAATTTTGATACATTTCTGGACTTGTTTCTGATTCTCGTCTCAGTGCTGCCAATTAAGAAAGAGTAGCTTCCTCTTGATTAATTGATATTTGAACTTGTATATACACAATTATTATTAGATGCAGCTTCAAAACTCTTGTAGTCTTTTCGATGGATGGTTTATTGAAAAAGATATCATAGGAGAGCCTGTGTAATGTAACCCCAAGTAGCAATGGCTCTGAAACAGGGGAAACAAGATAAAAAAGTTAAAAATTGAAAACAGAGCTAAACTATTCCCAATAAAGCCCTAGAAAATCTTATCATCCAAGAACTGTTTCAAAGGTGGAGTTTTTGGCCAATTTAAATAGCAAACACTTCATTGTTTCTAGTCTATAGTAAACACTGTTTAGGGCATAATCCTATCTTTTCGCTTTCATCTTGAGAGAGATGCAAGTTTTGACACACTTTTATTCCATAGATCCTAAACAAAAATATTTATATTTAAGAATAAAATAGATGTAAAAGATTAAATATTAAAAAGGAGGACGTATCATTTTTTATTCCTATAAAAATAAAAATTAAAAAATAGACGTAAGTCAAAGATTGTTTAGTTGAATCGACACTTTTTTTTATTATGATAATATCATACGGAATTAGTGATATCAAATTTTTTTTTAACACCCTTAATTCATTCACTTCTCTGGCGCCATCCAAAAACTAATAGCTTCATTTTCATGGTTGGAGCATGTCGACTTCTCTGTCAAAGAGCTGCATTTTAAGCCTCTAACTGTCATGATTGCTCGTTAAATAGAATTTGATTGAGAATTTTCCCATGTTCTATAAAATGTTTGGCTTGGCTGCTGATTAGTCCAGAAGAATTCCATCGTAGCATAGCACCATTACCCCGCAGTTTAAAATGGATGACATTGAATTCACATTTATCGCAGTTAAGGAAGCAGAAGACGTGGCTCGCTGTGTAAGTTCAAGCATTTGCAATTGGAATGCCATAAAATGGGGAGCAGACCTCTGTCCACCCCATTCTGTTCCTTGAAAATTGTTAAATCGGCTGTACAAATCAAATAAAACATGCTTTGTCGAAACTAGTATGGAAGACAATTTGAGTCAATGACTGCTTTCCCCTTCCAACACCTGGCACCCTTGTCATACTTAGGGAGTAGCGGGAAGCATTAGTTACCAATAACTCTTTCCGCTTGAATCAGGAACAACAAACAAGTAGGCTTCTGTTTCGGGCATAAACTCTGTCAAGCATGATACATTGTAACCATGTGGAGACTCAAAAGAAAACATTGAAGCAGAGGCTTGCTGTGGTCAGGTACGTAAATCTCAAGACTACATTCAGTTAATAGAGAGCTGGAATGTCTCAACATCTTCTGGTCCAAATCACCTCTAGGTTCTGCTTGCTTATAGTATAGAAGAAAACTACCATGTAGAAACAAGAAGAATTCCTTTATTGAACTTTGTTCATGTACAAGATTAACAGGAAGAAGGGAAGAAAATATCTGTTCCTAATGTGACAGTAAATCCGAAATCTGTGCCATTTCAAAGAGTATTTATGGTAACCTCTTTCACCTGAATTTCTCCTGCTTTACTATAAATTGTATACATAGTGCAGGCTATTCAAAGCATTCCTTCTGCCTTCATCAACTTCATAGTGCAAAACATCATGCATAGTCCTTGACTGCATTCTTGCACTTCCTCTTCTCCCTACCCTGAACAAACCAAAACAAAATCATGCTCGTTCAAGGTAAATGCTAAATGTGTTTGAGATACACGAAAAGTTCATACAGATTCTGCACTGTTGTTTCCCTTGAAACCAGCAGTTTAGTACTCAGATTTCATCACAATTAGGAAGGTATGTCTCAAATTTTCTGCTGATGAGTAGCTCGGATCTTTGTTCTACTATAAAGATCAAGTGTGTCTGCATGGTTTGGATCCAGGCACAGAGCCGCTTCACAATCTTGAAGAGAAGATTTGAGGTCTCCCATGGACTCATAAAATGCTGCTCGAAGATGGAGCATAAGCATTTCAGGCTTAAATGCTATCGCCTTTGTCAGCTCTTCTACAGCTTCATTTTCCCTTTGGTCATCCATCAGCACTGAAAACATGACATCATCTGTTTTAGTTGAAGTTTTGTTTCCACAGGAAAAGAAATTATAAGATAAAAAAAGGTTTTAAGGAAATAAAAACAGAAATAGGATCATAACAGGTTTCAGAAATTATCCTTAATGACAGAGATGACATTTTAGAGGCTGAAGGAATTCATGTATTTACGTCTCCATTTCCCAGCAACCCAAAAGATCCATAAAGAAATGTCAGATCTTAACATTACATTTGCCATGATTTGAATTAATGTAAACTTGGATGACACAGATTAAATTAGAAATAAAAAGCCTCTAATTGGGTTCCCTGTGTTGATTTAGTTAGATCCAAAAAAGGACAGGGTTACTGTTGTCCCAGGAAAACCCATATTAAACAAAGAGTGAAACATATTAAACCCATATCAGCAGTCATCCTTATTTGGAAATTCACAGCATTAAAATCAAACTGCGATTAAAAATTAAGAAATAAATCAATAAAAAGCTGTCATGTTAGAACTCAAACTAAGATTACTTCCTAAGCAGTTATGCAATCCTTAAGAAGAAATTATGCAGTAAAATATGGTTGAAGAACACTTGAAGATCGCACAACACTGTCAAAATGGCTTCTTGCTCCATTTAGATCAATGATAAAACAAGACTTTCCTGTTCCATTTCTGATGGTCCAGAAGAACGTTGCTAAAGAAATGGAAAGAGAAAAGACATAAGTAATGACTGCTTGCCTGAAAATCACAACACCGGCCAGTAGATGTATTCTTAACCTTGTTAAAACCCATTCTTAAGCATTCTTAGTGTCCATGTTAGATACTTTTAACAATGCAAAGTCCTTTATACCACCACCACCAGCCAATAAAAGACGTAAATAGAGCAATCTCCCTAACCTTGTATGTAAATATGTTTTCAGATACGTATAGAAGCAGAATGTAAAACAGTCTGAAAAATATTATTCATAACAGGAGAGAGGGGAGGTGGTGAAGTAAGGGTTGTTGACAATTACCAGCTGCTCTATATCGATATGGATACGTTCTTAACGGATCCAATTGAGTTGCCGTGTTAAGATCATTCTTTGCCATATCACGATCACAATATTCAGACCGTTTCTCATATGCTGAAGCATTATTGTATGCCTTCTCTATCAGCTTGGTCATTTCATCAAATGCAGCTTTTCTTTGATTCTTTAAATGACAGACACGAGCCAATCCTTGATGCGCTCTAGTATGCTTGATCTTTAGAGCATTCATGTAGCAGTCTGCAGCCTTGTCCAGCTTACCACAATCGACGTAAATACTCCCTAAGTTATTCAATGCCTAAAAATATAAAATATAAGATCAAACAGAAACATCAAGCATATTTGACCTTAACATAAAGCACCAGGTATAATTACTCCTTACTTGTCCTTTCCTGAGACCATCTGAAGGGCATCTAAGAGCTTCCTCCAAGAGTTGGATTACATCAGATGAAGTTTGAGTATCCAGATTTGTATCAGCCAATGTATATGCTTTAAGGAAGAAAGCTTCAAATGACCGCTGGATTAAAATCGATTTTTCAGCTCTTGCAAGAGCTTCTTCACGATGGCCAGTATCATATAGAATCCATCCTTCATAAACCAGCCTCTCATGCTCAGTAAATGAGTTATTTCTAGCCAATCGCAAACAACGCATTGCTGCCTTCTGACAATTCAACCTAAAACATTGATATTTAGACTACTCCCAGTTATTGACTAGAAAATGCCTGGTGCTATTCAGAAAGAAGAAATTACAATCCTACATGGCCATTGTAGATTCCTTAACAGAGCCTATGAAGGGTCAATTTAGAATCCTTGCAGCAGTGAACTATAAACTGAAATCAAATTTTAGTATTTCATCATTTAGGATGAACATGCTAATTTCTAACCCTAACCACAATAACATCAAAAGAATTTGGGAGTCTGGTCAATTCTGCAGACTAGAACAAATTCAATAAGATGATTCATAAAAGCAATATTATGATAATTACCGCAGAAGTAGCAAAGATTGTCGAAACTGTAACAGGCTGTTCCCAGGGTCATTTTCCAGCATCTGATGTATTACTGCTACAGAGCCAATGTCATCTACAGATGACCATCTCTCATATAGTCGCATCCAGCAGTCAGCCAGATTCTCCTGCTGAAGATGTTGGCTGAGAAGCTCAATCAACTGAGTAGCACTTATCTTCCCATGGAACATCTTGTATTTGGGTTCCATAGTTAACATTGCTCGAATATCTCTAACAGCATTTTGATAATCCTCAACTGCAATGAAAAACCAAGCCCTTAATTCGAGGCAATCAGGAGAGAGCTTGAATCCAATAATTCTATCAATCTCTGAGATGGCTGATCTGATCTCCCTCTCTTCAAGCTTTTTAACAGCTCTATATTTATATGGGAATGACAGTGTTGGATCTAATTCAGTGGCAGTATTCAAATCTGTTATCTTCTCTCTTCCAACACCATACAAAGATCTCTCTTGGTACATCCAGCCAAGTGGTTTATGCTCAAATATAAGAGAATTTATTAACCTAAAAGCTGAATATTGTTCACCCTGTTTGAATTTGGTCCTTGCAACTCCAGCTAATGAATAAGAATGTCCTTCCCGAGCAGCTGCTTCAAAACAAAGTTGTGCGTGCCTGTAATCCTGTCTGTCAAGCAAGACACAGCCAAGCCGATGTAAAACAAGTGTCTTCTGCCACTTTTCTGTCGCAAAAACTTGCATTCTCTGCAATAACACCAGTGTGATGTTGGATAATATATTCTCTTCCATAGCAACCTGGCTTAGGAAATAATAAAGCAAGAATGAAGAGCTCCCCAGCGTGGCAAATCTCTCCCCAGCCTCATAGCTACAGAAGACTTCCATAATTTTCTGATTATACAAAGACATTGGGAGCTCTCTCAGTAAAACTTGTAAACAAGAAGCCAAAAGGAGATTTGCTCTCTCTTCAAAACCGTAATCAATAAGTATCAATGCTTCCTCAATAGTGCAGACTAGTGAAGCTAAATGACCATCACAAGTAGATTTCATCTCCTCACAACAAAACCTACTTGCAAATGAAAGTAATTCCAATACAATCTCGGGATGGAAGAAATCGACTCTCCTAGTCCTACTATAAACTTCCACTGCTCTCATTCCCTCCACAGATATTCCATCCTTAGAAAAGTCTATGGAATCCCTCCTTGACTCAGCAAAACTACCATATAACATTGCATTTAAAGGGCTCGAAAGAGCAGCAATTTTGAGTCTCTTACAATGAACCACCTCATCATTAATGCAAAATGTAACTTCACCATCATCCTTTAAACTTAGGGGCTCATTTCTCGTCAAGGTCATAGCATTAACCATCTCCAAGTGATCTTGACTACATTGGCAACCATTGTCAACTGAATTAGAATCAAACCCAGAAACCAAAGCAGCCTTCGGACATTCAAGAATGTAGCCACAACAATCCATTGATGACACACCAATTAACTCATCTTCCCTCTTCTCAAACCTTAACCAAGCAGATAGCACTACCTTTGAGTGCACATCACTAGCATATTGCCTCGCAGCACAGAGGCACTTTCTGAGCAACTTAGGATCACCTAGCCCACGCAAAACCGAGTATTGCTCAATAAATAACAAGGATTTTCCCGATTGTGGGCAATTAGCAAGCCGGCAATAAAGGTCAGCTAAGGACTCCACATAATATATGGGTTTTAGGTGAGGCTCTATGGGGGGTTCAAGGAGCTCAGTTGAAGGGAGGCCATAAGGAAGCAGAAATCTAGCTACTGAATCATAGCAAGTCAATTTGGATTTAGAAAGTTTGCTTCTTGACCCAGTACTAGTATCGGTGGAGCTCAAGGCGTGAACTTGGGTGCTCTTGAATTTATCCAAGAGCTTAAGGGCACGCATTATTCACTAGAAATGGTTTAGATGCGCGTGCGTATATCTGTATAGACAAAGAAATTCCAGATTGCCAGTCATCAGAAGCTAAAACCCAAAAAACATTTTAAAAATAAAAAGAGAGAGAAGTCAGATGACAAACACTGTTTACCTCAAAGCATCTCCGTTACAGAAGAGAAGAGCAGGGTTTGGGAAGCAAGGAATTGGCTGAAAAGGGTGTTTTTCTTTTTCTTTTTATCCAGAAAGAGAAGAAAGTTGAGCGATGGAAGTCTTTTGACTTCTGATATCCTGTCTTTCTTTCACGGAACAGATTGCCTCAAAACTCTAGCTTTCCTCAATACTTCTAGTAACCTCTCCCTGTCAGAGATGTTCCTCTTACAGAAAACGCCTTATCTTGAACTTAAAGCAGTGTGGTGGAGAGGAATTTCACAGCTTGATTTGGTGACTGACTCCAATGCGATGGTGTTTCAGATGAGTTCAGTAGCCACTCCATAGCCACTACAAATTGTCATTATCAAAGCAAAAGCCAATGTTCCGAGATCCTAAACCTGACTAGTAGCTTTGAGTTGGGATATGATTGTTGTTTCTTGAGTGAATGAAGAAAAAAACAATTTGATTAATGCAAAAAACAGTACTAGAGACGAGAAGATATTTGGTTTTGGTGATGGTTTGGAAGAAAAAAAATTGCAGATTAAGCAAACTCTGATAAACCAACCTCATAAATAAGTTATTTGGTCATCGTCAATACCAAACTAATCCACATGTTTTTGCAATTAATTTAAGCCACCAAAGAGTGGTTAATTTTGGAGTAGCACAAAAGCATCAACCAATCCAAATTACTTTGAAAGACCACGCTACTTTCGTTTGATTTGTCACCTTTAAATCCATTAATGAACAAAGTTTTAAGTGCTTTCTCCAAGTACAACCTTCGGATCTTTGCAAGAAAGTGCAAATGACCTGAAAACGTCCAAGATCCTCGAGATTAGATTGTTTCTGCGTATGCCAAGTGTTTCATTGCCTACTGAACGTTATTGCTCGACCAAAGTTCATCTTCAAGTGGTAAACTAAATCCTTTCATGGACAATTAAAAGAGAAGAAAACTACAAGCGTTAGTTTGTCAAACAACAAGAAGAAAAACTTTGAGTGTGAGCTGGATTAGCAATTTATCAAAAGAATAGGTAGAGCGAGAGGAGGCTTTCATCAATGTATATTTGTTTGTTTACATGTCCAAATCGCGCATGTTCCTTCAGAGGAGACGCTCTAGGACCTGTAGTTAACACATGCATATTTCTAGACGTGGGTTATCAATAATTGCGTCGAACTTGCAAAAATAAAAGCCAATTAATAGTTAGGTTCATCAGATCTAATCAGGTCAATTCGTGGATCATGGTGTTTGCTCTTCCTTTATATTAAATTATTGCATGACCCACGAGGGCTCTGGTGGAGCAGCACCCACTTCTCCGTCCTTAACCAAAGTTTCCATTTGGAGTATTAAGAATGAAGTCGCTTTAACTCTTGTGAACGAGAACTTTGCCATTTGAAAGGATCCTATTCTGCTCGAATCTGAATTAGTCAGTTGTTTATGTAGTAATGAATAATGGGTGGTTTAATAAAAAAAAGATTACATGCTTAGGCGCACAGTTCATAATAGAAATGTCAATCAGTGTTACAAGTTGCAAAGGATAACCATAAGAGAATATTATGCCTAGCCCCAAAAGTTTAAAATTATAAGATTTATTTAGATAATCTAAAATAATAAAATAGTTTTAAAAAATAAGAAAAATGATTATTGCTTTTACCATTTGGTTAGGTCGGCTGTGTCAGGCCCAGGCCCAGGTCCGGATCCATCCATCTGCAGCCCATCTACAGGTGTTAGTCTCCCATGCAAACGTAAAGATCTACGTAGAGACTTAAACCTAGCATGTATCTCATATATAAGGTACAATTTCGCCATGATACAGGTACGACCGTACAATCCTAGTTTCTCCTTTCTTAATGACCAAAACTCTCTCTAAAAAGACTGATTTGAGCGTCGGAGGGGCCTCCCGAGAAACAACCCCCGGCGTGCCTTATCTATTTTGCAGGTATTCAGCAACCAAAATCTCACAGAATCATGGATCCGAATAGCAATGTATTAAAGAAAATTAGATCCTCTGTTTTTGTTAAGATGTTCTAATTATGTTCTATATAATTTCATCAATATAAATCTCACGTAAACATATAAATAAGATTTAATAAAATAAAATAAAAATAGTAAAAAATAAATTATTTTTCTACTGTCAAGGCTTCTTCGCTGAAATTCATGAAAGATTCTCTAATTGACGGCACAATAAGGGGAAAAAAAAAAAATCGGGTCCGTCCGTCATCATACAAATTTGCCCGAAAATCGGAATTAATGACTAGTGGGTATAATATAATCAGCAATTTTTAGCCTTTATTCTTTCAGTTGAGAAAATGGATTTGATCGAACAAGCATGGGCGATAAGAGAATGTAATCTCAAAGTGAAAGATACAACTCTGGCAAAATGTGATTCTTCCTTTGTGTTACCTTGTTCAGGATGGAATTATGACGACACGAGATGCATATAATAATGAATTGCCACACCGCCCGAAACACTGCAGAGGCAGGTCCTTGGACTTTTAGGAGCCACTGGACTACATGTGATGCCAATCACTAAGGAAGTGTTTGTCCTGGTGTGGCTTATCGATTTGAAAAGAAAGAGATCATAGGACATCTCTATGTCTACATATTCTGATTGATAAAAGATGCATCAAAAACATAAAATGCAGTTTACCTTTTTTTTCTAATGAATGAATTATTACAATAGTGTAACTATTACAAGAAGTAAATTGAGTTCATGCATTTATCCTACAAGACAAATAGTGAGGAACTAAAATATTAAGACAATGGCTTAAAAGAGACGTGTTTAATAAAGGAGGTGTTTGACAAATAGCTTATCAACTGTTTTTTTAATTTTTTGACCACCTTAAAAAGTTATTGATATGTTTGATAAATGACTTATTGATTAGCTTATTTAACCCTAACAAACTAATTTCTAAAAGCTCCATAAGAGGAGCTTTTGAAGTTAGCTGTTTGCCTAATAACAGTATTGCCCTCCACTTTATTCTCTACTTTTGCTCTGTGTGTTTTTAAATTTGATTTTTTTATCGTACAATTATGTCGTAAAGTTTGAAAGAATATGATAAATGAGTTAATTAAACTTTTTAATCTTTATTTAATTTTATAATATTAGTTTATATTTAAAAATACTATAATATTAAGTTTTTGAACATAAAGAGTCACATCAAGTTAATATATTTAGTATCTAATTACTATATATCATATTTGTGTCATATTATAATTATAGATATTTTAATTTATTAAATAATAAAATTCATACATATTATATGAAAAATACTAATATGATGTAGCTCGCTGCATCATCCATATTAATAGAGAATTTAACGTTGGATTATTATTATTAAAGTTATAAACTTAATTTTTGCAAAATTAAATATCTAAATCTAAATTCTTATAAGAATATTCAACGAAATATTAAGAAATATAATATTCATGCCCTTATAATTTTTAAAATCATGCCCTCATAAGTCATTTTATACTTCAACAGCTAATACTAAATATCTAATTTTACCAAACATTTTTAATAAACAGCTGATGTTATTTGTTGGTCAAATCAGCTGATAGGATCAAAATCAGCTAACAACTAACAACTAACATATTTTGTTCATGTTTGTTGGTATTTTGTTCATATTTGCAGCTTCTGTACTTTTCATGGTGAAGGAAGAGGTGGTAAAGGCTTACATGGTGCTGGCAGATAAGAGCAAGAAAGTTATATTACGTGTGAATAATTAGTTTACTTCCACATCTGCATCCTTGCCTAGTTCACCTCTTGACAGATCAATGAATCAACTTCGATGTGCAGTTGAGTGAACGTCATTAGGAAACGGTTAAGTAAGCATGTTTTTATCAACACTATTAACAAGAAGATGACGTGTATGAAGCCAGAGAAGAGAGGAAGAGAAAAGGTCCATATGTAAGGATATCTTGTCCACCATTTCGACTTTTAACGTCGGCGGCGGCAGCGACGGAGGTCTCTCTGGATGCTTCGGGTCTTGCTTCAGCGGATCGAGCTTTCACGGTTTAATGAGCTCATGTTTGGCTTTTGAGCCTTGTAGTCACTACTACGCCTCCAATGGCCTCATCTGTCCATCCACAAATCTCAATCGCAAGCAGAGACGCCTCAATCGCTCTTCAGCTTCTAGTATTCTTTTCATGCTTTCTTCTCTTCTGCTTCCTCATACTTACTCCTCCTCCTCTTGATACTTTTACATTATTTTTCTTGTTTTTATTTTCGGATTTCAGTTAATTTTCCAGGTGCCAAAAGTTAATTTTATCATGTTTTTTTTGCTTCATCATAATATCATTATGTTCCACCAGATAGTTCGCGCTCTCAAGGACCTAGTTAGGTTCAATAAGCCTTGCATTATTTTTCTTAGTGAAACTATTGCGAATTCTAATAAGATTGAAGAAATAAAAAAGTTGTTGAAGTATGATTTCTGTTTCTGTGCTGAACGGCTTGGCCGCAGTGGAGGTCTGACCATGTTTTGGACGAATGCTGTTTCTGTTACTATTACAGGTTATTCAAATAACCATATTGACATGATTATTGATGATTCGACTAATCCTAAATGGC
>JAOTBA010000203.1:13906754-13923177 GCA_025629845.1 Erythroxylum squamatum
CGAAGATGAAGTAAATCGTCAGTTATATGGAAACAATAACCCAGCAGAAAGAAGAGCCTCATGGTTGGTACCAAAGGCAAGGATATTGTTTACTGTACTGTTTTACTGCATCTTACCAAGAACTGGTTCCAGACATCAAGTAACAACGCTAGATGAACAGTGTATTTTTCATTTGCTGAACCACCACCCTATAGATCTACCATTTTTGATCTATCAATACATGGTGAAGTCAATGAAGGATACAAAAACCTGTCCCTATGGAATGCTATTAACAAGGATTTTCAGGGAATCTGGTGTTCAGTTACAATGGGGAAATAGAATGAAAAGGCCTATCTACAGCTACATTGATGCAAGATCAATAGCGAGAATGGGTCTCAGATATTCAGACAATGAAGGAGCAGAGTCTCCAAAAGAAGCAAGAATTGAGGGGGAGAGTACGAAGAAGAAGTCTCCCGTGAAAAGATCTCGGTCTCATTCTCAAGAGACAAAGCCTACAAATGTTCGAGTCATTGAAGAAGGTACGCTGAAACGTAAAGGGGAAACACTCATAAGTGACATTTCAAAGCAAACCAGAAGGTCACCAAGAGTGCGAACCATACGTCAGCAAGAAGCAAGACAATCCAGAGAATCCAATCAGGTGAGGAATTCGGAATTGCGAGCACCTAAGGCGACGAGATCGTTAGTCTCAATTTTGAGAGAAGATTCAGTTAATCAGACTGAAGAGACTGAACGGAAAAGGAAAGTGGAAACTGAGAAGCAGAAGCCCCAACCTCAAAAGACACCGAGGTTGAGAAAAATGAGTGCTAAGAAAGAAGGAAGTCTTTCAGAAGATACGACTTCTAAAGAAGTCAGGCAACAAGAAAATGTTTTTGTTGCTGAT
Source organism: Erythroxylum squamatum (assembly GCA_025629845.1). Lineage (NCBI taxonomy): Eukaryota > Viridiplantae > Streptophyta > Magnoliopsida > Malpighiales > Erythroxylaceae > Erythroxylum > Erythroxylum squamatum. Next base: position 13,907,635 of record JAOTBA010000203.1, read on the forward strand.
GAAGTTAGTTTGGGAGGAATTTTTGCTGATGTTGAGGATAGTCACAATGTGACTAATAATCCTATTTTTGAAGAGGTAGTTTCTACTACTGTTCCGGCAAATCAATCTGAAGATGTTGGATTGATTCCTGTGCCTACACCTTTTCAATCAGAATTAGTCAGCAAGGAGAAGGTCGTACCCACTGTCGTTCAAGAAGAAGTGCAAGCAGAACACAGTGTGATAACAGCTGATCCAGTTTCACTTCTACAGAGACAAGATTTGAAAATCAGATTGTTTGTGAAAGAAGAGACAAGGATCAATTCAGTTATTATCAGGGATAAACTAAGAAGAATAGTGAAGGCTCAATTCAAACCACTTGTGTTTGATAAAAGCATTCGGCATCTGTTGGATATTGGTTACAAGAACTATCATGATCAATTGAAACGAGTTGCAAAGGAACCGTACCCAACAGAGATGACCACGGAGCCTCATACTATTTACCCAGTACTAGAAAGCACGGTAATTATGGTGGTACCAGATTTTCAACCACCATATCATGCTGAACCTGATATGGAAAAAGGAAAGTTGAAAGTTCATCCAGAGTTTGTCTTGGATGACATGACTCCTGAGCAAATTGCTGAAGAAGTTCGGATGATAGACGAAGCTTGTGAGGTCAAGAGGAATGTCAGTACAATTTGTGTATACAAGGATCCAGGAACAAGTCAAAGCAGAGTCTCGGATGATGATCCAGTGGGAGGTACAATGAGTGAAGTTCCCTATAAGTGGTTAATGATTGGCAATTTAGAATGTTCAAGTTCTGTTATGACGATCATCTTGCGCAATCGACCTTTATGGGACATCAGTTCATTTGATGAAGTCCTACCATGGATGGGTATAACAGTTCCAAGACTATCTGATCCAGACGACCTTGACCTTCCAGAACCGAACTTACCTGTTCCTCCTCCTCTCCTTCAACTATTTGAACACATTGCTCCAACTGCAGATGCATATTCTACAACAATTGCCATGGTTGACAAACCAAGTGTGGCTGAACCACTATCTTTAGAGCAGAAAGTTGAGAAGTTGCTCAAAGATATGAAGAAGGTGAAGAAATTATTGAAGAAGCTTGTGAAGCAATCTGGTCATTGATTGTGTTTTGACGTATAACAAATAGGGGGAGAAGGGCGAACTGAAAAAGGAAAAGTAATTGATATCAGGGGGATCAGAGAAGCAGAAGTGAAGAAACGAGAGACAGACATTAGAACATAATTTTTTGTACTGTTGTTGATACATGTTTGTAAGAAGCTTTTCATATTTTATACTTAGTATTTGTTATCATCAAAAAGGGGGAGAATGTTAAGTCAAAATTGACTTTACGTTTTGAATGATTTTGATGACAAACAAAAAGAAGACAAAATGAAAAGCAGACGAAATAACAAAAATCAGACGAAGCAGACGGAAGCTTTACGAAAAGCAGACGCAAGCCTAGTGGAGAAAAAGCAGACGGAAGCTTTACGAAAAGCAGACGAAGGCAATGCGAAAGGAAAAAAATAGACGAAAGCAAAGAAAAAGTAGACGAAAGCAATGCGAAGCAAAAAACAGACGATACAATAATCAAACAAAAGAAGTCGGAAGTATCAGTCTTGAGGAAGTTACAGAGTTCAACTGATTAACCGTTTCTTTAAAAGAATCAAGAAGCAGTTATTCAAGAAGCAGTTGAAGACTCAACCATAAATAAGGAGTCGGAGACGAAGAATTAAGATTTTACAACTTACGAGATATTACACACGAGAGAGAGACACATTCGTATACTTTTGAACTCAAGAGAGTACTGTGTGATCATTGTTAGAGCTACATTGTTTTTTGTAAACAAGCTCTATATACACTTTTCTGTTTTGAAAGTGATACAGATAGCCTGAGGAGGCTAAGTGTAAAAGAATACTATTTGTAAAGAGTCCTGGAGAGGCTCAGCGAAAGAATACTTGTACACGTTTGGAGATAGTGAAATCTCAGAAGGATATCTGAGGACTGGACGTAGCCCACGGTTTGGGGTGAACCAGTATAAAATTACTGTGTCGAAACTCTCTTAAACTCTCTCATTATTACATTACTGTGTTTTTGATTTCTTACATACGCAAGCTTTTAAAGAATCTTTTACGAACAAAAGTTATTGTAATTCTGAATTGAACAAGGTTTTATTTTTAAGAAGGGATTAACGAAAAAGATATCACAATTCAACCCCCCTTCTTGTGTGCTGATTATCGTTGTACTAACGTGTGATTCACTTCATAATTGTCAACAAAAAATACGCTTAAAGCAAATTAAGTACTCAAAATACTATAAAACTCTTACATAACAAGCAAAATACATTAAATATAGGTACATAAAAATAGAAAAATAATTGTCTTTCAATCAACAACTATACATGTTCGTTGGCCTCGATATCCCCTTTGAACTTGAATGATGAAGTTTAGTGCCTCATAACTTTCAAAAAGAAGGGAATCTACCCTCTTTTGAGTCTTTCATATCTTTATACCCTCTTTGGCCTCTTAAATGCCCTTTTTATAGTGCAAAGTTAGGGTTGTGTTGTTATACACAAGCATGGAAGTGATCCAGTAAGTTAATTTGGTAGAAATCTCATAGTTACACAGTCCCAAAGATACACACACTACAACAAACTACATAATTGGCTACTTTTTTTGGGTTATGAGTTTAAATTAGTAGTTAAAATTTAGTCTTTAGCTAAGAAATTTCAAAATTGTAGCCAAAGACTAACTTACCTCAAACTTCCATTAATTTGCAGGTTATTTAAAACTACTAGCTATGTTCAAAATAGGCTATTATTATATTTGTAGCTAAAAATATTTGGAGACAATTTTTTATTGTGATATCTATTTCCTAGAGAAAGGTTTTTAACTGCGAAAAATATTTCGTACATAAAAAGATTTGGCAAAATTTTTAGCTATAAACTTATTTTCAATGAGAAATGTTTTTAGTTACAAAGTATTTTTCATAGCTAATAGCGTTTGGTGATTTTTTTAAGTGTCAACTTAATTTTGTAGCTAAATTTTTTGCTTAAAATTTTTTTGTAGCTAAAATATAAGGGTCCCTTAAATATAAGCTAAGAAAATGAATTTCGTAGTTACAAAGATTTTGAAATGAAAACGCCGTTATTTTGATAACCAATACTCCTCAGCCTTTTCTTCCAGATTTCTTATGCCTTACTTTGACTAATTTGGATATGTCCATCATAGTTGGAATACTATGTTGATTTTCCTAGTTGCTTCTAGTACAAATAGATAATACAGAATCTTATTTAATTTCAATTAAGAACAATGAAAATTAGTTTTAAGTTAAGGAGTTTTTAATTTATTATAACAGTGAATTTATGGAAGTAATCACTTGTGTCAGATATCAAGTAATCCAAATTAAGGAAAAATGTCAAGTTCATTAAGAAGATGTGTTTCATTTCATTTATATATGCTTATAATAGAGGATATCAAAAAGCTCAACTATGGAACAAACTCAGAGAGGTAGTAGTTAACATCAAAATACCCTTTGACAGGTGATTTTAACTCCATTACTATATTTGATGAAGCTGAAGGAGATTGATCATCCAAGAAACCCTGTCCTAATCTAAAACAATGCTTAGCTAATGCTCAAGTATTTGATATTCCTCACAGAGGACATTTATTCGTCTGAAGCAACAAATAAAAAGGTGAAATTTTTGAAAGAAAAAGCTTTCTTATAGCTTAGCCAACCTATAATGGTTTTAAGCATTCCCTAATTTCTTTTCCTTATTCCTTACTCATAGCCTATCTGATCATTTCCCCATCATCAATCAATCTGATCTAGTAAGTTTCAAATTCCCCTTTAGATTTAAAAATTTCCTAACAATCATGGCAGGTTTTAATGAAGGTTTTTAGACGGGCATCAATGATAGTATTTTAGGAACCAATTAATTTGTATATGTCTAGAAAATGAAGATTATTAACGACCACATGAAAATTTTGCATAGGGAAAATATAGGAAATGCCCATTATTCACTACTTAATGCAAAGCAAGCTTTAAGTTCAATTTAAGCTACTTTGAACATCAATCCCACCTCCACATCTCTTGAAAGTAGTGAGAAGCAAGCAATGAACAATCTCTCCAAGGACCTTACATATGACTTCTCCTTAATGAAGCAGAAATCTAGAGTGGCTTAGCTCAAAGGAAGGGACGGAAATTCCTTCTTTTTCGACAGAGTTGTTGTCATAAGGAAATACATTAACAAAATATCTTCAAGAGAGATTAACAATTGTATCATCTCTTACTAGAAACAACTATTAGAGGAAGAAACTAATTACTTGACTTAATCTATGGGTGCCCCCACAAATGATCATTCCTCTAGTAATATGATTAAAGGTATAATGAAGGAGTGTCTTACCTCATAGGAAGTTGATATTCTAGAAAAACTAGTCATAGTGCAAGTGATTGAGGAAGTTTTGAAATCCCTCAACCTCAGGGATGGATGCACATCCCCCACGGCCTCCAAAAAAATTTATATAAAATTATTATTATTTTAAGTTTTGATCCCATAAAATAAAATAAAATTTTGCCCCTGCTAATTTAATTCAGTAATATAAGAGTACTTTAAATATTTTTCCCCCACTCAAAAAAATTTAGTAACATAAGAGTAATTTAAATATTTTGCCTCCACTCCAAAAAATTTCTGGATCCGTCCCTGCTCAACCTTAAAAAGGTTCTAGGGCCTGATGGTTTCAACATTAACCTGGCCCCTTATTATGGACATAATAATAGATGCTATCTTATAATTCTTTATAAATAAAAGACTACTTGGTGATATTAATAGAACTTTTGTAACACTTATCCCCAAAGAAGGTTCGAAGAAAAATTTTAGTGACTACCACCCTATTGTTTATTGTAACTTAATTTGTAAGATGATCTCTAAATTTCTAGCTGAAAGATTGAAGAAAGTACTTCATAACTACATTAATCATTCCCATGGTTCTTATATTCAAGGGAGAATTATAGGTGATAACATCATCCTATTATAGGAGTTTCTAAGGAAGTGTTCCATCAAGAAAGGTGGAAGAACTGTACAATTAAGGTTGATCTTAAAAAGGCTTAAGATAATGTGGATTGAAACCTCCTCTTCAGCATTATGAAGGCAATAGATTTTTATGAAACTTTATAGAATGGATGCAACAATGCCTCTCAACACTAACTTTCCACGCACTGGTAAATGGTGAACCTATAAGAGATATTAAAAGCTACAAAGGTATAGGGCAAGGTGATCCTATATCTCCTTATATCTTTGCCCTACTTATGAAAGTTTTTAACATGCTTCTTAAAAGAGTAGTGGAAAGAAGCCAGCCTTTCATGTTTCATTTTATATATAGAAAATTTAGCATCACCAACTTAAGTTTTGTGGATGACTTGATACTTCTCTCCAAAGCTAACAAGAATTATGTTACCTCTCTAATAATAGCATTAAAAATGTTTACTAAAAGTCAATTACATAAAGAGTGCTTTAAACATATTTTAAAGTGCTAAGGAATAGGAATAAGGGATGGCAATAGACTAGATCGAGCCCAAGCCTGAGCCTGTCCGACCCATAATAACTCGAACTCAAGGTCAATTCAAGGCCCAACTGGGCCTGTAGACTGCCCACCTAAGCCCAAACCTAATGAGCCATAGGCGGCCCATGTAGAACCAACCTAACTTTATATTTTATAAGAAAATTCAAAATTATACATTGCTTGTCGGCCTTGGTCCAAGCTAGGTTTGGGCTGCCTAGTTGGGCCCAAAAAGCCCAGGCCTCGGGCCTTATTGGCAAGCCTACCCGGAGCAATTAATCTCTTTTATCACTTGATTTCCTAAACAACAACTCCTACTCACCAACCTTAAATCCTAATATTTTCTTAGAACATATGGGGACTCCTGTGATCTAGGAGCAATGTAAAAGATTATAAGGCCACCATTAAATTGCAGAGATATGTACTTCTATGAAATAAGGACCACTTAATGGAGGGTTTAGGGTTTAGGGTTTAGGGTTTAGGGGGAGTTTTAGTGAGATACTTTTCTCTAACTTCTCTCTAAAGATTATGGGCCAGAAAATTAGAAATTCTCCGGCCACCACACACAGCCCACAGTCACTTGCAAACTGCCAGACCACAACCCAGTCTGTTGCCGCCACTGCTCCACGCGCCGCCACCGACACCGGAGCTCCGATCACCGACCCTGTCTCAGGTGGTCGGATTCCACCACCACTTACATCACCGGACTCAAAATTTTCCGATTTACCAACCCCTACTACTGGTTTTGTCCAACTCTCATCCGTTCAACCGGGATCTGAGATGGAATTTTCTGCCCCCATTTTCACCGATCACTCATTTCCTCCACTTTCAACCACTGATCCTTCACAAATCACCACACAACCCATTCAATCTCACCTTGTGATCGTTATCGAAGGGGATACCGCCGATTACGTGGCCGGAGCTGCAGTTGGCGCTGCTGGAAATGTCGGGGTCGTAGCTCTTCCAACACCGTCGGGGACCAAAGCAACCGTTGCCCTTACTGCTGCTGTCGTCGTTGATTCCCCCTTACTGCAACCATCGCACGCCTTGTCGACACCCTTGCAATGATCGCTTATGTCTGGCATTGCTAGAGCTGTGCTTGGAGACGCCGGAGTTGGAGCTCGCCTCGCAGGCCTGTCCTCGCCTCCAGCGTCACCGCTGTCCCGCGGCAAGGGGTCGAGAGCCCACCACCTTGCACCGTCGCCGTTGGGTGTGCCACCACCGACTCTTCTACCGCCGGCGTTGCCTCCCACTCATGGCGTTGATGGAGCACCGACAGTCGGGATGAACGTTGCTGGAGCACCACAAGGCCACCCCTCCCATGTGCTTGCTTTTGCTGGACCAAATGGGCTGAAGGGGCAACCCAAAGGCAAGGGAAAGGAGACTGATGCACTAAAGGGCAAGCTTCCCTAATTTCCAGCCCAAGCCTATGCCACTTCTCATGTTAGTCCTCATGGGCTCAAAGCTCACTTAGCCCACAATGAAGGCTTTGGTCCACAGGCTCCTGGAGGAGGTATTTCTACTAACTCTGCTTTTATTCTTATGCTGCTACTGTGAATGTGAATAAGGAATTAGGGAAATCTCGGCAGCCCAATAAAAAATTTTCGGATTTTTCTTAGGTCGAAAAAGTTCGTGTTTCCAATTTTACAACTAGTCTTAGATTTTCGAGTAAATCCCGCGATAAATCGTCTGGGCCAGTGGTGCTCCCAGAACAGTCTATCTTTGAAAATCTCCACCAATGGACCCGATGTTTAGTCGGGTTTTTCCCTGGGCATAATATGCCTTTCCTTGCTATGAAATCTCTTGCGATAAGGGTTTGGAAGACCCTTGGCTTGGAGGATGTTATTTCTGCCGGTACGGGGTTTTTTCTGTTTCGTTTCAAGACAGAGGAGTCTTTACATTCGGTCCTCAAGCAGGGTGGTTTTTCGGTGGAAAATTCCTGGTTTTACAGCAGTGGCATCCCCGTTTTATTTTTGGCAAATCACGGGTGTCTCACGTTCCGATTTGGGTTAGACTACATGACCTACCATTTCCTTTGTGGAATGAAGAATGCCTCGACATATTGGCTAGTCAGATTGGGCAACCCCTCAGCTGTGATCGTTACACTACTGACAGGACCCGCCTCTCCTTTGCTAGAGTTTATGTGGAGTTATCTGCTTCAGATGAGCCGGTTTAGGAACTCGAGATTGCTTGTTGTTTGAGTGACGAGTTGCTTAGTGTCCGAGTGGAGTATGAGTGGACACCTAAGCGGTGTTCCAAGTGTGGTGTTTTTGGTCATTCTTGTGCACCCCCGACTACCGCCGTGCCTCAGGTTGTTGCTCCCACTGGGAAGGAGACGCTAGATCAGCGCCCTCGGGATATGGCCCCTATTTTGAGTCCTCCTGTTGCCTCCCCTTCGGTCCAGGATGTACTTTCGACTCCTCCCCATGCAGATTTGGGATCCTTAGCTGCTCACGATGTTGCTCCTGAGGAATGACTCACTCCGCCTCGATTACCCAGTCCCTTGGAGCCAGGACCTACTATTTCTTCAGCGATGCAGGCTAGTCCTACTCACACACCTCGTCCCGCCCTGCCTACAGACATTAGGGCTACTACTAGTCCGCTACCCGGTACCCTGAGTCTGACTCGTACACCTAGCCCAGCTCCACTTACAGAGACGAGAACCACTCCTAGTCTGATGCCCTGTGTCCTGAGCACCGAGGCCTCTATCCCTAGTAGTATTCACAGACCTCGATTTGTCGATACTTTTGGCGATTTGCCATTTGAGGACTCATTCGATCCTACTCTATTTCCTCGATTGACTAGGGATAGAGTTCAAGAGGGGAGCAACCCCTCTAATTGATTCTCACAAATTTATTTATATTCCATTTCCTACGATAGGAAGTTGGAATATCAGGGGCCTCAATGGCCCAAATACTCAACGAGTGGTATGGGATTGGATTCGGCGTCATGATCTTGGCTTGGTTGGTCTCCTGGAGACCAAGGTAGTTTCTCCCTCTTTGGAAGATGTAGTTTCGGCTACTTGTCGCGGATGTGATTATTTGAGTAATGTGACGGATCAGGTAGCATGTCGCATTCTGGTATGTTGGGACCCCAATCTGTTTGAGGTACGACATTCGATTTCTACTCTTCAGGACATTAGTTGTGAGGTGACTCGACGGCGAGAAGGCTCCATTTTTGGCCTTACAGTAGTCTATGGCTCCACGGACCCGGGCACTAGGTGAGAGCTTTGGGATTTTCTCCACGGTCAGGCTGACAGATTTCTTTCTATGCCTTGGTTGGTGTTGGGAGATTTTAATGCCATTCTAAGTCATTCAGACAGAGTTGGTGGAGATATCGGGTGGTATTGGCATATGGATGAGTTTGGGGAGTGTTTACATGATGCTAAGTTGCTCCGACTTCCTTACTAGGGTCTGCGTTATACTTAGCATAATGGTCGAGAGGGATCGGATTCTATTCTCAGGCGTTTGGACTGGAGTTTTGGCAACTCCGCATGGTTCACCTCATGGCGTAGTACATTCATCGAGGTCCTGCCGTGTGACATTTCTAACCACAACTCTTTAGTGGTTCAGTTTGGTTCCCCGCGACACCGGCCTCCCACTCCTTTCAAGTTTCTGAAATGTTGGGCTGATCATCCCCACTTTTTAGAACTTGTTAGGAGGGTTTGGGCTACACCAGCGCGAGGCGATCCGATGTTCTGTTTGACTCACCAGTTAAGTTTGCTCAAGAGAGAGCTGAAGTCCTTCCACTTCCAGGATTACAGTCATATTTCCAGCAGGGTTAGGGAGGCACGGACCCAGTGGGCCTCTGCTCAGGTAGCTCTTGATGCTTCACCACACTCGCCAGATCTAGGTCTTGTGGAGCGTCACCTCGATCGATAGTATTACCGACTGATACAGGATGAGGAGTCCTTTTATCGACAGCGATCTAGGATTCAGTGGCTTGCTTTAGGGGACCAGAACACTAGTTTTTTCCACAGATCCTTGATCCATTGCCAAGTCCGAGGTCAAGTACATGGATTGCATGATGGGATTGGCACGTTTATCACAGATCAGGGAGCCTTGGGGCAGATGGTGGTGGATTATTTTCAGGGTATTCTCCGCTCTCCCCCCTCTCCTCCTTCAGCTGATGCTGCTCGTTTCTTCACTCGACGTATCCCAGAGGATATGGTTCAGTCATTGGCAGGTCCAGTTTTAGATGAGGAGATCCGTCATGCCTTATTCTCCATTCAAGAGGATAAGGCTCCAGGACCTGATGGTTATACCTCTTTCTTCTTTAGGAGGTGTTGGGATATTATAAGAGTAGACTTCAGAGTAGCGGTGCGGTATTGTGAATTCTACTAGGATTACCTTGGTTCCCAAGGCGGAGAGCCCACAGACTTTAAGTGACTTTAGGCCGATCTCTTGCTGCAATGTCCTTTACAAGTGTATCTCAAAGGTCATTGCAAATCGGTTTAAAGTTGTTTTACCAGAGGTGATTGGGAGAGCTCAGATGGCGTTTGTCCCGGGGAGGCAGATCGCAGATGCAATATTTCTTACCCAGGAGTTGATGCACGATTATTACCTTGATCGCTCACCACCACGGTGTGCTCTCAAGGTAGATATTCGTAAGGCTTTCGATATAGTCAGCTGGGAGTTTATGTTACTGGGATTGAGGACCATCGGCGTTCCTAATAGCATGATCAGATGGATTAAGGTACGTCTCTGATCTGCACATTTCTCAGTAGCTCTTAATGGATCCCTTCATGGTTATTTTGCTGCCACACAGGGGGTGCGACAAGGGGATCCCCTTTCTCCTTATTTGTTTGTACTGGCGATGGAGGGGCTAGACGGGATACTGCGAGAGGTGACAACATCTCCGGGTTATGGCTATCATTGGTGGTGTCGGCAGATTTCCCTCACTCATCTCTGTTTTGTGGATGATTTGATGATTTTCAGTCGTGCAGATTCAGATTCCCTTGAGGTCATCCGACAGGCTTTAACAGTTTTTGAGAGGGCTTCCGGGTTGGCCATGAACTTGGATAAGAGCCGAGTCTTTTTTTCAAGGATCCCCGAGGCGAAGGTTTCCTCTTTATAGAGCGCCCTTGGGATTCAGATTGGTTCCCTCCTGATACGTTACTTGGGTGTCCCTCTTATCATTACGTGGCTGAGGCATGCAGATTGTCTTCCTCTAGTAGAGAGGATACTTTCCCAGATTCGACTGTGGACTTCAGCCTCTCTTACCTACGCGGGTCGGCTGCAGCTGATTAGATCTGTACTCTTCTCCATACAGGTCTACTGGTCAGGTATGTTTATTCTACCTGCTAGCATCACTCGCCGCATTGAGAGTATTCTGTTAGCTTTTCTTTGGAGGGGTACTTCATTGTCCCACACTGGGGCTAAGGTGGCATGGGAGTTAGTCTGTTTTCCGCGACAGGAGGGTGGACTTGGAGTTAAGAGGATCAGGGACTGGATTAGGGCGGCCATGCTTAATTATGTGTGGCGACTATTCATAGACAGATCTTCTACATGGACCATGTGGGTACATGCAGTGTTGCTGCGGGGTAGATCTTTTTGGAATATTCGGGTCCCGTCGAACTCTTCCTAGGTTTAGCAGAAGATTCTGTTGAGCCGAGAGTGGTGTAGAGGCCTTATCATAGCTTGTAATGGTGATGGGAGAGATACTTTCCTTTGGCAGGATTATTGGCTACCAAGATCAGGGCCCTCTATGTGATCGTTTCTCCTTTCGTGATCTATCCTCTACTGGGTTCTCTTGGGATGCTAGAGTCTCGGAGATCATTCGTGATGGGGAGTGGGTTTTTCCAGAGGGGAGCAATGAGCTACAACAGATATGGGACTCAGTCTACTTTCGACCACAGCTTCAACTTTCCGATGGTTGGGTTTGGAAAGGTCACTCATCAGGAGTCTTCTCTGTCGACTTTGTATGGAACCTTCTCCGAGCCTGACGTCCAGTAGACCCGATTCACCATTTATGTGGTTCCTATGGCACATTCCACGACACTCTTTCATCCTCTGGTTGGCTTCACAGGAGAGTCTTCGGACCATGGACAGCCTCTAGTTTTTCGGCGTCCTAACCTCTTCAACTTGTGTACTTTGTAGTACTTCTACGGAGACACATGATTACCTCTTCCTTCAGTGCCGATTCTCTGCCGCCATTCGGGGTTCCCTCTTGACGAAGACCCACACTGCTTGGCCTTCGACCTCTTGGGTTCCTCTTCTTTAGTGGGCTTGCACTCATCTCTGCCGATGCAAGGATTACCGACACCTCCTTTCAAGATTAGTCCTCTCAGCCACTGTCTACTTTCTTTGGTATGGGAGGAATAACTGCATCTTCAGTAGGCAACACCGATCCACCCACGACATCATTGAGGACAACACTGAGCTTATCCGTTCCTGGCTTCTCGGCCTTGAGACTCGTCTTCAGATACCTGCTCTTCAGCAGCATATCTGGAGGCTTTCTACCTAGTTGTTTTGCGTTGTTTCGCAAGCCATATGTGGCTCTGATTTGTTTTGAGAGCTGCCTGTGGCTTATTTTATTTTGAGAGCCGTCTGTGGCTTATTTTTTTTCTATTTTGAGAGCCGCCTGTGGCTATTTGTTTACTTTGTACATAGCTTCTCTCTTATATGAACCCTCCTTTTTTAAATTAATATATATGTTACCTTCTTCAAAAGAAAGGACCACTTAATGTGGCTACTATAAAACAACCCCTTAGTATGGTAATGCTTACCAAAAGGTTCTGGAGATTACTTGAAGATAAGAAATCTTTATGGACAAATTGGATGAATGAGTACTATATTAAGGACAAGAACATACAACTTTTCAAACTCAAAAATACTACCTCAACTACTATAAAACATATTGCTAGTATCGGGAACGAGATGAGGTTGGAAATTGCTAGGTTGATTGGAAATGGTAAAAGTACTTCTTTTAGGGATAATAACTAGACTTCAATAGGACCTCTGGAGAAGATTCAAAAGCTTACCTTCATAAGAAATCTCTTAAGGAAAATGCAAGTATAGTTATAGTTCATAATCATAAAGATGTCATACTTAATGCAATTTCACATACTCATCTTTATAATGAGATCAAAATTTAAGGTTGAACACAAATGAAGAAGTTAATAACATTTGGATACCTTTTGATATGGGTAAGTTCTCTAATATGTTATGTTGGAGATTCTATCAAAGCTTCTACTCCAAAGTTACTTGGCATAAAGTTGTATGGAGCAAGTATATTGTTCTTAGAGCTTCAATCACATTATAGAGGATAATCAAAGATAAACAACCCACTATTGACAGAATTAAAAATTACATTGCCCTACCAAATAGGTCTTTGTGTATGAATGCATTGGAGAGTGTGTCTCACTTGTTTTTCCAATGTAATTTCACCAATGAACCCTGGAGAATGATATTGGATAGATGCAATCTAAAGGATCCACCAACAAATTGGAAAAATATTATATAATGGAGCTTAACAATTTCACATGTAGATGAAGCACACCCATAATGTTACTACGTAGCTCTCTCCTATCTAGTTCAATCTAATTGAGATGAAAGGAACAAGCGCATTTTCAACAACACACACCAAGTAGGTAGCAATTCTATAGGGATGTATTTCACATGGTTAAATTTCATATTAATCTTTAAAAACAAATTTTAGCTCAACCCTACTATAACCAACTCTTGGAATATTTAATCATCTTAGGCAACCAAAGGATCTTCTTGTGTAAAGTTATATTTATCAGGTGTAATGATAGGTGTATATTGTAATGTGTTTTATAGAGATTTGAGTGTGTTTTTAAGTGTTTTCTTAGATGATAATCATGCATTTAGGACTTATAATTGTGTTTTTGTTATTGTTTTTTATATGTTTCAATTGTTTGATTGTTTTAGAGCATGAATTTGATCTTAATTTCATGTTTCAAGGGGTGTTTGATGTATTTGTTAGTGAGTTAAAACAAGAGATTCAAGAAAAGAGGAAGAATTTGAAGAATGGAAGTAGTCACGATCATGCAAAATTGCACTATCATGTATAAGAAGCAGCTACATGGATTCATTCTTTGTCACTATTGTGACTCCATTCATGATTGTGACAGAGAAGATGGGACAAGGCAAGAGACTCAATTGTGATAAGGTGCTTTCCATCATTCAAAATTTTGTATTCTTGACATTTTGGGGATGTTTTTTGAACCAACTTAAGTGGGGAAACCCTAAAAAGAGGCATAGAAACCTCAAGGAGTATTTAATGATAATAAAAAACAACAAAAAGAAGGCTACACATCATAATTAAAGAGATCAAAGAGGAGACATCAAGAGGAATAACAAATTTTCCAGATTTCTAGATTAGGACTTAAAAACTATTTTTCTTTCTTTTCTCTTAATATATTTCATTGTCTTGGATGTTGATTTGGATTATTAGGATGTTGGACATGATTATGGATTTCTAAATCCATATTAAGGATTGTTCTTAATCTATTTTGTTAAACTTTATTCTTGTTGAATTCAATAGAAATATCAATCCTTTGTGATATTTATTATGCTCATACTTGGTAATAAATTGAGAGATCGAATCAAGTCATGTGTATTAAAGTGCACATCGAGAGTTGGTAGCTTAAGAGACCTGCAAATATCAAATTAAAAAACAATTGAAGAGAGATCTTAATTGTGAATTAATTATCCTTAAGATTGCTTCAAATTCAATTGAATGGTTATGAATAGTTTTGTGAATCGAGATGTTGCAATTATTATATATTTCAATTGGGATTTTTTGATTAGATCGCGAGAGAGAGAAATCAAAGCCTTAGGATATCTAGGATCAAGCATAATTAAATTAACAAGATAAGAGGGAAGACAAAAAAAAAGATAGAATAATTCCTAGGTTTCCAACATCGATTAATTTTATTCTTATGGCTAGTTTCAATTATTCAATTGTTTAGTGTAATTAGTTTATTTCAATTTTAGTTAATTTTTTTTGAATTCAGTTCATTCTATCTTTGATTACCTTAGAAAAAGTGCATTTGAGTTGTTAGGTGACTAATTAATCCTCGTGAAAATGATACTTGTTATATTATGAGATATGATCTATATACTTGCAATAAGAAAGTTTTTATATGAGATTGTCATCATACAACTTTGTGCGAGTGGTTCAAGTTTTGCTCCATCCATAGACCTTAATGGCCTTTTGTAGAACATTTCAAGTTTGCTTATCCATTTAAGCTTACTTGTCAAAAGAGAAAAAACGCCATGGCTGCCAAGATCTACTGCTCATTTTCATAGCACTTGTTTTTTAGCTCTTCTAATAATTTTCCTCCTAAGCTGAGAGACATGTATGGCTTATGTCTGTAGCCAAGGATACAGATCACCAGGATACAAAAAGAGTAATGTTATCTTGCTATGTGATAAATTTGCGAAGTTGGTTATGGGCTACACCGTCCTTTTCTTTGACAGTTTCCTTAACCTATGAACGTATCTGGCATAGGGACGATAAGCATTTCCCGCTATGTTATCTTAAGCCCACCGTTGTCACCCCTAACCTCTCTTCCCTCAAGATTGAGTTCAACCTCAAGCTCCTTGGATTCATACGTTATCAAGGTTTGCAATTTAATCATCTCTAGATTTGGGTGAATAGGTAAGTAATTCTCATTCTTATCATACTAGGATCAAATGCAGCTTCTCTCAAACAACGAAACTCCTAATTCTAACATTTGATCTTGACTAGTTGACATTTAGCAAAAGGAAAGTAGGAAAATCAATTCACATACATGAAACGCAAGATTTACAAGCCTCCATAACGCCTCATTCTGCCTAGATGTAATACAGAAAGATCAGATTCAACTACTCTATGTGGTCGGGTCGGCCATATTGGGCCCGGACTCCGTCAAAAGGACTCGTGGGTCGATCGGTCTCTTTTACAAAAGTCAACCTCATGGCTAATAGCCAGGCCAAACTTAGGTCCAGCCCACAGCCTCCTTGGCACATCTATA
>JAOTBA010000203.1:13975849-13986160 GCA_025629845.1 Erythroxylum squamatum
TGTTCAACATAAATCACTCCATATCATAAGTCATTGTCAACATCCAATTAAACTATAATCAGACTAATTCAATCATATACTGTAATCTCCAACTCGTAGTTTTTACAAGCATATAATTAAACTTTAAGACAATAAATGATTACTCCCCTTTGAAGCCCACGGTGAACTCAAGCCATTGCTACATCTTCAAAAGGGTCGGAAGCCTAGCCACGCATAGCTCCGGTGTACTCCATCACTACTGGAATCCCGATGCTATCCATGCCCCATAGACTGACGGTGGAAACGGTTGTGAAATATCCATCGATGGTTGATGATAATCGGAGATGGAAGATGAAGGTGGTGCGGTTGAGGATCGTCCGTCTGTGGTGGCTGCCGAACTGCAAAAACAAGAAAAATCGCTATCAGTATCGTATGTCTGTTGTATCTGTGTGTGGCCGACCTCTCTGTGTTGTATCTGCGTGTGGCCAACCTCTCGCTTAACCTAATTTGGCAATTATTTATAGAGACTACTTCGGGCCGGGTCGGTATAATGAGAGAATTTGCCATAAATGGTCCGGGTATCCGCTTCTTGTCGCGACGAGTGAATTAATTCTCATCACAACGTGTGTTCTAGCCTACTCGTTGCAACGTGTAACTCGATGGACGTCGCGACGTGTGGACTTGACTGGCTCGCCGCGACGTGTGATTTGATCTGTTGATGCATCGCGACGTGAGATGGCTCACGACCTGTTGAATTCTTGGTTGACTCCTTTATGTTCCTACAATCAGATCACAATTTGCAGCATCAATTGTCCTTGGAAAAATTATAATGTAATTAGTATCAATTTGTGACAATTTTACTAACAAATTGCAAATAGTGTGAGCTTAACATAAGGAACTAATTTAAGCACAAAAATCGCAATTAGGAGTCAAATAACACTTTAATAACTATGAAAATGCAGCCAATTAATAAACTAAACTTGGGCTCAATCACAATTATTTTGTTTGATGTGTTTTATTTATATTCTAATAGATCTAGAATATTAGTACATAATCTGATTTCATAATATCGAGATTGAGAAATCCTGTGTATGAATAGATCTACCATAATTGAAGGGAATTGATTGCAAACATAGAGATAAGTTGACATAAATCCTTTAAATTATGGTCAAACCTAATAATGAAATTCATAAATCGATAATGCAATCCTAGGAACTTTAACTATACAAAATTCAGTTAATCGCCCTATGGATTAGCTATTAATAGTCTCAAGAAAGCTATTAAATTGAGATAAAAATTTTCATGGTCCAATAGTCAATAAAATAATTGCATGATAAAAGGTTAATTATTTAATGGTTTAAGGGGGATTCATCACCTAGACATTAATCTTTGATATTGAGTTTTCTAAGTGATTTCCTTTTTAAGTTTTGTTTTAATTAAAAAATCATCTTTCAATTCGTAGGCTAGATAATAGGTGAAAGGTAATCATTAGTAATCACTGTGTTCATAGGATCGACCTATACTTGCCTGTGCTAGTTATAACTATATTGTGCACTTGCAATTAATTCAAATATTTACAAACTAAAATCATTCAATCAAGTAATTAGGTGTTAAGATCCTTCCATCACCAACTCATCCATCTGAGCCTACATATATAGAGCCAAAGTAGGATAATGAACCTTATTGGGAGCCATCTCGAATAGAGCAAGTCCTTAAGGAGGAACCTGAGGATAATATAATGATAGTGGATCAAAAAGGGATCGAGCTTGCAGTTGTAGTGTCCAAGTAATAGATTAAGCATTGGGAGCAACTAAGCCAACTGTTACTTAGTCATCACTAAAAGATTTAATTGATATGATTTTTTTCAATGTGATTGACTCATAGGTGATAATCAGTTATGTGCCTCCATTGGATCCTCTATCATAGGATTTATTCATTTTATGTTATATTGTATTTGTTTTATTTTGTTCTTGTTTTTCAAAGATCTTGACTATGACATATGGTAATTTAATGAAATATGTAGAAATTAGCCATGACTAACATCTTTTCTATTATAATATAATAGAGAAGTACTAGTCTTTTATTTTTTCTCCCCTTGTTTCTTCACTTTCATTGCCTTTACATGATAAGTATATTAAGAAAAATGTAAAACTTTGTGTGGAGTAAAGACTCCTTACAATTTTAGTACTCATGCTTATCAATTTTGTTATGAATATCTTAAAGGGAAGCAATTTTTAGAATTTTTTCTACTTTGACAACACATTAATTTAGATAACCCATTTGATAAGTGTAAATTACATCATGTTTTAGGGAATAGTTTGATATGTGTTTAGCCATTAATTCAATCATTTAGTATGTGTTTAGGCTAAAATTGTGTTAGTTTGTAATTTATTTATGTTTTAAGTATTTTAAGGTTTAGTACAACCTTTTGAGCTTAAATATTATATTTTTGGGGTACCTTGATATGTTTGCCTAGTATTTTAGGGTTAACATCGAAGAACGGAGGAGTTTCGAAGACATTTTGGCTGAAACAACGACCCATGAATGTGGCTCCAGATTTGGCCTAGGCCACGATCATGACAAAAGCTCAAGGAATAGCCCACAATCGTGACAAAGGCTTGGATGTGAGCCACGGTCATGACCTGAATCGGGCAGACGCGCAAACACTCACAAACTTCTTTTTTTAGAAATTTTTTGGACCTTTCGGACCCCAAAAAAACCCTAGGGTTATCCAAAATACAAAGGAGTATAAAAAGAACATAATGAGGTAGCGAAAGGGAGCTTCTGATAGCCACCATTGAAACCCTAAAGTGAGAATACTAAGAGAGAGAAAGAGAAGAAGGAAGAGGAAGAAGAGGAAGATGAAGCTAACTCGACGTACTTCCCGAATCAGGAGGTTTTCTGACGTCACTGCCTTCCATTGTCTATTCGAAGTTGTATTTATTTTTTATTTCAATTTTATTGATGTATAGAACTTGAGATGGATAGTGTGATGATAGGATTTGGAATATTGATGATGTTTTAAATACTCCTTCGAGATTTTATTTTGATTTAATGATAATTTAGTTGATTGTGTTATTTGGATGAATGTCATGATTTAATTACGTTATTACATAATTCGGTAATAAACTGAGAGGGTGAACTAAATGAAAATTTATTAAATCAGATTAATGAGAGTTAGGTGATTTAATTGAGACCGTAATAAATCATATTAGTAATTTTGTAGAGAGATCCCGTGTAATGTTCCAATAGTTTATTAGAGTGCTTCAGATCTAGTTAGGTTTTCGATAATTTATGAATTGAGATATTGCAAATTTCATGATCTGATTAGGGTTTATAATTTAGGGTTTAATGGTTATAACTCAAGAGAAAGTAATCAGCCCTAGGACAGTCTAGAATTAACACTCCATTGACAAATAATCGACGAGGTTAGCGTTAATGATAAGTAAAATCTCCTTTCTCATAAATTGGTAAATTCCTTTGGTTGATTTCTATTGTGATTGCATATTGCTCAATTGTTAATTCTTTCATGTTTAATTTCTTATATAAGTGGTTAAATTCAATTCTCGTGATTACTTTCCATGCATTGTTTATTTTGAGTTTTATATATTGCTGGCCTTGGATTTTAGGATTAAATTAGTCCCCTTCCTCGTGGGATCAATACCTCTTATACTACAGTTGCGACCTATGCGTTTGTGGTATTTGAGGGTTTGTAAATTTAGAGCTCGAACGACACGATCACCATTATAAGTTTGATTGTCTTTGTCATTTGAAGTATTAAGACAAATAGTCATAAGTTTTGATGACTAAGTTAAATTCAATTGGCTTCATGGATTTAGAGAATGGATATTTTATTTACACTATGGTACTTTTAATGTAAATTATACTTGCATTGAGTAAATGTGACTTCTTTTAAATATTTTCATTTTCTTGCATATAAAAATTGACAAAATGAAGTGTGAATAATTAAGCAATAAATAATTCGACTCCTTTAGCTTCATACCAATAGAAAGATTGAAGTTAAAAAATGGTGTTAGTAGTCATTTGAAAAAGTGACTTAGTTAAATAACCAAGAGTATTCACAATAAGGTATTTACTCTTGCATTAAAAGGTCATGTGACTTTTCAAAAGCTTCTACAATAATCATATATTGTTTAAATTTGGTGTTTTTATTATTTCAATAAGAGGTATTAATATGTTTAAGAGTTGAAAGATTTTTCTCACGTGGCTTCATTTTATGCATGAGTTGATTTGAAATTTGTTAATTTATGAAGTGAATTTAGTTGTTTATGAATTAATGCAAGTACCTAATTGCCTAACAATTTAATGACCTTTGTAATTGAATAAGCAGTAAAGAATATTGACCAATGTACTTGATTTGTTTAATTTTTTAAAGGTTGCCTCCTATTTGAGTTAGGATAATGAAATTGATTTACTTGACGACAAGCAAATGCTTAAGTGTGAGAGAATTTGATAGATTCTAAATAAATTATATTTTTAGCATGATTTTTGGAGCATTATGCATGTAATTTGGGAATTTTTATAGGATTTGGTACTTAAAATGATTTATATTTTGTTTTGGGTCTTATTTTAGCCACTTAAAGCAAAACAGATGAATTTGGAGAAGATTTGAGCCAATTTAGAGGAAATTTGGAAGAATTGAAGAAGACTCAAAATATGGTAGCAATATAATAATGTGTTACTTCCTGTGTTCAAAGTTGTCGTATTTTGTTTTTGAAAGAGATTTTTACTTAACTAACATGGTACTAACACACTCATGTATTTTAAGTCATGTTCAAGACAAGAGCATTGTGTTTATTCAGATGCCTATGAAATCCTATCGTATTCAACATACGTTGCCAACACGGTTGTAACACGAAGTTGTGTTCTTTCCCATGTTGGCAATGATTTTGATAGAAACTCTAGTTTAGAATACTAGAGGTGAGTATATTATTGAATATAATCAGTGTTTTAACACTGATACTTACAGATATAGTCCACAGACCACTATCTATACCAGAGCTAGAAAAGCTCCTCAGGGAGAATATCGATTCTCTCTGCCCAAAGTGTCACTATTTTTTTCTTGCCTATCCCTTCCGCCTTTCCTCCCTCACAAAACCAGACCTCTCACCCTCTCTCACCATTCTGTTATGCTAGCTCATCTATGCTAACTGACTAACTAACTTCCCCCTCTACCCTCTTTCTTTCTCTTCGAGTACACTCTCCATATACTAGGTTTATTCCCCTTTTTAACCCCATCCCTATCAGTCCTAACACTGCTCCCCTCTGGAAGAACAATCTTGTCCCCAAGGCTGTGGAGAGGAAATTGGCTGCGAATAACTAGTTCATCTTCCAATGTAGCATTCTCCATAGGTTTGATTTTCCATTGGATCAACAATTGACGGATGGAAGTCCCTGCCTTAGTGATTTCTCTACTGGCCAACACTTGTTCTGGTTCGATTATCTCCCCCAATTCCACCTCCAGCCTTCACGTAGAGTAGCTTCCACTGCATAGTTTCCCACTGCCTTCTTGAGTTAGGAAACATGAAATACCGAATGAATCCTGGAGTGTGCGGGTAACTGAAGCTTATAGGTGACAGCCCCATACTTTTCCACAATCTGAAATGGGCTAAAGAATTTGGCTGATAACTTCTGATTAATACGCCTAATTACCGACACTTGCTTATGGGGACAAAACTTGAGGAAAACCCACTCTCCCACCTGAAAAGCTTGCAGAACCCTCTTCTTGTCAGCCTGTTTCTTCATTTGTTGTTGCATCCTAATCAGATTGTACTTAAGCTAATTCAATGCCTCATCCCTATCCGATAATTCTCTAGCTACAGCTTTTACTTTCGTTTCCCCTTGTGAGTATCGCACCAATGGAGGAGGTTTCCTACCATAAACCACCTTAAATGGTGTTGAACCCGTAGATATGTGGAAAGTGGTGTTGTACCACAATTCATCCCATGAGATCCAAAAAGACCAAGTTCTAGGTTGCTCGGAAGCGAAACACCTTAAATAAGTCTCCAAACATCGGTTTAAGACTTCCGTTTATCCATCCATTTCTGGATGGTAAGCAGAACTCATTTTTAGCTTTGTACCCTACAACCTAAACAATTCTCTCCAGAACATACTAACAAACAGAGGGTCTCGGTCACTGATGATGGATTGAGGAATTCCATGTAAGCGAACCACTTCTTTGACAAATACTTCAGCTATAGTTTTTGCAGTATATGGATGTTTTAGTAGGATGAAGTGGCCATATTTTGACAATCTATCCACCACCACCAGCACCGCTTCATCCCCGTAGATTTAGGAAGCCCGGTAATGAAATCTATAGCAATGTCTTCCCAAACTTGATTTGGAATGGGCAAAGGCTGAAGCAAACCTGCAGGGGATGTGGCAGCATATTTCTGCCGCTGACAAGTATCACAAGCTTTTACAAATTCCTGAACACACTTCTTCATTCCGATCCAATTCAAATTACTTGCGATTCTTCTATAAGTTCTTAGAAAACCTGAATTTCCTCCCATCGGAGATGAATGAAACTCCTTTAAAAGGACTGGAATGTACACCGAAGAAGCTGAAATCACCACTCTCCCCTTGTACATTAAAACTCCTTATTGCCATGCAAACCCAGGTCTAGAATGAGGATTCTGCTGCAAATCCTTAATAATTCCATATAAGTTAGAGTCTTGTCACACATCCTGTTGTAGGTTTCGGCCCTCCATCCAATAGGGATAAGAATAGATAGTCTTTAGCTCTCCTTCTTAAAAAATCCTTGATAATGCATCAGCTACCTTATTTTTCGGTTCGGGTTTATAAACGACCTCAAAATGATAGCCTAAAAGCTTAGCCATCCAACATTGCTAATCCGTAGTAGTCATCCTTTGTTGCAACAAGTGTCGAAGACTTTTCTGATCCGAAAACACCACAAAAGATCTTCCTAATAAATAATGAAGCCAATGGTGCACAACTAGCACCAAAGCCATTAATTCTTTTTCATACGCCGACTTGGAAAGATTCCCCTCCGAAAGTGCCTTACTAAAATAAGCTATGATCCTCCTATTTTGCATTAACACTGCACCCACTCCTTTTCTTGATGCATCACATTCAATCTCAAAAGGTTGTGCAAAATTAGGAAGAGCTAATACCGGCGATGTGGTCAATATCTTCTTTAAAACCTCAAAGGACTCTAAAGCCCTTGCATTCCAATAAAAACCCTTCTTTCTTTGTGAAATCTGTGAGTGGTCTAGTGATTTTACCATAATTCATGATGAACTTGCGGTAATATCCCGTCAATCCCAAAAAACCCCTCACTCCTTTAAAATTTCGAGGAACGGGTCATCTTACTACACTCTGAATTTTTGTGGGGTCAATTGCTACTCCCTCGCCTAAAATAACATGACCTAAATAGTCAACCGATTGCCTTCCAAACGTGCACTTGTCCTGATTCACCACAAACTGATTCTACTTTAACACCTCCAACACCTCGGACAGATGTAACAAATGCGTCATCCAATCAGCACTATACAACAGAATATCATCAAAGAAAACCAAAACAAACCTTTGAAAGAAAGGTCTGAAAATGTCATTCATTGCTGATTGGAAAGTGGTCGGTGCATTGGTCGGTCCGAACGACATTACAAGAAACTTATAGTGACCATCATATGTTCGAAAGGCAGTTTTGTGAATATCGTCCTCCATGACTCTAATTTGATGATACCCCGATTTAAGATCTAGCTTAGAGAAAAAATAAGCTCGTGCAATTCATCCAACAGCTCATCCACTATCGAAATTGGGTATTTGTCTGGTACTGTGACCTTGTTTAAGGCCCTATAGCCCACGCACATCCGCCAAGACGCATCCTTCTTTTTAACCAAAATTATGGGACTAGAATAAGAACTTGAGCTAGGTTGAATAATTCCTAGCTATAGCATCTGCCGAGCCTGCTTCTTAATCTCATCTTTGAGATAATGAGGGTACCTATAAGGCCATACACTGATTGGACCTTGTCCCGGTTGTAAGACTATAGAGTGAAGATCATTCCTTTGGGGAAGTAATCCTTAAATCTCTGGAATACTTCTGGAAATTTATGCAGAATTTGATTCAGGTCCTGTTGCTCTCTACTGCCCAGTTGTAGCTGAAGCCCTTCCTTGTTTCCCTCTAATCCCACCGATGGAACCACCTTCTATAAACTTGTCAGTAAACCATACAAAGGTGCTGGACCTTTGTCACCCCCTTTCCCTTTTTTTGTATTGTCTTACTATCAGCCTTGCCACATAACTCGATAATTTGACCCTTATATTGAAATTTCATTATCATGTCCTTCCAATCTACTATAACTTTCCCCAAAGTCTGCAACTAAGCAACCCCCCAAAATGACATCCATTCCCCCCAAATCCAGCATATACGCTTCCACCTTCAAGTCCAATTCTCCCAGGAATCCCTATACATCTACCTTTTGTCATCATCTTGTGGCCATCACCCAACTTGATTCTCAAAGTTCTGGTAAGTACTGTAGTCAAACCTAAACTAGTATCCAATTCGGGGGAGATGAAATTGTGGCTTGCTCCACTATCCACTAATTCCACGATAGGAACCCCAAAAATTTTTCCTTCCAACCTCATGGTCTTGGTTTCAAACATCGAAGCATTGTGTATTCTGAAGACACCCATAATACGACACTCTAACGCCAAATCATCTTCTTATTCTTCTTCCTCCACCTCTACTGCAATTATTTCTCCTTCCTTATTTAATGTCTCATTTTCGTCCAAGACTAGCAGTCGGAGTTGTCTCTCGGTGCACTGGTGTAATGGATGGAATCGGTCTCCACATCGAAAACAAAGTCCCTTTGCCTTGCGGTCCATAAACTCCTAATAGGAGATATGGCGCAGCCCTCAATTTTTTTCAGTTGGTGGTCTCCTGTCTGTTTCGGTTCTCCTCATCTGCGCCGTCAGGGATGTTTGATTCAGCGCCTGGGTTTGAAATCGGAACCCAGGAGTGTCGCAGGCTTGACCCGCTCCATATCTGCCGCCCCATCTGTGTTCGACCCGTTGAGCTGGAGTGACCCGGGTCCAATCAACTCGGTTTGACCTAAAAATGGGTCTGGTTCTTAAAATTGCCTTCCTGACGTTGACCCCAAGGAAGTTGTCGCAACACCCAACTCTTCTCACCGCAAACTTCCTCTTCCATAGCCCTAGCGACTTTCATCAGCTGATACCTATTTCTCGGATTGAAAGTGCGCACCCTTCTCCTAATGTCCGATCTCAACCCACTCATAAAATATCCCATAAACTATTTCTCTAGAAGTCGTCCCACTTGAGAAGAGATGGATTTAAAAGCTTCGATGTATTCATCCACAGTGTCGGTTTTTCTTAGGTCAGAAAGCTCTTCATAAGGATTCTCAAACCTCCTTCCTCCGTAACGATCGATCAATGCCTTCTTAAAAGTCTCCCAACACAGATCTGTCTCCGTCTCCCGTAAAAGATTAAACTAATGAATGGTTGAGCCCTCCATGCTTAAGAGGGCGAGTTTGATCCTTACTTCATCCGAAGTATTGTGGACCTCAAAATACACTTCTGCCCTAGTGATCCATCCCACAAGGTCAAACCCGTCGAACATGGGTAGCTCCACCTTTCGTACCGACATTTTGTACTCCTCCATGTCAGCAGATGACTCCCCAGGTTGTCGGGACTGTTGCGGATGTTGATTAATCCTTTCACCATACGACGTTTGCCCATTCCTTACCGTATCACTCCCCTGTCCTTCCTCAGGTCTCTTCCTCATAATCTTATTCATCTCCAGCAGTAGTGCTTGTTGCATTTCCCCCATCACCAATCGCATGGAAGATTGAATGTCTTCCATTCCAGCCTCCAAACTCGCCATACGAGATTCCAGAACATTTACTCTGTCAAACATCTTAGGCGGCATGAATGACAATCGGTTTTTCACTCTTCTAGACGAATCCGGCAGGTTAGACCAATTGATAGAAACTCTAGTTTAGAATACCCGAGGTGAGTATATTATTGAATATAATCAGTGTTTTAAAAATGATACTTACAGATATAGTCCACAAACTACTATCTGTAAGTGTAAGTCGACTTGTATGCTTTTGTAAGTCGACTTATGCATGCACAGTACCTATAAGTCGACTTGTATCCTTGTGTAACTCGACTTATACTTGTACAGTACTGTAAGATTGTTAGAGTAGTGCCCTAAAGGCAATCGCCTTTAGCACGTTTTGTTCATAATTGTGTACAGACTTTATGAATAAATAAAGCAAGGCATATTTCATTAATTTGATGTTCATTGTTTATGAATTGATATTGA
>JAOTBA010000203.1:13987964-14012910 GCA_025629845.1 Erythroxylum squamatum
ATTTAATTATATTTATTAATAATTATTAAATTAATTTTATAAATTAAATTAAAATTGTGATTATTATTTATTATTATTATGTTTGAAGACAGAATTAAAAATATACAGTACAACTGTACAATATGACAATGGACTATTTTGTAATTTTTTAAAAAATTCAAGAACTATTTCATAAATTTAAAAAATTACCTAAAATGGTACCTGATATCAACCAGTACTGGTATAATACCGTACCAGAACCCAATCTGATACTGTATTCGTAACATTACTATTACAAGGTCAACATTTGACTTTTGTAGCCCTATATAAATTGTTGGCTGAATTTCCAAATTTGTTTGAGGAACCTTCAGGGTTACCTCAAGCAAAAATTTGTGACATAGAATTCCCCTTCTGCCAAGAACAGGGCCATTGATGGTGTGACCATATCGCTACCCACATCTCAAGAAAGATGAAACAAAAGCAGTGGGAAAAGATACTAAAATAGGGGATAATAAGGCCCAGGGACCTCTTCATTGGTCCCATCAGTCAAGAAGCATGATCGGTCATGCACACTTTAGAGGTTCAAGAAACAATATAGACGACATTTTCAAGTGTGAAACTCTATCCTTAAGAGTGATTCCTAAATATTTATAGGTGATTTGTAGAAACCTGTTAGTGTCATTCCAATAGTTTGTTTGTTTCAAATCCTAAGTACAGACTCTTAAGAGTGAATCCTAGATCTATCATTTCTATTAATTCTTTATTTTATAAATTTTGACCCTAAAGTCTTAGATTCCAGCACACTAAAAGTTGACACCCCAAGATTTACAATATCTACATGTTTTATCGAAATACTAGCATTTTTGCTGTCAATCATAAACTACATAACTTTAGTATCTAAGTTTAAGTTCACCAATGTCTACATGAAGGGAAAGGGCATAAAAAAGATTTAGCTTTGGCCCACGGGCAACAACATGTGGCTAAAGGGTGTCATAGGGATTGTTCAATGATCAAGAGTGAGATGAATTGATTTTGCAGATTCAAAAAGACTGGATGGTCTTGATGTTTGTTTCCACCAAGTAACAACTCCTAGGAAAGAATACAACCCAGCAGCCTAACTTTGATGGTGTAAAGATGAGAAAGACGAAAAAACACAAACTGAAGCAACTAAACAACAAGAAAAAACAACTAAATAACAAGCTGAAACAATTGAACAGCATATTGAAACACCTGAATAGAATATTAAAACATTGTCTAGGTGTGATTCTAATACTTTTGTTTGTTTCAAATCTTAGGTGTGATTTATAGTTAAAACGTAACCTACGAGCGAGATATAACTTGTATATTAATTCTTCTTTTTATAAGTTTCAGATGTAAAATCTTAAATCCCCAACATACTAAAAATTTTCCAACATGTTACAATTTCTAGGTGTTATATTAAATTATTCAAACTCTTTTGTTAGTCGTCCATAAAAGATATAGTAAAACCATTGAAAATCCATAACATTTTTCTCCTTTTGATCTCTATCAGGCTTTTTTCATGTTATCTATCAAAAAACAATCAAATAAAAGCTCACGTTCTTGAAGTTCAAAAATTAACTCCTATCATGAAAATTGAAAAAAAATAGCTATTTAAATTCAGGCAAAGGACCAACGCAATACAAATCGTGAGCACAGGCAAATAACAAGCCCATGACAAAATAACTACTCAAAACACATGTTTCTGAAGGCGTAGACAAAAACTAAAGCCATCAAAGCCTTGTGAAGATGTTCAAGTTAATAAAACAATGGAATAAATTTTACATCATATTAAGAAATAACATATATATTAAAGCTACTTCAAATTAAAATAGACATAATGGCTACCTAGCTGCTAGTCTAGAAATTTCAAATTTTCGGTTTTAGGTCTAACGGAGTCATATATATCAAAGAGCAACTTCATACAAATAAGGGTTTTACAAATATAAAAATGAATTATTTAGGTCAATTATAAATAAGAAGTTAAGTCACGTACCATTCCTCTAAATAGCTTAGCAATAAGTAAGGTCCATGCCCGTAGGACACAATATCATCAATAACACCCGGAAACAAATCATAAAATGATAGCACAATCAAATTGGAAGTATCCTGCAAAAGAATTGGAATACAGGGAACAATAAACCAGAGGTTGTATGCAAAAACTTCAAGAAAGATATCTGGGTATGAGTATTTATTAATAGATTAAAAAAAAAGGCAAAACAAGTGACGTAACATGAAAAAAGATGTGGCATTGTCATAAAACATCAATTGGATTCCTAAATTCCTAGTACTAGTTCAACAACACTAGTCCAAACTCTATGGTTAACTACATAAAAGTACCACAACCACATTGAAAATGTCTTCTGTCAAACATATTGCTAGCAAGAGATCCTTAGATCACAGTATGTGGTGAATCTATATGCCAAAAGTCATGAAGCATGAAGATGAGCTGTTCTCCGGATATACTCATTGACTTCAAAATACTTCATATTACTTCACAGTGCATTAGCTTACAAATTTTCATCAATCACTCTCCAAGTCCATTTCCAAAATTTAATCATGCACATGGGTAACAAATTGTTGCATGATAATAAACACCAGCAATAAGAACTTCACTAAAAAATCAAGCATAGACAAAAAAGGGAACTGAGGTAATGATTACTAACATCATCAATTTTTCCATCATTGCTTCTAATTACTTGAAGAAAGTAACCTTCCTCTTTTCCTTCTGCACTTTGTTGAAAGTATCCTAAAACAATACTGTCAGGACGTACCCACCTGATAGAGTCGACTGGTGTGGTCAATAAAGAGACAGTTTAGTTAAAAAGCAGTACTGAAATAAGTCAGAAAGCAGTAAAAAAGGTAAAATTGGCTTTCTATCAAGAGAAAGACATGCACGCATAATGAGTGTTTGCTTGCTTGAAAGCTCCTGAATTTGTCCAAGAAGAAGCAAAGAGTAAGAACGCTTTAGTGAGAGTTGAAATAATAGAACACAAAACGTATATGAAATACCTTTGACAAGATTGTCATCAGTAGATCCACCGACCCATGAGTTAATAGGTAGAGACATGGAAAACTTTTTCTTAAACTTGGACGAGAAAACGCAAAGAGCATTGCCTCTGGCAACGGCAATGAGGGCTCCTTTAACACTCCAATCAACTTCAAAAGACGAAGGCAGAAAAAAGTAAAGAAGTTATATGAATCAAAGAGTGTGTAGGTAGAAAAAAAAATTAAAAAAAAAGGCCTGATGAAAAATACCAGCGTCGACAGAGTCAAGAACATGCTGAAGAGAAGAACCAAGAGAACCATGATATAGCTTCCCATTGTCAGAAAGAACAAGATAAGAAGAGTCCGAACTCTTTCTTGTCCACAGAAAGTCCTTGATGACAGAATTTGGTTGGTTGAGGGAGCATTCCGAAGAAGGCTTTTTTAGGTCAGTTTCGTTATTATCATTGTTAAGCATAAGAAGGGAAGAGAGGCTAAAGAAACAAATGCGACCAGTATCAGTAGCAACAGCTAAAGTGGAAGAGTCAGTAGAGAGAGCGAGGATGCGAACATTGCCAATGGGAACATGAAACGCGCTTAAATCATGTATTGATGAACAAGAAGATGCCTTTCCCTTATTATCAGACTTAAACTCCTCCGACGCATCCATCACATCCTTAATCCTCGCACCAATAAACCCTAAACCCAGGAATAATTAACGACATTTAGTAGCGCATTATCAAGCAATAAAACCATTAACTAACAAAAAAATGAAAGGCAGTGCGTGAAGTAAATAAGCACCGTCGGAGAGGGCGAGAAAGATAAGGCGGTGATGTTGGGAAACCGCCACAGGACAAGAGGGAGGGTTTTGGGTGTCGAAGAGCGAAGATATGGGTATTGATTTCCCAATCCTATCGAAGTAGTAATCTGTCGTTTCCATATGCTCTCCTTCTTTCTCTTCTGCTGCTTCCCTGCTTTGATTCTCCATTTCCGGTTCTCTCAGAGACAAGACGAGCAAAGTTGCGTTCCCTTACTTTTGAATTCTCCTCCCTACCGACCAGTGTCTAAGCTAAGCCCATGTTTCCTTACTTGGCTATATATATATTACATATAAATTGGCACAACATTGAAATGTTTTAGCCCAGCCCAGTTCCAAACTTCACAAACCATCCATCCAAACCACCGAACACTTAACGCCCGCTCCTGGGCTCTTCCTTCCCTCCCAAAAGGTGAAACAAAAGTCTGAAGGAACAAATTTTCGGGATCGATTTGAATGTCCAGGCTACGTTGTTAGATAGCGACTAGCGAGATGTCGTGTGTCCAGATTTTCATCACCTATTCCCGGTGATGATGACTATGCACAACCTTCTCAGTTTTTGACTTCTTACCGACAAAAGTAGAATCCCAAAACATAAAAATGCTTAATTGTTAAAAAGGTAGAAAAGTTTGAGCCCCCACTGTTAACATCAGATGTTCAAAGTAGTTCAATGTCTGAACTCTACGGTTTCTCAGATGGCCAACTTCAAAATTGGTCGGGTCGGTCGTGTTGGGTCCGGATCCAGTCAAAACGACCCGTAGGCTGATCGGTCCATTTTTCAAAGGTCGGTCTCATATTTAATGGCTATATCAAGCCCAAGTCCGATCCACGCTCTCCTCAGCCCATTCACGTGTGCAAGTCTCCCATGCAACCACGTAAAGACCTAAACCTAGCTATTGCTTCGTATATAAGGTACAACTTTCCCATAACAGAGGTACGTAATCATAAACCTAGTTCTCTGGCTTTTACAGCAATCCCACCTTCACCAAAAGACTGACTTGAGCGTTGGAGGGGCTAATCGGGACACAACCCCCGACGTGCCTTCTTTGTTTTGCAGGAACTTTGTACCAAGACTCTCACGTGAAGCAATCGATTCATGGATCCAAACGGCAACGTGCAATTCAGCCAGAATCAGGCAGAACCAATATGAATATACCAACTTACAACAGAATGACTCAATAGGAAGTCTTCTAAATTAATCTTCATTAGCCTTTGTAATTGGGGGGTGAGACATTTCAGAGTTTGCTATTTTCCCAACTGTTTTCTCACGAAAATCGAAATATTGTATTTATGGAAAGTTATATACAGTTGAAGCATTTCCACTATTGTTGCATTTTGTCAATGAATGGAAAATCGCCTTGGAAGTCGAGCTACAAAGCTTATAAAGAGTAATATGCAAAAGAAGGGAAAATGGTCAACATGCTGCACTTCAGTCCATTAGTTTGTATCGTTTCTCTTGTACGCCCGTGACTCCCATTTGGATCTCTATTATGGTATGCAGTGGTACCTGAAAGGAGCGAGTAACTCACTCTTGTCAGACCATAACGACAGAGCACTTTTGAAAAACCAACACTTCATGTAAATATAAGACAAATTATGATAAGTAAAGTTGAAGGAACACGGGTTTTAGTTAACCATGAATCACCTCAATATGTGGAATTTCCTTCAGTGGTCTATCAGCAAAATAAGCATACAATGCTCTCAGTACAGCCTGTAAAAGTGGACCAATTAACAGTATTGTTAAAAGCTATAATCAACGGAGACAGCAGAATTTGGTGACTAACCTGGTGGGAGATCACTACAACAGGAGCCCTCTGTCGTTCAAGTTCAATAATTACAGGCTCTAACCTGCTAGAACATGTTCAGTCAGTTCCCCATTTAACTACTATAAAACAAAATAAATATTGAAAATTGCTGTTAAAGGTGCAAATGCAAACCTTTGAATGACATCCAGATAAGACTCTCCCCGAGGGTACCTATATCTCAGCTTGTCCTTTTTCCTTGCCCTGCTAAAATTGAACATACATGAAAAAGAAAACTCCAAAACTTGAGACTCAAGTTACCGTCCTATTATGAACTAACTCCATGTCAGAGCCAACTAAGCATATCAGAACATCAAATGGAATGTATCACAGACAGAAAAAGGTGATAAAGAAACATACTCGTATTCCTCAGGCATGTTCTTCTTTATCTCTTCATATGTCATTCCATCACATACTCCAGAATTGATCTCATCAAGGGCTCGCCATTGAATCTACCAAAGTGTAAACAATCTTAAATGCTTAAGTATATTAATATCTCATTATTTCTGATACACTTAGAGTAGCATCCTTCAATAAACCAGTAAAATTAACATCAGTACACAATTTCGGTAACTGAAAAGTATATCAAACTACAATTTCATGCTGACCTTGGGGAATCCAACAATAGGACTTGCTGTCAGTATTGTCCTTTGTAGTGTACTAGTCCAAATCTATGCAGAAGAATAATCAATGTCCATTAACATTTCCAATCGATATCCATTTTGGTTGCATTTTAGCACAAACAATTTCCAAATTAACAAATTCACAGTCAATAGTTGATCAATGCTCATCTTAAAGGCAAACTACAATGTAATTAGTGACTAAAAGCATTTACGGAATAGGCAGTAAAGTTATTTTTCATAAATGGTGGAAACCAGGACAACAGTCCTAATTAGATCAATTATCCAATGGAAGTGTGAAAGAAAGTCAACTTTAAATCTGAATCTCTAAAACACAATCTTTTATTAAATGGAAAGACTAGTTGTTGGAGAAACAGCTGTCACATTTAAAAGTTTCCAAAATAACTCAAGCCATATACGTATAATCCTGAGCTGTATAAATGCCACAAGAAGGATAAACTTTGGAAAATAAACGTGGGCAAGATCATATATTGCTGAATCTTACAGATGCAGCCTTTTCAGATTTCAGTCGTTTCTCAACAAAATTTGCAAGCTTTTTTGCATAAAGCTCTCCAGCATCACTGTCAAAATAATATAACACTATTTCCCCGTCAATTGCAGCAGATAATCAGTGTTAAAGGCATATGAAACAGGGAGAGCACAGAATCAGAGTTATGTGAAAAAGAGTTGTGTTGTGCATCGGCTAAATGTGAAAGGTAAAACCAAATTATGAGAACATCGCACTTGGTGATCAAACAAGTAAAAGCCAATTGGTTTTATGTGTGGTCCAACCATGATGTCTGGGTTCACATTTTTGCATAAATCTCTCCAGCATCACTGTCGAAACAATATAACACTTTCCTCATCAATTGCAGCAAAAAAATAATCAATGTTAAAGATGTATGAAACAGGGAGAGAACAACAAAAGAATCAGAGTTCAATAAAATTGGAGTTGTGCAATGGCTAAATGTGAAAGGTGAAACCAGAATTATGGGAATGCTACAATTGGTGATCAAACATGTAAAAGCCAATTGATTTTATGCGCAGTCCAAGCACAATGTATGGGTAAAACAGTCAAGAATGCCCAGTTCCTGGAAAATAGTTGTGTTAATCAGGTCCACCATCACCCTTAAATGTCCCTTTCTGGGGTGTTCGGGAGAAGGAAGCATCTTTCTCATCCGCACAAGGTAAATGACTACTGTCACTGAACTCCTTGGACTAAATTTGGGTTACAGAAATTTGTGCTCAAAAGTTTTTCCCACAGCTTCAGGAGGGCCAATGCTTTTCTGTATGAATATCACCTATCAGATGACTAATACTAACACTCTCCATTAGTTTGATAACAATACTAATTACATTGAGCTGCTTCCTGAGTTAATCAAGATTTGCTGTGGGTATTACTATACTATGCTTTCCAAAACCTAGACAAAAGAAACATGCTGGATGTTGAAAAGCATAAGATGGTACCAGATCCATACGTCTTAGTTGTTAGATGTCAATTCCCATGAATTAAAGTGAAGCTTCTATGGAGCAAAAATTGATCTCATATGTTATCAAAGTAACCTGATATTGGATAAAAAAGTAATAGAAAAGTATGAAGATTACTTTAAAAAGAATTGTAAAATATATAAACATTTTATATGGCAAGAATCATATTTGAGTCTAACAATCTCTACAAATAAGTGAATTGAACAAGAAGTGACAAAAAGGAATGTTGAACGAAAACCTCAATAGACCATCACCACCAATTCTGCCTCTGACATTAAACCGACTCTCTCCATGCCTAGTAAGTAGTATTGGGCGAGGAGTCAGGTGGGTATTCACCTATAACAGACAATAAAGATCCTAGCAGTGTCAAGAGGAATGATTATTTGAAATAACAAGATCATAACAGCATACAAGATGATAAAAAGATGGGAAATTGGTTCTTCCATTTTGGGCAGATCAACCTAATGGAACTATTCAAGACTTTAAGGAAGACTACATCCATGCAATCACTGCAGACAGGCAGATAAACCTTTCACAAAAGGATTCATTCTACACAGACTGAATTTACATAGAAAAAATTTCAAAGCTAAGGCAGTACTTAAGCCAAAAATTATAATTTCAACAAGTTAATGGGATTGTACCAAGTGAAAACAATTAATAAGAAATAAGTCCGAGAGAACGATTCAGCACAAAAGACAGGAAAAATGTACCAAGAAGAAAACAATTCGTCCAGGAAGGTAGCCACTGATATTGTTAACCTGAAGAATACAAATATAATCCAGCTTAATACAAAAGAAAAAGGCCAACCAAGTATCATATCCAAAAGCCAGAAATTTTTGCTGCCAAGAGCCAACTGAAAACTGATTACAAAATAATAAATTTCTTTGTGATAATAGACTAATAGAGTACAACTAAAGGTGGATTGTTTGCACTTTTCTATAACTATATGTACTCCACCTAACACGTCTAGGTTTAATTCTTCAATAAACGAACTGCACAACTAGGCTTTATTTACTTGTATTTGTCCACCATGTCCGCTGACCATATCTATCATTTTGATGTAAGATCCTTCTTCTACTGGCTCATAAACCTGGTAAAATAAAGCAGTCAAACCTTAATTGTGGTCACAGTCAACAGCAGCAATTTTTACAAGCACAGGAAACAACCTTCTCATAATTTACTAGTCGATTTTTGAAGTCCTGATATCCAGCTTCATAATCTGGCCTGCAAAATCACAATTACTAACTAACTGCACATATATATTGATCTAGATATTTACTGCTTCAGACAGTAACCATACTCTTCTGCATAATCAGGGCTCTGTTGAATCTTAAGACGTATATTTCTTTCAATGATGCGTTCATCATTGCATATTGTTTCCAAAAATATGATCTGCAGCAAGTGAAGGGTTCAAGTTGAATTCAGTTTTCTTTTTATGGCCAGCTATACTTCCCAATAATTCTGCAGAAAGAGCTTACGTAAAAGAACTAAACTTAAGTATTGAAAACGCAATCTGAAAAAGCAGAGAAAGTTAAGTACATTTGTCTCTTCAAAGTTAATATATAAACAACTGTTGGCAATTGGATATTAATCAACAAGGGTTAACAATTAATAATCTTAGAAAGATAGCAAAACTATCTATGCACATAAGCAGTAGAAGACATATCACAAAAAAATGTGTCGCCTACCACTAACAGCATTTTTGTACATGTAAACTTATAGTGCGTGTAATTTTACAATCACAATACCTTGCATTTTCCTTCAGCCATTTTCATGAGCAGATTCCTTCTCCTCCTGGTACTATTTGTGGCATCAAATATTCCTACCTAAAATTAAGGGGAAATGAACAGAAATTAGAGGAATTAGGCAGAACCCAAAGTATACCAACACAAGGCAAGGCATAACTTACCTGGCCACCTTCTTGCATCCACGCAATCATGTCATCCATTGCCAGTGCTGCTACCTAGCAGCATATTATATATTAAAACTATGTACAAAAGAGAGAGTTAAGTGTTATGTCACTGATATAAGAAAAACAAGATAGCAATATTCTTAAAAGGAAAAATTAAGCTTCTGCAGAAGTATTCTATTAGTAAATGCCAAAGCATGTTATACTAATATTGCTGTTAGGACTAAAATAAACTAGTATAATAAACCATGGAAAAATACCAAATTCTACAGAATCTTCACTTTTCATTTCTGCCACTGTGATGATTGCTTCTTTTATCATTATACTAGTTCTTCTATCTAAAATTAATTGGAGTTTAAGCATTTTTCACACAGATAAATCCAAATCATAAATAAAGGAAAAACCACTCTACTCTCATCACCAGAACTAGAACTTGAAAACACCGCAGTTTTAATGAATGATATGGGTCAAAAAATATACTGACAAAGCATATCAATATCCGAAAACAAATTAGTCTAAAAAGTCATCTACTAGACTATCTGACACTACGATTACACTCAAGCATAAAGCAGGCAATCCAATTCCACCGTAAAATTATAGTCATGAAATGGATGCTCACCTCATTACGGGCCTCCACGCCTTCAGGATTGTCTCCTCGGAAAAAATCAGCAGACTACATGACGAAAAGACATCAAGAAATGTCCAAACTCATCAAACTCCCATTAGAAGGTAATGTATCGATATGCTAATCGATTTTACTATAACATTTTTATACATACCTTTTGCATCCAGAGTGCATGTCTATTATAACTACATAATTCAGTAGTCAATCAATACCACATATATATGCACATATACACATTTGTTTATGTGGCTTTCATATGCAAATGGAATTAGAGAGGTTATGAGTACCTGATTAACTCCATGCTTAAGGCGCCGGTACTGTCACCAATGAGAGGAAAGAAGAATCAGTACTAACTCAAGGTAAGATTCTGAGGAACACTCGGGATATTTTATAAGACATGATATACCTTCCCAACATTGAAATGTTTGGTGTCATGTCCCAGCCATCGAAGATATCTAGTAAGTTTGACTGCAGTAAAAGTTTTCCCTCGAGCAGGTAAACCAACCTGAAGTACAAGCACTTGAGAAACAGCTCATTGCTAAATGTATTGAAATATAAACCCATCTAGAGTGCAAAACTTGTAGAAATAGCTCATACAACCAGCAGAAATATATTCCTAAATAATTTGACAAACTGAGACTCTAGATGATGATGTGAGTCAATTGAAGGTCCACAATAGGAATAAGGAATGATGATTTAACCCCAAAACCTAACTTTCTGGGAATATGCGGAGTCAAATTTTTCTTAGGAATGGAGGTGCACAGTTCACATGTACCATTTACTTGCACTCTTCAAATATGCAGCAAAATTAATCAATCTATTTATCCTTAATTGTTAGTTTCCATTAATGAGTTCAAGACAGTGACTTGCCCCGTACCCCAGGCCAGGGATTACTCCTAAAATAAGAATGCAACTCAAAAAACTAAGAAGTAGCAATGGAAATATCTTACGTACAGAGACTTATACCTTAAATGTAAGCCCAAGGCTTATTACACCTTAAAAGATAGCAATAAAAATGTCTCATGTACAAGGGCTTACACCTTAATTATACACCTTGGAACAACTACTTTCCTCTTTCCACTTGATGCACTCGAGGGTCTTAAAATAGTAAAGTAAAAGTTTGCTACTAGGATAAAGCTAATAATTTAAGAACTAAGAAAGCAAATGACATTGAATTGCAGTAAAAATGATATAAGTTACAAAAAGAATGTGCTAATGCAAACAGGCTTTGCCCTACAAAGAAGTCTTGCATTGGTATTGAAACAAGAGGAATTTAGAAAAGGGATCAAAACTCACTTTATTCCTTTGATTCAAGGAAATTTATACAAGAGTATTTCCTAATTTAATGCTACTAACTACCAGATTTAGCGTATAGGATAAACTTATCTTATCTACAAGAGGATAAATTTATCTCCTAGAAGATAATCTCCTAAGCTAACGGACTTATCTAAAGATAAGGAAAAATAATTATAATTATCCAACACTCCCCCTCAAGTTGAGAAATAGATATTTATAATTCCCAACTTGTTTAGAATTGTCTCGAATCTAGGCTTAGGCATGATCTTTGTGAAAATATCTGCTTCCTGTGCTTGAATAGGAACATAGCATAAGTCAATGCCTCCTTCTACTATTTCACGTTTGATGAAGCTTCAATCAATTCTAACATATTTTGTTCGATCATGTTGAACTAGATTCTTCACTATGCTAATGGCTGATTTGCTATCGCTGAAGATTTTGGTAGGAGAGGAAGTGATGATCTGTAGATCCTGCATTAACATCTCATAATTCCTTGTGCAATAGCCCTAAACTCTGCTTCTGCACTGCTGTTATGAACCTGTGTTTAGGATCGAGTTATGGGTCTATGATTCACTATAGGATCAAAAGACGGAGACCGTTGCTTGTTAGAATATTTACCCTTTCGACCTATGTTGAATTGAATTAAGGGCTCGTTAGAGAGAACGCTACGATCTCTGAACTTTAGGAGTTCACAACCTCTCAATATGAAAATTCAGCTCCTTTATTCCATATGAAAATAATGTTTATATATTACAAGTGGGTAGGCTAGTCTTTAACCCCTAACCCTACTTGCCATACATAGACACTCTTAAACAACCAAAATAAAACATTCTAGAATCAATAATAATATCCCAATAAGAATATAAGGAAAACTAATTTAGAAAATTAACTTTTTCTTCCCATGTGTAAATCTTTTGTAACCCAAGATTGATTTCTACGATTTAAGAGTTGTATCTTCCACATCTATAACGTTGCCCATAACATCACTCTACCCCTCAAAAATGCACTTGTCCTCAAGTGCTAATGAAGGAAACCGTTGTAGCAGAGAATCCACATCTTCCCACGAGGCTTCAGCTAAAGAAAGGCCATCCCAATGAACTAGAACTTGTTTCGTTGTGCCCTTAATTCGAGAATCTAAAATCGCTTGTGGAAGGGGTAGTGTTGCGTCTGTATGCATAGTCGGTAAAGATGGTTGTATTGGGTCTTGATTACCGATAAATTTCTTCAAACAAAACACATGAAAAAATGGATGCATTTTCGCAGTTGAGGGTTGTTGGATTATGTAATATTATTTAGAAAGATTGTATAGTTATAGAAATCATATAAATCCCTAATTTCTGGGGATTAGAATAAGATACAGATTTCCCTATATCTTAGGGAGTTTGTTACTATATTTAGGATAGACAAATGTATATATAAACTAAGGCTGTAACCTAAGATATATGAGAATGAAATTTATTCTTCTTTGCTAATATTTGACATGGTATCAGAGTTGTTGGCTCTTTCCTACTAAAACTCTGATTTTTTTTCTTTGGTCATAGCAACTGAGATCCATCTTCACTGTTCCTCTCATCGTCCTAGCCTTCTCTCATATTTTCCTGTTCTTATCCTTAGTCTTACTCAATCAATTAGGTTAGAATCACCCAAAAGTTCTGCCGAAATCATTAGCTCTATAATCGAGAATACTGTTGCTGCTATAACTGGAGATTTGTATAACATTCAAGTTGCATACCGATTGAATGGTTAGTGTTGAATGATGAAGATAATTAGTATTTCTTGTATTTGTGTACCTACGAGCAAGGGTTTATATACAAAATTCCTAGGACTATTTGGGATGTAGTCTAGCTATTAACTCTATGAAATATCTCAATTATAGGAGAAATTATAGGTGTAACTATAACAATATCAATGCTAATGATACAATATCATACAATATCAATACTAATAATCTCTGGTCAACACTCCTCCTCAAGTTGGTGCATAGATATCGCGCATGGCCAACTTGCAAACGAGGTTATGAAACAACATGACTCAGGGGACATTTGCAGTGTAGTATGCACTGAAGATGAATGGTTATATTGAGAGGTTGGCCATCTTAGGTTTTGTTATGGACTATGAATTAAGTATTGACTTAATTCTGATTAGATTGTCTGATTATTATTCACAGTTTGTGTTAAACTATCGAATAAACCAAATCTCCACGACAATCCCTGAGTTGATCAATTTGCTCAAGACAGTAGAGCAAGCTATCAAGAAGGATAGCAAGCCAATGATAGTGGTGGACTCTTCTTCTTCTGGTTCAAGAAAAAAGAACCTAAAGAAGAAAAGCTCTAAGAAACT
Organism: Erythroxylum squamatum; assembly: GCA_025629845.1. Classification (NCBI taxonomy): domain Eukaryota; kingdom Viridiplantae; phylum Streptophyta; class Magnoliopsida; order Malpighiales; family Erythroxylaceae; genus Erythroxylum; species Erythroxylum squamatum. Next base: position 14,001,844 of record JAOTBA010000203.1, read on the forward strand.
AAAAGGAAGTGCAACAAAAAAGAAACTCAAAGAAACTTCACCGAAAGGAATTTGCTTCAATTGTGACAAGACTGGCCACTAGAAGCGAAACTGTAAAGTCTATTTGGAGTCCTTGAAGAAGAAGCAGGCATCAGATGCTTCAGCTCCTTCAGGTATGTTTGTCATTGAGGTTAATACTGTTTTCTAATCATAACATATGGGTATTAGATACTGGTTGTGGCTCACACACATGTAATGATATGTAAGGCCTCAGGGACAGTAGATAGCTCATAAAGGGAGAACTGGACCTATGCATGGGCAATGGAACAAGAGTTGCTGCAATAGCCATAGGTACTTATTTTTTTTCACTCCCCAGGCTTGTAATTAAACTAGATAATTGTTATTTTTTACATGTTTTAACAAAGAAATATTGTCTGTTTCTTGTTTAAATAAAGCTGGTTTCTATTTGAATTTCAATAACAATGGTTGTTCTATTAGTTTGAATGGAATGTTTTATGGTACTGGTACATTATGTAATGGAATTTACATATTAGATATGTCGCATCCAATTATGAATGTCAATGACACGAAAAGACATAAACGAGATAATTTAAAATCAACTTACTTATGACATTGTCGCCTTGGCCATATAAATGAGAGACCCATAGCTAAGCTCTATAAGAGTGGTAGTTTAGGGTTATTTGATTATGAATCATATAACATGTGTGAATCTTGTTTATTAGGCAAGATGACCAAGTTACCTTTTAAAGGAAAGGGTTAACGAGCGACTGGAGTATTAGATCTAATACATTCAGATATATGTGTTCCGATGTCCATCCATGCCTTCTTTACATCATTACCTTTATCGATGACTATTCTCGATATGGGTATCTATATCTGATGAGATACAAATCTGATGCATTTCAAAAGTTCAAACAATTCAGAAATAAAGTAGAAAATCAACATGAAAATGGTATCAAGACACTATGAGCCAATCGAGTAGGGAATACTTAGACCAAGAATTTTTAGATTATCTCAGATATAATGAAATTTTATCTCAATGGACTCCACCTTAAACACTACAACATAATGGTGTGGCCGAAAGAAAAAACCGAAACTTGTTGGACATGGTAAGGTCGATGATGGGCTTTACAAATTTACAAAAATCTTTTTGGGGGTATGCACTCAAGACAGTTGTTTATTTGTTAAACAGAGTTTCATCAAAGACAGTTCAAATTACTCCATATGAGATGTGGACTAACAAAAAATCCTACCTTTCTCATTTGAAAATTTGGGGTTGTCCGATTTATGTGAAGCGGATACAATCGGATAAACTTGATGCTAAGTCTGACAAGTGCTTGTTCGTAGGATATCCTAAAGAAACAATGGAATACCAATTTTACCTTGCTGAGGAACAAAAAATGTTTGTTTCAAGGCATACTGTCTTTTTAGAGAAAGAGTTTCTTTTAAAAGAAAATAGTGGGAGCAAAATTGAACTTAAAGAAGTTCAAGATCCTCGAACAGACGCAGATCAACTGCCTGAACCTGAGAATGTGACTCATATAGATGAAGTAACAGTTCAACCTTCTTCAACACAGGAAGTTCGTAGGTCACGTAGAATACACTCTATTCCCGAGAGATATGAATTTTTTGTGATTGAACAGAATAACATATTACTCATTGAAGATAATGAGCCTACTACCTATGAAGAGGTTCTAAAGAGTTCAAAGTCTAAGAAAATGAAAGCAGAAATGAATTCTATATATGAAAACTAGGTATGGACTTTGATTGAGGCACTCTAAGGAATAAAACTCATAGGGTGTAAATGAGTTTTCAAAAAGAAAACCGACATGGATAGTAATGTGATTACCTATTAAGCAAGGCTTGTGGCCAAAGGTTTCCGTCAAAGACAAGGAATTGACTACGACAAGACCTTCAGCTCAGTAGCAATGCTTAAATCCATTAGGATACTTCTAGCCATTGCCGCTCATTATGATTATGAGATATGGCAAATGGATGTGGAGACGGATTTCCTAAATGAAAATCTAGCCAAGGATGTGTGTAGGGCTTCATCTACTATGATGGCAAAAAAAGTATACAAGCTTCAGAAATCTATCTATGGATTGAAAAAAGCATCCAAGAGTTGAAATATCCGCTTTGATGAGATAATCAAAGAGTTTGGTTTCTCACAAAATCCGGATGAACCTGTGTATATAAGAAGGCCAGTGGGAGTGCAATCGTATAGAGATAGATCGAAAAGGTTACTTAATCTTTTACAATCAACGTACATAGACAAGATGCTAAAGAAGTTTAGCATGGAGCAGTCCAAGAGAAGGTATCTTCACATAACTTGTGGGATAACAATCACGAAATCTATGTGTCCTAAGATAAGATGAGAGGACGTGCATGAATATGATATCGTATGCATCTGCAATAGGATTTATCATGTACGCTATGTTATGTACGAGACCCGATGTATGATATGCTCTAAGTGTTACGAGCAGATACCAATCAGATCCTGGTGAGGGTCATTGGGTGGCTGTCAAGAACGTCCTCAGGTACTTGCAAAGGACTAAGGATGTTTTCTTGATATATGGAGATGAAAATCTAAAAATGAGCTGGCATGCAGATGCCAGTTTTCAATCTGATAAGGAAGATTTCAAATCCCAATTAGGTTATATATTAACACTGAACAGTGGAGCGGTCAGTTGGAAGAGTTCCAAACAAGAGACAATTTTCGATTCAACAACCGAGGCAGAGTACATTGCCGCTTCAGATACAACAAAGGAAGCAGTTTGGATCAAGAAGTTCATTACTGAACTTGGTATAGTTCCTAGCTATGATGGACCCATACAGTCATATTATGACAACAATGGGGCTATTGCGCAGGCGAAGGAATCAAGGTCTTATCAACGGTCCAAACACGTACTCTGCAAATATCATCTAATTAGGGAGATCATTGGTCGAGGTGATATACAGATAGAGAATTCCCACCGAGCATAATATTGTTGATCTGTTAACGAAGCCATTGTCATAGAATAGCTTTGATTCTCATCTACTCGCCTATGGTATTACATACCAAGGCGATTAGCTTTAGGTCAAGTGGGAGATTTGTTAGAGTAGTGCCCTAAAGGCAATCACCTTTAGCTCGTTTTGTACAAAGTTGTATACAGACTTTATTTTCAATAATAAAGAAAGGTATATTTCATTAATTTGATGTTCATTATTTATGAATTCATATTGATATATAAGCAAATTAATAAAGTCCATGGTATATGACATAGTATGAAGGAAATCATGATGTGATCATACTATTGAGATTTCTATCATGTGCAATTATGTCAGTATCCAAATTATCCCTAATCATAGAATTAATGAGATTGGACATCGTTAATCCGAATAGACTAGCACATGTCAAACTCCTTGAATAGATCAAGCAATGAATCTCAAAAACTATAAATATAAGATGTTTAGAGTTGAAATGTAGCTGCTTACTAGAAGTAATAAGTACATTGGATGACCTACCATGAGATGATCACATAGATGTCCTATTCTAATGTCAGTGATAATCACATCATAGCAATGGTGCAAGTATCCTTAAACTTGAGATACTCAAGGATATCTTAGATACTGATTCTGTGCTTTTGACTATATTTTTTGTTGCCTTGCAGAGGTCACTCACAAGGTAGTGATTAGGTACAGCTTGAGGTATTCAAAAGTAATTGAGTAGCCAATAGCGGATTCACAATTTCTGTGATAGCAGAAGATGATACCCATAGCCTCTTGTCGGGGTCATTACTTGGAAATCTCTGGCCAGAGTATATGTATCATGAAGAATGTCTTTATTGATATATAGAATAATGAGTCCTAAGACGATAAGTGATATCATGTTGTGGATGCCTTCGTTGTGAAACCATATACAAGAAATACCAGAAAAGGAAAGCTTCAGAATTGATATTCTCTTTTATTGTCAGTTTATTATTTCCTATTCTTATTCCGTAGGTAGTTTAGAGATATCGGACTTCTATAATTATTTTCCTATTCTTATTCCGTAGGAAGTTTAGAGATATAGGACTTCTATCGTTATAATAAGACTAATCCTTATTAACAGTTAGGAAGTCTATAGATAAAAGACTTCTATATCTGTAATATGATTGATCCTTATTTTAAAGGGCAGAAGCTAAATAAAAGGATAGTCAGAGTTTAATCAAACCCAAGAGATTGGAGTTCTCTCTTATCAAACACTAAGGTGTCAGTCTCCCTTGAGTGAGTCTGAATTTTTATCCAAAATAGGTCGACAAAGGAATCGCAACAAGGGGAAGGGAGTTGAATTTGATTTCCCGATCAATCGCCCGATAACTCGATCCTGTTCTCAGAGATATAACATATCACTTGGATTAGATTTGACATAGTCAATCTAGTAAGAGTTAACACTTTGTCCATATTCATAACCAAGTGAGGTATAGCATGGTGAAAGGACAAATTGTACAACAATTGTCTATGGGAGGGTTCGTGAGATAGTTCGTGATGAGCACGGATTTATTCGTCAAATCACTTACTTTTCGATCAATTAGGGGTCATGATGTATTACTAGATGCCTCTCATGACTTGCTTGGATTAACACTTAATCCAAGTGGCCAACATAACCGAAAATCTAATGGGTCACACGCATAAAAGTGACTCGGAGGATTCATAAAATAGTTTTGGATAGAGATTCATTATATGGAAAACAATAGAACCAACTGGATCTCGATGAGAACAGGATATGTCCTGATGAGATTGCGACATTGATATTGCTGAAATAGGTCTCTGGTGTTTTTCCACACCCGGAACCCAGTAGGACCGATTCTAGTATGACTGGACTACCTCAACATTTATGTATACATATGTAATTAATATATATATATAAAAAGGTGTGTGCAACGTAGAAGATGAGAGTCTTCTTTCATAAATTGCATTTATTGTCTTTAAATGGTAAAAGACAAAAACACTAAAAGACAAAAAATAAAAAACAAAAGCTAGAAAGGAAGGATGATGATCGTGAGATAAATGTTTTTAACAAGTTTAGAAACAACTTTTCAAGCTATTCTCATCATCTTTCTCATCTTCTTCCTCTCCTGCATGTTGCTCTCCACACTCTTGTCTTTGTTCTAGCCATTTCCGAATCAAAGAGTTTGATTCGGTTAGTTTCTCTGATCTCTACGTGGATACCGTTGAAGACGGTCTGTTTTAGTCGTTGTAATTTGCGACAACCCAACGAGTAGAAGATTGAAGAACGAAGGAGATTACACAAAAGACATATGGTTATTATATGAATGATTGATTTATGTAAATGCCATGAATTCCTATATATATATGTTATGAACATGTATGTGAATTGAGAATATTCAGTCAGGTTTTATGGTATTTCCTTGTATAGGCACATAAATCTTGGACTTCAGGAAAATCCCGGAACAAATTTTTTTGTTTTCCTTACCGCGTGTATATGATTCACGCACTGGGATTTTCCTATAGGTTGAACTATAGCCATGATGTTGTTGAGAAAAAAAAAATTAGGCTACCAGAACCGGTAAATCTAATACCATGAAACAAGAGGAATTTAGAAAAGGGATCAAAACTCAATTTATTCCTTTGATTCAAGGAAATTTATACAAGAGTATTTCCTAATTTAATGCTACCAACCACCAGATTTAACGTATAGGATAAATTTATCTTGTCTAATAGTGGATAAACTTATCTCCTAGAAGATAATCTCCTAAGCTAACAAACTTATCTAAAAATAAGGAAAAATAATTATAATTATCCAACAGGTATAAACATAAGCACGTCAGTGATAGCGAAAAAAAATTTCTTCTCTTGAAGCATGAGCATTAAAGTGGAATGAGTTTGACAACATATTAAGTCAATCCAATTGAATAAAGAAGTGCATAGAAGAAATTTCAGGTAAAAAAAAAAAGAGATATTATTAGAATATTATCAAAATATTGTCAAGTGCATGTTTATACTTTTAGCTTTGTGATGGAATGAATATTATTTTATTATTTAGAAAATTCTTAAAGAAGTATGGTACCTTTTTGTCTGAGTGACTCTTAGGTTTTAGGAAGAGATTTCTAGACGTATTATTTTGATTTAATTACCTCTCATTAAATTTCATCACCTGGCCATCATACATTAGACATGCATTTTCGTACTACAATTTTCAGGTTGCCAATATTAAAATCAAATTTGACAGAGCTCATAGTTAAATCAACAGAGAAAGGACAATAAATTCTGCTCATGCTTACCAAAATGATTGCTAAATGTCTATCCTCCTTTGGCCCAAGCATCTGGTCAGCCACAGCAGCAGCTGCAACAGCTCCAGCAGCCGCTGGCATTAAGTTCTTGACAATAAAAGGAACACACAATTTTTAATAAAGCAAAGCACAAGCTTGTAATAATGTAAAAACACAGTGTTTAGGAAAGATTAGGTTCAGTTAATCTTAAAGCCAAAAGAAATACTTATGTGCAACCTTTGCTTCTGCGTCCAGTTTAAGATCAAATATAAAGGCACTTGAACTAGGTGATTTAACTAGCCTAGGAGATCCAACGCCCCTATCCACAAAGAGCCCCTTGTGACTGTCTTGTTTTTGGAAAGGAGAGAATGTTCCGACAGATTTTGATTCAACCATTCCAGAATTGGAATACATCTTGGATGGATCTGGGATAACAATCTCCATTTCCTGAGTAAAAATTAGTTCACAATATTAGACATAATTAGAAAGCAAAGCTGTGTGCAATAGTTTATAGACAGAAATTTTCAATGTTAGCTTTATACGGCTTCAGAATCAATTAATCCATGCATAAAGACAGTTACATCTTTTGAACTTGAGGCTTAGGCCCAGTAACTCTCCGCTAGCAATAATTAAGTATCTAAAAGTTTTTGAAAACAATGAACTAATGAACACTAAAAGATATAATAACATCTCACAATGCAGTTGATGAAATATTTTAAAGCCCATAAGGAAATATAGTTTGTAAATATGCATAAGAAGCAACCAATATAACCTTATTAGTTGATGGTCGATCAACAGAAATGCCACTATCCTTCGAGGTATGTGAAGCATTGGTTGAGCAATCAGCACTAGAAAACCTCGGATTCTCTGCATTGTTAGCTAGATATACTAAACCTGAGTTTGTAGAAGTTGATGGTGCTGGGACAACATAATGTTCAAGATCAAGCTCCAAAGTAGCTGAAGACCCATTCTGTAAAAAAAATTAAAGATCTCCTTTAGATTATTTTGCCTCATTTATTATATGACACAACCTAATGACATAAGACAATCAGTAATTCAGAGTTTAGTGACAAAGGGTTGAGTAAGAACAAGAAAATTAGTTGCACAATTTTTGGGCAGCTAAGAGCATTAAATAAGTACATTAAAGCCTCCAAATTTATAAACGGAAAACGGATGTATTTTTTACAAACAAACCTCAGCTCCTTGAATGGGTGCAGAATTGATGCTAACATCAGGAATTCCACGAACTGTTGAAGGCTGGAGATTTTCCTGGTAAGCTCGCCAACTAGCCGCAAGATCAAATGGGGACACTCTATCAGCTTTGATAAACACTCTATACTCGAGAATCTCATCCCCATTTTTGAAAATGGCAAGCCTCGATTCTCCTTGCAATGTTCCCCTACTAAGAAGTCTGTTTGGACCTTCTTCCACAATACAGGGAGCATTGCCGTATTTTGGCTTTAAAAGGAACTTGAAGTCCAAAGTTTCTACATTCAACAGAGAACAAAAAATTGATTTAAAAAACTTTATAGGAAAAAAAAAGAACACAGAAACAATATCTAAATGTCAGCTTGAAAAGCAGAAGCTTAGTGGTGTTAAGTTTCTTCTAGTTATAACCAAGTGAACTGTTTGATCGGACTTGGGAAATGCCTAGCCTTATATATCAACAAGATACTTCTTTTTTTTTCTCAAAAAAGCAAGAAATAATGTGGTGTACATCGAAAACAAAAAGAGAAAAGGGAAAGAATAAAGAATATAGGAATACCGTGATTAGGTGGAACAACAAAGCTCAACTCCCACATTGACGCCGATTCACGTTCCAGTGACAGCTAAAATCGAATTGCCAACATAACACAATCAAACAAATCAATTTGAAGGAAAACAAAGAAGAATGCCTGATTAATTAATTAAAAAAAGTGAAAACAGAGAGAAGAAAAAGAATTACAGCTTTGGAAGGATCCCAAGAGCCAACGAGAGGGACGGAGCCATAGACGTGAGGAATGAGGTCGCCAGCGAGTTTAAAATTCTCCATTTTGAGAGACACATAGAGCTGACCTCCGGCTTGGTCGAGGCTCTCCTCCCGTTCTTGACTGCCGTGAGAACCAGCATCGGCGTCCTTGGAAGAGCCCGTGCCCATTATCTATATTTCTCAATTGAAGGAAATATTAGGAATGAGAGAGAAGTTACTGATATATACGAATATGGTTTTTGGATAAGGAAAGTTAAAGAGAGAGAGTTAGCGATGGGGTTGTATGGAGTGATAAGGAACTGAAAGGGACGTTACAGTTGAGTTCGGCGGGTTCGAGTTTTTGGTGTCTGGCTTCGGCTCAGGAACAGCTTCCGGCTCTTCTCCTGTGTGGTTCGGAATCGGATACGGAGAACGGTGGGCCTTATTGGACCCACCCACCGTGATAAAGTGAAGAATGTAATTGTATTAAGCCATAGGCTGATCAAGAAAAAACACCTAAAAAAAATGACCAATTATTTGCTAATTTTTGGAGGCAATGTTATGAATACCTAATCGAGTTCGGTACCAGATTAAGCTCTAGAACGGAACTATATCAGTATCGATCGGTACTGGATATTATTTTGGAAAATTTTTAAAAATTATGAAATAGTTCCTAAAATTTTTAAAATTTGCAAAATAGTTCATATTAGTATATTGTACAGTTGTACTTACACTTTACTAGTTTATTGTTTACATCAACCATATTTTCACAATTTGATAACATTACCAATTTCAAATATTTATGATTCCCTACACATATATATTACCATTTCATTAAAGTTCAACATTTTTTAACTTTTATAGTTAATTAATTATTTACCTAGCTAAAACTAATACTCAAATAAGCAAATACTATCATTAACTACAATCAAATTATTATTAATTTCTAATTCCATAATTTTATACTTAACTAATTATTTACCAAAATTCAATACCCAAATATTAAAAATGAATTACCATTTAACAAATATTAAGAATGTGTCAATTAATGATTTAAGCTTTTTCAATTTTACTAATTTTGATTATCAATTTTACAATTTTACATTTAATTATTAATTTCACATTTGATTATCAATTTTACAATTAGGTTTAAATGTTGATTTGATTTTGATTATCAAACTCAATCTCAAATTCAATTGCACAAGCTCAAATTCAATCTCATTCATCAATAATTCAACAATTCAATATTAATACCGTAAATCTACTAAATCATAATCACCATTCCAAATTTAATTTCCAATCGGACCAATCCACTTCCAAAATGCAAAATGCCAACTTCACTTCAACCGAAATCAACTTCAACATTCACACATTCCCATTTCTCATTCTCAACCAAAATCAACCTCCAAAATTTTCCCCAAATCCAACACAACAACACCAAATTTTAACCCCAAATCCACCATCATCCAACAACCAACACAATCACAAAAACAATAAATTTCAAAGTGCTATGAAAAATGAAACAAAAATCAAAATGCCAAAACAATCGGGTCTTCACCAATCTGGGTCGACGTCGGGTCATGGTCGGGTCGACGTCGTGAGGAGGGCAAAGGAGAAGGCCGCGAGGAGCGGGCTGTTGGTCACGGTGGGGTGTGCGGTGGACGCCGGACGGTGGACCTTAGCAGACGGCGACGTCTTCGGGCGGCGTGGACGAAGGTTGAAGATGGCGAGGCGAGCGCGACTCCACGACTCCAAGACAGAGGAGAAGAGGAGGAGGAGGAGGAGGATGAGGCGGAGACGGTGTCGGTGACAGGCGGCGAGGCAGGCCGGAGGGAGCTGCGGCGCGATAGGCGAGAGGGAGAGAAAACGAAGAGAGATGAGAGGGAGAGTCGGGGGGGGGTAGATTTAGGGTTAATTTTGTTTTTTTGTAAAATGGTCCCTGGAGTATTAATTTTTTGCGGAATGGCCCGGAAAAATCCGATATTGGCGGTACCAGCCGGTACCGACCAGAATTTATCACCGGTACCTTCTATGCCTGTACCGGTACCGTTTTTCGGCCTGTACGGAACGTACCAGCTGGTACCAACCGGTATGGTACGAAATCTGTAACAATGGTTCTAATCGATATTATAAAATTATACAAAATAATACAAAATTTCAAATAAAATTTTTTCTTTTATAAAAATCATTATGTCATTTTTAATCTTTTTTCATAATTTTTTAAATGCATGTTAAGAGAAAGATAAGAATTGAATTTGAATTTTTGTTCATGATGTTATTGATCTTTCATTTTTAAATGTAGGTTAGTTTTATTATACACAAATATCCATAATTAATTTTTTTATGCAATTATTGATCCTATTATTTTATATTTTGGACCAAGAAGGACAATAATTATTCAAGTGAAGGATGGAAAAGTTGTGGCTTGATCCCAAACAATGACTTGAATAACTCCCTAGGTTTCAACATTCTTTGAAAAATTCTACACTTCCATTTATGTTATCAAAACTGCCTCTGTCAAATCTACTGTATTAAAGTTAAGGAAAGTCCCATGGAAACATTTTTAAGAAGACTTTAAGGGTATGTTTGGATGTGGGTGGAGGGATGGAAGGGAATGGAATGGAATGACCTAACTGACTCAAGCCATTGTTTGAGAGTCTATTTTGAAACAGGATGGAATGGCATCCAAAATCCAATATTTTGTGACCTCCCAAATTGGGGGGTCAGGGATAGAATGGCATGGCTTGCCTTCCAACCCTAATTTAATGACAAAAATATCCTCAAAAAATTGATGAAATTACAACCCCAGTCCAGCAAATACCTACGCGGCTACATGTTACTACGTCCATTGTGTTTCTCCTTCAACTG
>JAOTBA010000203.1:14018828-14029393 GCA_025629845.1 Erythroxylum squamatum
TTCACTAGTACCAGTATGCATGGACAATACTAATAAATCCCTATCAATCTCATCCTATGCCAATCTACTATTTTACCTTTCCTGTCGGGGGTAGGATGTTACATTATTAACCTCAACAAGTACACCCACACCCTCCATCATCATATCATATTAATTAAATTGACATGCAATTAGATTTAAGTTATCCTAGAACCAACCTTTATATGTTAGTATCAATAGTAATCTTTAAATCAAACGAATAAATTCCATACCCTCACAAAGTATTCATTGAACGCATTTAAAGTGTTTAGGGTGGCATATATGACAAACTCTCAATTCATTGCATATGAGGATTCTTAACCATAATCTTGCAATAAAATCATATCTCTACTAATTATAAGTAAACTAGAAACAAAAAAATCAAAAGGTCTTTTAAATAGGATGTAATAAGGGTTAGGTAAATGTATAGTAGGGATAATTAAAGTGGGTATTAACATTGAAGGAAATTCACATGAACAAGATTACATAAGACTTAGTTCTTCATTGCATATGCCCTTCAAATATTAAGTTCATTGGTACAACACTAATTCTTCTCACTCTCTAATACATATCACAACTTTTCATTTTTTACTTTTCATTTTTTTCAATATGCTCGTAGAATAATTTTCAACTTCTAATCTTCTTCAAGCAACTCTAGAGAGAATATAAAATTATACAAATGAAGCACTAGAAAAGAAACAAATTAACATTATGTACACAATTATAGAATTATCGAAACTTTTTTTAACATTCTTAATCTAACTCAAGTTTCAAGTAATAAAGTCAAAGTAAATTCCTTCAGGGTTAAAAATAATGTAAGAGGTTTTCAAGAAAAATAAGGTAACTGGCATCAATAGGGTTATAATCAATCAAAGGGGCTAAGTTTTAAAAGTGGTTACTCCTAAAAGAAAAAAATAGGTTGAATAATAACTAAAGAAAATAGGCTAAAACAAATGGTTGAATCTAAGAACTTTTATTATTTTAATGCCTCTAGTTTTAATGGTCTCAATATGAATAGTAAAAGCAAGTTTTAAAGTCATCCAACTATACATGATAACACACCAAAGAATAAAAGGAAATAAAATAAAGATATACTTGCTCTTAGGCTCAAAAGCTCACATACAGGTTTTATGTGTGTAAAAGATAAGCAATTTTTATTAAAATTAATTATCACAATGATTACTAAAAAAATGGCTTATAAAAGCAAGTCTATTCTAACTTTTCATCCATTTGCATACTAATTTAATTCAATAGTCAATAATAATCTAATTTTTTTTGGGACAGAATTTAACTAAATTTGGATGTCAATTAATAAGAATGAATAATGACGATTATAATAAGCTCAAAAAATTTGTCAATTTTTTTGAAATTTTCATTGACCCTTTCCTTACACTTAAAATTGTACATTGTCCCCCTATATACTGAATAGAAGCACAAAAAATAAATTATATAAAATTAAAATCAAAATGTGAGAAAGGTATATTTTAATACTTCCTTAAATAATAACAATTACTCATTATGAATTCGGTGAAGAGTCCATTTGATATTATGTATAGTTATCCTTGCAAAATAGAAAAAAAGGGTAAAAAGATAAAAGAAAAGAACAATAAAATAAAAACAAAATTGATATTGAAATAAAAAAGTTTAAACAAAACAAAACAATGAGAAAAATATACAAATAATAAAAGAAACAAAAGAAAATTGTTAATAAAACATCTAGACTGCCCTTGTAGCTATCAATTTATCGATGAGTTGGTAAGTCGATCACTAGAGGATCTTCGAGTCTCTAAGTATCATATTGATGTGGAGTTGAAGACAATGCAGCTACTCTAGATGGTGGAGGTGGTATGGACATCTCGAGGTGTCATGCCATCCATTTATCATGGGCCTCTCGTCTCTCTTTCTGCTCCGTTAGCGCTAGTTAGTTAATTGCATAGTGCATTGGACTCCCAAGATCTACCCCATGTACTTCTCCAATTGAGCAATATTCTTTTATTCCCAATTCTTAGGTGGTGTTGATAACTTAGGTGATCCTGCACTAGTTGATACACCCGATTTATACACCTATGGCGCTTCTAAGCATGTATTTATTATTATTAATCAATTAAAAAGGCAAACTATTACTAATTAACCTTTTATAAAAATTCTTGCTATTTTTAAAAGATTGGTAGGTTTAATTTATTGTAAGCATCATTTTTGTAACGATAACCTAGTCTTTTGAAGAGAAGGCAAACACCTTGTCATGAATGTCCCTAGCTTACTTAACTAGGTTACATTATTTATTTAGCTTGGTTAGAGTGTCATTCTAGCCTTTTGACGTGAAGACAAACATTATGTCGTGAATGCCCCTGTTTACTTAGCTATATCATAACTCTCAACTAGCTATCAACACTATTCTTAAAAAGGGCTAGCAAAATAGAAATTTAAACCTTTTATCATTTATTTTTTTTCTAAGCCTACCTTATTTCTTTTTAGTCAATCTCTCTCATGAAAAGGATACTAATAATGCAAACCAATTTAATTGACTATAATTATAAATGTATATGAACAAATTACCTAAAGTGAAAGAATAGGTCTCATATTCTAATTAATATGCATATCCATCCCAAAGACACTTAAAACATAAAATTCACAAGTTACTATATATTTACAATTTAAATGACCATGTTCAAAGCTAAACTAAATCCATTCCATTCTTGCCATTGACACATTTACACAAAGAACACATTTTCAATGCCAACTTAATAAAAACTATACAATTGTAAAATTCACACACAATTGATATGCAATGGCATATATATCCCCACACTTGAACAACACATTATCACCAATGTGGAAATCAAAACAATATAAATAAAGATAAATAATAACAAAGAAAAAATTAGAGTAAGAATACTTATAGTATTTCGGCAGTAATGGTGTAGGCAATGGAATTTGGAGACACTCAATGCCATAAAATTCCAATAAGTCACTCCTTATAAAATAAACAAAAAATAAAATAACAAAGTACCAACAAAATAAAATAAAAATAAAACTTATCATAATTCTTGGTTACCTTTTAAGTGGCACTTCTTTTATGTGATTAGACTGACTTGCTTTGCCTTCTACCCTCAACCAGGGTTTATAATAATGGTTTGCTACCACCATTTTCTTCTCATGGCAGTTTAGTAGCCTATAAATAAGCTACATGTTGCAAGATAATAAAAAAGACATAATTAATCAATTTAAGAAAACCAAGTAAGTTCAGTTGTGCCCTTTTCGGTAAAAAACTGTCAATAAAGTAAGGAATGATGAAACTCCCTAAATTGTCTATCGAATCCAATAGTTTGTCCTATAAGAAGGTGAACTACTCTCGCTCTTCCTCAATCACTCTCGTCTCCCCTTCTTCTTTCGCTTCTTGAATAGAGACTTCCTTATATTAATCTAGCTTTATGTCCTCTATCATATGTTCCTCTTCTACTTCTTCATCAGCTTATTGAATAGAGACTATCTTATATTCTTTAACCTCTATATCCTCTTTCATCTATTCCTCTTCCGCTTCTTCATCAGCTGCTTGAACAGATAATTTCTTATGTTCATCAAGCTCTATGTTCGCTGTCATTTATTCCTCTTCCATTTCTTCATCAGCTTCTTGAATAGAGATTTTCTTATATTCTTTAAGCTCCATGTCCATTTTCATCTATTACTCTTTTGCTTCTTGAATTGTAACTTCACTTGTGAATTCGATCTTTGCTTACTCATCACACTGAAGCATTACTAGGCTCTAATAGCATGTCGTATATGGCTTATTGTCTTTGGCCAAATAAAAACTCTCTTGGAAGACTCGGTGGCTAGCTTCACTATTGGCAAGATCTTGCATTAAAAAATCAAATGGAGAATAATAATTCAATGCATCACTATAAGATTTACTCCATTCTAAATTTTTAGTATGGTCATAGAGTGTATTATGAGGCAAGTTTTGCAAACAATATGGATTCTCCCATATATAATATGGTGCCCGATATTGAAAACTATGGTGGTTAGCCCACAAATGTCACATCATAAGATAGATGTTACTTGTGCTTCTGTGTCACTTAGGAGACTCGTCACATTCCTCGTTAACAATCCATTGGAAGGTTAGTCCATTTGGATATCTGAGTTAAGAAAAGTAGAGGAGTTTTTGTTTATGAATTTATCAAATTTGGCTTCCATCCACACTTGACTTTCCCATTTGTCTACCTTGTCTAGTAACTCATTAACCTTGGAGCTAAACACATCCATTATCTTATCCAACATTGACTCGAAAGAGTTTGACTCCAAGGATCCGAACCTATTCTACTGGAAACATGGGAGACCTTGTGTAGTCATGTATTCTCCTGAATTGTTAATCTATGAATAATTTGGGTGGTACTGCCACCCAAGATTATGTGTTATAATGATTCCTATCCATGTTGTAATGCCTTCACTTAGTTGGGAAAAAAGTGCACGGTGCTTAGTTTGAAGTTGTAAAATATATTTTTCTCTTTTTTTAATTGCAGGTACATGCACTCATACAATGAAAGTATTAAATCCTTAAATAAAAAGAATTAAAATCGTACAAGAAGCTAAAATTTCCCAATAACGGTGCCAAAAACTTGTTGAGCAAGTTTTATATATAATAAAACTTTTAATACCCACAAGTATACGGATCGTATCTTATAGTATTAAAGTTATCGTTCCCATGAGGATTATTGATACGTGTTTTTAGGCATATAAAATTAAATCCTTAATTACTTTCAATTTATCAAATAATGTAGTATATAACAAATGAGAGTCGATCCTATGAGGAATGTCAATTTACTAATCTAGTTTATTAATTAAACTTCTTTTAAAACAATCCTAAATTGGCGTTTACACATCTAGTTAGATTAAAGTACATATCTTTATATAATTCAACTAATAAAAACATCTTTTGATAAACTAACAAACCTTTAAAAGAAAATTTTCATATTTGCCACAAACATGTTAAACATGTTTTTCATACAAAACATCCAACACAATTCATAATTTTTTTATGAACAATACATTAAACTATGTTATTTATTTATTTATTATTATTATTATTATTATTATTTTAATGTTGAGACGACTAATTTCATATTGTAATACCATTTATAAGGTCATTTCCAAACTAATTACAGAGAGGTTTAAATATATTCTTGTTCAACTAGCTAATCCTTCTTAAGGTGCGTCTATTAAAGACAAGTTAATAGGAATAACATATTATTGGTTCAAGAACTTTTAAATAACTACAATAGGAAGCATTTTTAGCATCATATAGAACACAATATATGCATTTTATTTCCCTGTAATTTTTATTGATTGGATTATGCAACACATTACAACTATTTCATTTAGCATTGGTTAATAGGGTTCTATCAACCTTGTAAAATGGGCTCGATCTAAGGCAAGGGGATAGCTTTTCCCCATTCCAATTCACTTTGATTGTGGAGGTTCTAATCAGGCTCATCAACAATGTGACTAGATAAGAAAGGAGCTTTAACTTTGCAGATGATTTAATTCTTTTCTGCAAGGTTAATCCTAATTCAATTAGTGCCCTTATAAGATTTATAAACACTTTCAAAATTCTTTCAAACCTCTCCATAAAGAAAAGAGTTCGTGGTTCATTTCCTCTGGTGCAAATTCCATTGCCAACTAGTTAGCTTGTATTACAAGTTTGAAAGCTTCTAAGCCCCCTCTTACTTTCCTTGGTATTCTAATAACTTTTAAGGGACCAAAATACATTGACTTTAAACCACTTATTGAAATAATCAATTCAATAATTACAAGTTAGTGCAACAAAAATCTTTCAATTGTAAGGAGAATACGATTAGTCAAGTCAATATGAAATAGCTTACATGTTTTGGTAATGCTGTCGCCTGCAACCAAATTCAAAAGAAATCACTTACGTTAACACAAATTAATGTAGTAGTGGTAAGTGGATATCGTTCCCACGAGAAATTTTTAATGGTAAAGGTTAGCGAGTTCAAACGGGACAAATAACAAAAGTAAAGAGGGGGGTTTTGTTTAATCACGGCAATAATAGAAAATCAAAGGAAAAAATCACAAATCGAAACAATAATTAAATCTGAAAATTTAATTGGAAAAATACCTTGGTTTCGGGTCACCGATGCTATCACACTACTATGGATCCTCAACATAAAATTGCAATCATTAATAAACATTCATTAGGGGAAGTTTCTCTTAAGTGTAATGACTAGAAACATGTATCCTAGTATTCTTGTTAAACAATAACCTAGATACGATCGTAGGTATAATTGAATAATAGCATTAAGAATCAATAACCAATGAGCAGGTGAAAAACATGTACGACATGCAATCAATCAAGCGAATATCTTCTTAGAATTTCCCGACTCTAACGTAGAGAAGTTAATCCTAATTGCTACTTATGATTACCGAAACTGAACGTCATATTCCGTTAATCTAGCGATTGAACCAATTAATCTCTAGTTGCGCAGCTAGAAACCAATAAATCCAATTAGAAAGAATAGATCTGAAGATACCCAATGTTTATTAACAACGTAAAAAGTATCCGAAATATCTCACTATAACAACATGTAACATGGATTCCCTCAACCAAGATAGGAAATTTAGCTACTCATAATCGAATTGAAAACAAAGAAAATAACAAAGCAATATGTCTCCATTCCTGGTTCTTTAATGAAAGAAACGAAAATCCTAATTGAAAGTATGCAGAAAACGTAAAAGACAGAAGGGAAATGGCAGCAGCCCAAAATCCTACGAAAACCTATCATAAACCTAAGCTAATGCTTGCGTGAATCCCCCATCCTCTCTCCTTTTATGCTTATCTCTTCATTATCTTCTCTTGATTCTGTCCAGATTAGGTGCTCTTCTAATTTTGGTAGGTAACTTCTTGGAAAGATGGCAAGAGAATCTTTAAAGATTGTGTTTTGTTTGAAATCAACTTCTGGAATTTTATCTGCAGATTCCAGATTCCGTCCTTAGGCGTGCCCACGCTTAATCACTGAATTTCTGTCAATTTGGGAATTTCGGATTTCTTTCCTTCTTGTGCATATTTTTCATCCTATTTCGTCCCTAAGGTGTTGAAAACCATCTGTAAACAATTATAAGACAATTCCATTAATTTCGGATAATAATTTTCACACCTTAACAATAATTACGTCCAAAATAAGTGCAATTTAATGACTTAACACGTTTTAAAACAAAACGCACACGTAGAGGAGCAGACGAGGATTTAAAGGAGGCGCAAACCCTTATTCATCCCATCAACAAGCACAGTAGAGAGAAGCTAGCGGTGTGACCTAGTAGCTGCGCAGCAAGGAGACTGCAGTGAAATTGAAAGGAGCTACGGCTGAATAGAAATTTAGGGATTTTCAACTAGGGATCGGAATGGGGCCTGAAGCATTTTTTCGAGAAAGAGCCATGAAGGGCTAAGCACTTTGACGTTGGTTCTGAGGTGACATCGATGCCGATGACCTATGTTAAGTATTTTTTTTGTTATTTTGTTATTTCTTTCTCTCATTAGGAATTGATTATGTTATCCTATTTTAATTGATTTGGGTAGTGTGTATGATTGTTACTTTACGGGAGAATAAGAGGATGTTGGTATGTTGTCACTTTTAGATTTTTCACGGATATGGACAAGGATTGGGTACATCTTAATAGGTAAGGAAAAGAAAAAAGTACACACCTTTAAGGTTATGAAGAAATAACGAATGTCCTTGACATGGTTTTACATATTTGCTTGTTTTTTAATAGAACTACAGATGCATACATGCAAGGTGCCTGTAATTTTGTAAAGATGGCTGAAAATAATACAGGGAACCAAAAGAAGATTTTATGCCCTTGTATAGATTGTCGCAGCTTAAGTCATCAAGAAGTAGAGCTTGTTTATGAGCATCTGATTATCCGAGGAATGGATCCTACATATACAAATTGGTTCCATCATGGTGAAAGGCAAAATATAGGAGAAACTTCTCCTCAAGTGAAGACTTATTACCGGGTTGCTTAGGTCTTGGGATTAATAAAGTCAACATGATATTTTCTTTTTTCATGCATAACCAAGGCGGCAAATTGTATGTAACAAGCATCACAGGCCAACAACTATAAGTTGTGCTCATATTTGAAAAGGGATTGAAGCCATCAGCTGCCAGACCAAGTCTAAGATTTCCAGTATCATCTGAAAAAACATGTCATTTTTCATTAACCAAGTTCCACATTACGGAATGCACTGGGTAACGCATCTTGCCATCTTCTCTTTTGTGTTTAAAATGCCACTGTAATTCTTCAGCCATTTTTGGTGACTTGAACATCCTTATAAACCTTGGTATTATAGGAAAGTATCTCAAAACTTTAGCTGGGACACCTTTTCTAATCTTCTTCGTTCGACCATCTACCTTCCATCTTGAAGAGCCACACTTTGGACAACTTTCCATTGTATCTATATCTTTCCTGAACAAGCAACAATCATTCACACAAGCATGAATCTTCTCATATCCCAAATCAAATTCCTTAAGAAATTTTCTCACAGCATATACAAATTTGAGAATCACATTATGCTCTGGTAACATGTCTTCTAGCATCTCCAAAAGGCCATTAAAACTGTTGTCAGTCCAACCATTTGTAACTTTGTGTTTATATAGCGCTACATGGGCTGACATTTTGGTATACTTTGTACAACCTGGAAATAAAGGAGTTTCAGAATCTTCCAACAATTGCATGAAATCCTTGTCTCTTCTTTCTTCTGAAGGTGATGCATAATCCTTGTCTTCCATATATGCAGTTGTAAATAAGTTGTAAACATCTGAAGTCCTCACTTGAGTAGAAGTTTCTTTTATATTTTTCCTTTCACCATGATGGAACCAATTTGTATATGTAGGATCCATTCCTCATATAATCAGATGCTCATAAACAAGTTCGACTTCTTGATGACTTAAGTTGCGACAATATATACAAGGGAATAAAATCTTCTTTTAGTTCCTTGCATTATTTTTAGCCATCTTTACAAAATTCCAGGCACCTTGCATGTATGCATATATAGTTCTATTAAATAAAAAAAACAAGAAAATATGTAAAACCATGTCAAAGACATTCTTTATTACTTCAAAACTTTAAAGGTGTGTACTTTTTTTCTTTTCCTTACCTACTAAGATGTACCCAATCCTTGTCCATCGTCATCTTCTTAGAGCTCATAAAATAAATCCTGAGATGGTAAGATTTTTACTCCTAGGTGATTACCCAACTCTAGGGCCATTGTGGAAACTCAAACTCTTAAATCGCAGAGAATACGAGTAATATAAGAATAGGGTTTATAATCAAACCTTTAAACTGTTTTTATAATTAATTATTTTCTAGCAGCAGACAAATATCATTAAGCTAAAAAAAAAGGAAAGAAAGAACTTGACTTTGGGAAATATAGGGGATCGACGCAACAATACAACGCTAGCAGAGAGGAACATCAGCTTGTATTTCTTTTACTTAATTGAATTTTTGACAGTTTATTATAAGTTTGTATGGTCTGTTAACAAGGATATTCCCTGATTATTATCAAATAAAAATTATTTTGCCCTTAATTTCTCTCTCAATTTTTGTATTTTTAATCACAACCTTAGCTTATTTCTATATAATATTACACAGAAACACATTACAAACTTGCACACAAAGCACGTTTCAACATCCATATCAACGACACAGAAACACATTTCTATATAATATCACAACCTTAGCTTATTACACAGAAACACAATTCTATATAATAACACAACCTTAGCTTATTTCAACATCCACATCAACGACAGAAACACGGGGATTAACTTCAAAATCTGTAAGAAGACTGCGCTTGAGACCCACAGCACGGTCTTCCTTATTGAGTTGACGACCATCTGTTATCACCACTATTATTACCAGCATTAACAACATTGATACAATCATATTTCCTAAAGTCGAACTCCCCATTTCTGATGTTGTCTTTCTTTCTTTTTTCCCTAAAGTCACCTCGTGTTGGATCAAACATAGGTGGATAGATATATATTGGTTAGTGATAACTAAGATCAGACTCACCTTATATATTGGTTAGTTGGATCACCTTCTCCTTCTCTGACTCAGCGATGAAGTACATAGTCGCATACTATTTGTTGAGGACGTCCTCGGCTCCTTTAACCGTCAAGCAAGCGGCCACTGGGAATAGATATATTTATATATATGTCAAGCAAGCGGTCGGCCATTGGGAATAGATATGTTTATATATATGTCAAGCATGCGGTAATATATTAGATTATACTCCCTCTTATTTAAAATAAGTGTCGTTTTAGAGGGATTTTAATTATTCAAAATAAGTGTCGTTTGTGACTTTTATGCATATTTATGATTTTACTTCCAAAATTACCCTTTAATTTCTCTCACATCTTAATTACACAGATCACACAGATTATATTTTCAAGGCACTGTAACATGTACTCCCTCCTATTCAAAATAAAAGTCGTTTTAGAGAGATTTTAATTATTCAAAATAAGTGTCGTTCGTGACTT
>JAOTBA010000203.1:14036387-14047430 GCA_025629845.1 Erythroxylum squamatum
AACATATTTGGGAACCTAATGGGTCACACATATAGAATGGGTTGGAGAGAGCAAAGTTAATTTAATCAAGTTAGACTGTTTGTAAAGTTTGAGAAACTTTATGATTAAATATGAGATATTTAATAAATAAGGATCAATATGAGATACTGATTCTTATATGGGCATAATTGGTATTTAATTAGAGTTATTTGTAATTCTAATTAAAGTTTAGTTGAAATTAATATTTAATTTCAATTAAATTACTAAAACATCTTAAGCTTATTATAAATAGGCTTAAGCTCTATGTAGCTAGCACTTCATGTTTAACCCTCTCTGTAAAAGTTACAGAGTTCTCTCAACTCATTCTGTGGATACCATTAGAGGCCGGACACTTATGCGGCTACGATGATTGAGACAGATCGGTCTCAGAAACGGTTCGAGGGATGCATCAAAATAAAGATCAAGCTTCAAAATAAGGTACGACTTAAATTTTCGTTTTATTTTGATTCGTGTTAATCATTTTATAGAATTAAATAGATCTTGGTTTTCAGGAAATAAAAAACTATGAAAAAGTTTCGTGATTATTCCGCTACGGTTGGATCAGATCCAGACCCGATTTCCCAACATATACGGTGTCTAGTCTAGGCAAGGGTATGAAGAGCACTTGTTAAGGCCTAGATTCATAGGGGCCCATTTATTAAAAAGAAGTTATAAATTAATAAATCTATTTGTTAAAAGAGTTGAAAATTTAAAAGTTAATAAATATATTCATTAAAAGGGGTAGAAATTAAAAAGTCAATAAATTTGCTACAAGATGTTTATACATACCAAAAAGTTTCTTGGTGCTTTACCTTGTACAAACTGAAAAAAAAAAGTGGTTGAATTTATTATTCTGAATTTCAAGCTTTATTAAATAGAGCTAAAGAGGAGTTCAATTTCAACCATCAATTGAGATAAATGTTAACTTCTTTATTAACAACGATATATTTTATTAATATAATAATATTTGATCCTAAAATATAATTGGAATTTAAATCTTTAACTTTTTGTTTAGACTCAAGCTTTCAATCAAAAGTTTCGATGGCCTCTCATATGAGGTTGATAATTTTTTGAGAGTAGAATTTCAAAAAAAAACTTTTAAATGAGTAAGATAAGATCTCATCTAGGATGAACTAAGTTGTAATGGGAACCACAAGTAATTAGATTAGACTGAATTTGCATTTATCTAAAAATATATAATAAAAATTAAAAAATAAAATTATTGTGGAATTTTCGTAGTATTTGATATTTTCTTAAAAGAAAGTGTACATTCATTGTCATATCTTATCTTTATCGGCCGTATATAATGATTCACCTCTCTTTAAACACTTTTAGTTATTGTGGATATGACAATTTCAATGTTAAAGAATAAATTTGAATAATTAATGATATTTGAAAGTATTTTTAGATTCTTATTTGATTCAAAGAAGTTAAGGTCATTGCATGATAATAAATTAAGAGAATTTTTCACTAATTTTACAACTATTTTTTCTCATGATAATGTGTTGAATGTGGATATAGATGATCCTTTTATGAATTAAAAGTGTTACAAATGACTTTGCCAAATAAGTTAATGTCATCTGTTGAAATTCTTGAATCTATTAAAGTTGTAGATTATTATTCAAATATTTCAATTGCTTATCAAATTCCATTGACTATACCTGTGATTGGGGCATCAATTGAGAGAAGTTCTTCAAAGTTAAAATTATTTGAAACCCACTTGAGATCATCAATGTCACAAGAAAGGTTGAATGATATAGCTATTTTACGTATCAAGAAGAATATGTTGGACAATATTGATTTCGATACTATTATCAATGATTCTACATATAGAAATGCATGAAGAAATTGTTTTTCATGATCATTTGTGTGCTTGTTAGTGCAATTCTCTTAGTGTTTTGCAATATGATATTATTGTTCGGTTGCCGCTACTTCTATTTTGTTGTGATTGCTACTATTTTTAGTGATTTTATTATTTTTGACATTTGTAAGATGTTCGTCGTTGTTATGATCATTTAAGTCCTGATTGGTTGGATGGTTTGGGATGGAAGGGGATAGAACGTAACACAGTTCCATCGTTTGTTTGAGGTTTCATAATGAATGGAATGGAATGAGATAAAAGCGGAGGGTTTCATGTTACATTCCATTCCATCCTAAACAGTGAAAATAAGAAACCTCCGATTCAGGGGTTTAGGATGGAACATAAACTAACAAATACATACTACCTAATATACCCTCAATAATTCTTCTTACCAATTATTTCTTCTAACCACCCAAACTCATTTATTATACTGTACACAAGCTTATCATTTCCAGATTTCTCTTTCAATTCTCCATGTTCTACCATGCATTCATTCTTCTCGTGGTGTTTATTGTTGGGGAAGCAGAAGAGGAGCTAGAAGAGGGCTAGAAAATTGAGGAATATACATACATACATACATACATATATATATACATACATACATATATATATATATACATAAATATATATATATACATACATACATATATATATATATACATACATACATATATATATATATACATACATACATATATATACATACATACATATATATATATATATACATACATACATATATATATATACATGTATATAAATATATATATATATACTCTATTCTAGTTAGAGGAAACCGAAAATGTGTTGTTGTCACTGTACATGCATGAATCTGTTGAGTATCAATAAAAATTAATTTTGATGTTTAAGTGTGAATCTTGGATTTTTGAACTGTGTGTGGATTGATGAACTAAAAATGAGTTTGAAGAATTATTTTGAGTGTTATTTGAGTTAATTGATGTGAGAATTAACTTTTGGAAAATTACAGTTGAGAGAGGAAGAACATATGGAGTTTCAAATTTTTGGTGTTTGAATGGTAAATTTGATTCTGACTTATTTAGAGATTGAAATGGAGATAGAAATGTAGAAGAGATGAATGAGGAGTGAATAAGTCTGGAAATAAAAGGAAAAGGGAAGGAGAAGAAGAAAATAAATTCAGCAAAGTCGCTATCGTGCTTTTCGCAGGATTAGTGAAAGTCACTATCGTGCAAATGCACGATCGCGACTTTCAATTGAATTTTTTCTAAAGAAATTTTTTTCTGAACATCCTCCAATCTTTTTGTTATAACTTCTTCACCCGATATCCAAATGACTTGATTTTTGAACCAATGGGCTCCTAAGACATTAATCTGCATCTCAACCAAAAACCGTAGCTTTCTGAAGTGGATTGCATGATGAATTTAAGATGGAAATGTGACTGTTCTGAAGTATGATAACTGGAATATTCTACTAAACATACTTCGGTATTTTGCTTATATCTTGTCCTGTAAAGCTCTAAATGGAATAAATATTGATTTAAATTAAACTAGAGACATAAGGCTACAAATTTTCTTAAGAGATTAAATTATAATTCTGTCTCTAAGAATTTCAGAATTTGATTGGAAGTTGAGAAAAGAATTCTGCTGAAGCTTAAGAACAGTCTAAAATCTTTTAAGCATAACATTCAGTATACTAAACCAAATTGTATGAACCTAGTATCATTGGAAACCTAATAAAAAGAGAGAAAACTTTATAGAAGGAAGTATTACCTAATTACCTCACCTTCCTGATGAGAATAATTGATCAAAGTGGACCCGAAAGTTGATTGTGAAATAAATCAGGATTGAGGAATTGAGTATGGTTTCACATGATTGGTAATGTGAAAAGATTAAGGATAAGAAAACCGGAATTTGTCATGAACAGGCGTCATACATATTCATTAATTTAGATGGTCAATTTTTTTAGTAATTCAATAAGCAATTTTTTATAGTTTTGCTTTGACTATTTTGTTTGCTCTTGATTTTGATCCATTGAATGATTTGCAAAGCTGTAAGAATTACATGAGACTTGAACCATTGGATTTGTAACACATTGAATTACATCTCCACCAAAAATCTTATCGATCTGAAATTATTTGAGAGAGATTGAGTGACAATATTGAGACGGAAATGATGAAGAAAAAGCTGAGAAAAAGGGGTTAAAATGTAGTCTACAACTTCTATGATTAAACTGTATTGATCTAGGAAGATTTTGACAAAATTATCTTCATGAAAGTTGTAGATCTTTCTTTTACCTTTTTAATGATATAAATTTTGAAATTTTTGGATTTCTATATTGAAAGTTATAGGGGTTCAAAGTGAGGGTGAGCAGCTGGGAACACGATCGCGACTTCTTTCCTTCTTCCGATACTGCTGTTTTCTCTTCTTCTTCCTCTCTTTTTCTTAATTCTTCCATTTCTAACTTATTTCAACCTCCATTTTTGACTTCATTCAACTTAACACATTCACAACCAATTCCAAAAATCCAAATTAAAACACAAACATTAAAACAGAAAAATTCACACATGTTCTTCACGTTTCCTGCACTTTTCTTCATTTTTCTGCTGCATTCTTATTTTCTGCTCATTCTCCAATTTCTTCTCTAAAATCTATCTTTCTCATATCCAAACATCATCTAACATCTTTTCATTAGCTCTAAACTCGTTTTTGTTCATTTCTAAAAACATCCAAAAATTCACGTACAAACCATGAAAACAGAGTATACACATATCAACTTTTCATAATTTTCTGCACTCTCCCTATACACGCTTTCAATGATTTTTCTAACATTATTTCAACATCTTATAATAAATTGATCATCAAATATGTAGAATACGGCATACCCAAAAATCCATACTCATGTTTCAGCAAAATACTCATCCTTATTGTATAAACACTTACTGTTAACTAACGTGATGCATGTTTTATTTCTTCTCCTTCCATTTTTTTTGTTTTTAGATTTACTCACTCATAAATCATCTATTTTTTATTTCTATATCTAATACAATCTCTAAAAAAATCATATTCAAAATTAAAAAATATAATAATAATAATAATAATAATAATAACAACAACAACAACAACAACAACAACAACAACAAAATTTAATGATAATAATAACTTCAAAGAGTTGGTGGTTCTCCATGCATGGAGGAGCACCAACTCCATGCACGGTACGTGCATGACTACTATGGGTGGCTAGTCACCCCGTGACTATCAATACTTCAAAGTAACATAAATATAACGAAGAGTAGTGAAATAGTAAAGGTTAGAATAGTAATCGTCAAACAACCATTTTAATCTAAGGGGTATAATAGTCATTTATTATACATTCCATTCTATTCCATTCATCTTCCAAACAACATTTTACTACATTACATTATGAACTGTTCCATCCCTTCGAAACAACTTTTCACTGTATTACATTCCATTCCATTATAAACTGTTCCGTTCCGTTTCATTCCATTAATTAACATCCAACCAAACAAGGCCTTAGTATTTTATTAAGCTTGTGGGTTTTTGACTTGAGTCACTTATATATGGATAATAAATTTTATTAATAAAAATATGCTTTTAAAGTTTACATATTTGTATATAGTTGATTCATTAGGACCCTATTTTTTACTTTACCTCGAGCCTATAAAACGTTAGGAATGGCCTTGGTTGTCTACAATTTTTCTTAATTTTTTTCATATAGAATTTCTCCTTAATAATATTAGTTTGTTGTTTAAATATCTTTGAAGATAGTTTATAACAATGCTTATTAATTAATAGTAAAATATTATATTTAATTTCATCCTTTATCCAAGCATTAAAAAATTCAACCACACTAGTTATCACCTAGTTTCCGCATATATGAAGAAATTTTCACATCTAACCTTACCCTTATTACCTTGTTAATAAATTATAGCTTGAATATCTATATATTTAGCATAACATTATTGTAGTCCTTTTCAAACGTAGCATACAAGATGGCATCAAGGAGTTCCATTACAAATCTTTTTCTTTCTTATCACCTACAAATTGTTTAGACACTTTTTTCCTCCATAATTCTTTTTGGTGTGCCTATAACATGAGTGAAACTTTTCGCCAAATATCTCTCCGACACCTAAAATAATTTTATATGACCTAACCATCTAATCAAAAGGACTAAGTCAGGAGGTTTTGAAATTATATAATCACTTTAATAAAATAAATAAATTCATTCAAATATATAAGAAACGATCATCAATCTTTATAGCTCTTTATACTTACAATGACATAAGTAATAAGAACATGTAATTTATTAACATCAAATGCTCCGACTGTTACTAATGTGAGTTAAGAACCACCAGAAGACAATTCTCTATGTAAAGAATATGTCATAATCATTCCTGAAACTACTAAAACAATAGTCGTACCCCATAAATAGTATATCAAACCAAAAATCTCCATTACATGTCCATATAGCCCTAGAACTTAGATACTTTTCATAATTTTAACTAGTGAGTTAAGTGTATCCCATAGTCAATTTTAGAAATACCTATAATGTTGTGGGGTATTATTTTTGGCTTTAACTTAAGCTTATTCCTAATAGTTTGCATTCTAACTTTGATACCACACAAGTTTTAGATTTGAAAAAATATTCTTGCACACTATGTATATGTTCCTTTTCAAATTTTGAAATACTATAAAAAATTGTTATCCCTTTCATACTATAAGTTGCAACATGCCATGTGTATCCTTCAACACTGTATACAACACAAATTATGTTATGTTTGCTCCTTATATACTCCTATATTATATTACATTTATAATGAGTTTTATTAAAATTAGTTGAGTTGTTGAACTTTTTCTCAACTCTTATTAAATCACCACATTATACTTTAGACACCCTTAAACTTTAGCTCTTTTAACATATTACGAAATCATAGGTAATCATTGATTAACAATATATAACATGCATCTATATATAACATGCATCTATCTTCCTCACATGCATCATTACTACTAATTATAACTCTATAAAAATTTGAAAAGATGGCTATAATATGTGTATAATGATAAGGGTAAATTAGAGTACATTTTCTAGGTGTTAGAGTGTGTTTTTAGTGTTTTCTTAGATTATAATCATATGTTTAGGATTTAGATTTATGTTCTTGTTAGTGTTTTGTATGTTTTATTTTATTAATTGCTGTTTAAGGAAAGAGTTTGATGTTAGTTATATATTTCAAGGATTGGTTAATGTATTTGGTGATGAGTGTAGATAGGAAAATGAGAAGAAAAATTTAAGAAAAAGCTTGAGACTTCTTGCTCCTCTTAATCAGCTGCAGCCACAATATTCCTCACATTCATCCAATAAAGACAACTTTTATTGAAGAGACCTTTCAACTTGCAAACTCTCCAACAAGATTAAAATAGATATGCTCAGACTGAGGACTACAAAAGAAAACTGGATCATAATCGTTTGGCACAATAATCTTCCTTCAAAAATATCTTTTCTTCTATGACTTATTGTCAGGAATCGAATTAATATTGCTGATAGACTTTCTTACCTACACATAAACAGAAGTTACACTCTAAGTTCTTCAAAAGATGAAACTAAAGATAATATATTTTTCATGTATCCAGTTTCTAAGTTTATTCGGAAACAAATGAAGTTAAAATGTTTAAAGAATGATTTTGATAATTCTATTTCTATCATTATACATTGGCTAGCCACACAAGCCTCTATTTCTATGAAAAAAAATTGATTTACTTACTGGCTATGAGATTGTGTGTGCAAACAATTTGGAAAGAAAGGAATGCAAGAAAGTTTGAATCGAAATGCAAATTATAGATGCACTTATCATTGAAGCTATAAATTAGACTCGAGAAATTATTTTACTGAAGAATCGCGCATCAGATTGTAATTCCACTCTACTACAGTGATAACCTCTAAGTCATGTGCTACTTACATATTCTATGTTCTCTTTTTTGTTTTAGGTGTATCTGTTGTGCTTCTTTATGTTGAGGGTTTATCCCAAGAACCTCCTTTAAGGATGAAAACTTCTTTATTTATTAATTAATTCCTTCTTTCCTTTTTTTTTTAAAGAAAGAAGCAGCAAGTTGCAAGTCTTTGGCACGATCTTACATGGGAAGTCTTTGACAAGATCGTGCAACCCATGCATAATCATGCTAGAGGGTTGGAGTAGTCCTAAACACGATTGTGTAAGATATTTTCCAAAATGTGACTTTTTTATACTTTTGATGTTTTAGGGATATTTTTGGAAGATATACATATGAAAAACCATAGGCAAAACCCTAGAAGACTCAAAAGTATCTAAAGAAGAGAAAAACATCACTTGATGGTTGCATAAACATAATTATAAAAGATCAAAAGAGAAGAATTCTGAAGAACAAGGCTGCAGATTTTCCAGCCCAAGGCAAAGAAGAGAAAACTTCTAGATTCAATTATCTATTCTTTTCTTCTTTCTTTGTTGTTGATAGATGGAAATGATGAATAAACTTGGATATTTAATTACATCTATGGATTGCCAATTTCCTTTTTAGGATTACCCTTGATTCATTTATTAAACTTTACATTCTTGATTTAATAGATATGCTTATGATGTTTATTGTTTTATATTCAATTTGAAATGAAAGATTAGACTCGATTATCTATTTTGTGTTGTATAGTGAGATTTGGTACCTTAATAAACCTATAAATATCAAATTAATAGGCAATTGAAGAGAGATCTTAATTATTTATTAGTGACTTATGTGATTGCTTCAAATCCAATTATATAGTTAGAAAGAGTTATAAATTGAGAGATCGTAATTCAATTTCTATCTATTTTAATAGTGATTAATTGATTAGATCTCAAGAGAGGGTAATCATAACTATAGGATATCTAAGATTAAGAATGATTAAATTAAAAAGGTAAATGACAACAAATAAAGACAGAAGTATTAAAAAGGTAAATGACAACAAATAAAGATAGAAGTAATTCCTAACTTTTATAGTTAATTACTTAATCAATTTTACTGTTGCTTACTTTATTGTTTGGTTATTAATTATCTTTTTTAGATTAACTCTTAATGAGTCATCTTATCATTTACCTTAAACAAAATTTACAAGAATTGTTAGGTGACTATTACAATCCTTATGGGACAATATCTTTTATATTATAAGATATGATCTATATACTTGTTGTTTAGAAAACGTTGGAGAAATAAGTCTGGCACAATTGTTCAACAAGGAAGCAGCAGGTTAGAAGTCTATAGAGGGTTAGGGCAGTCCCATGCATAGTCATGCTAGGTATTTTCTAAAATGCGAGTTTTTTTTTAATACTTTTGATGTTTCAGGGCTATTTTTAGAAGATATACACGTGGAAAAATCTTAGACAAAATCCTAGAAGACTTAAGAGTATATAAAGAAGAGAAAACATCACTTTGTAGCTGTATAAACATAATTAAAGAAGATCAAAAGAAAAGAATTCTCAAAAAAAAGGTTTCAAATTTTTCAGCTTAAGGCAAAGAAGAGAAGATTTTTATATTCAATTCTCTAATCTTTTCTTATTTCCTTGTTGTTTTTAGATGTTAATGATGATTAAACTTGGATATTTAGTTATATATATGGATTGCTAATTTCTTTTTTTAGGAATTACACTTGATTTGTTTGTTGAACTTTACATTCTTGATTTAATGAATATGCTTGTGATATTTATTTTTTTATATTCAATTTGAATCAAAAGAATGGATTGGATTATCTGTGTTGTGTTGCACAGCAAGAGATGGTACCTCAATAAACCTATAAACATTAAATTAATAGCCAATTGAATAGAAATCTTAATTGTTTATTAGTTATCCATATCATTGCTTCAAATCCAGATATATAGTTAGAAAGAGATTTGATATATTAAGAGATCTGATAGATACATAATTGATCATAATTTTTCCTCATATTTGATACGTTTTTGCTTGATATTTGATACTATTGTTGTATATTTAGTACTTAAATAGCTCCAAGTGTGTTTATAGGTCATAATTTCCTTAACGGACTTAAAAGAGAAGAATTCAAACGAGATCACGACATAAATTAAAGAGTTGAAGGGTAGAAAGGATGCACAGCCATGCATTTTCTTGAGCCGTGCACTTTAACGATTCTTCTAATTTTTGGTTACGCACGTTCTGATGCATGGTAATGCATCAGACTGTGCATCTCCTAGAATACTAAGTTTCATGATAAAAAAAACATTTTTGGGATAGATTAAAGCAGAAGGCATCGTTCTGAAGAGTGCAAAGGCAATTCTAGAGGCAATTTGGAGCTTAAGGAGTAGGACATGTAGTGTTTTTATCGACAGATGTTTAAGAACACAAGATTGGATGTCTACATCACAAGAATACTCGATAGATAACAACCAAGGAGATTTAGAATTATGATTCTATTATTTTCAATTAAGTTTTCTGTATATGTATATCTGATTTCATGTTCGCTAATGTGTGACCAATTTTTTTTTAGCATTTAAGCTAGATGAACTTTATCTGGTACAGAAACATGTGTTGATTATTTTGTTAATGCAATTGAGTTATTTGCTTATTACGATCCAATTGTCTATTTTATTATTGTCTAGTCATCTGATTTATTAGACCTAAATTTGATCTTATACATAGCGATTGAGAAATCCTAGGTTTGAATAGATCTATGATAATTGGAAAGAGTTGATTGCAACCCTAGAGATAGGATGACATAAATCTTCCAGATTAGGGTCAAAACTTAAGGGATTCACAATACGGTAACGTAATCCAATACCATTTAACCTAAATAATTTGGTTTGAAACCTTAAGATTGTTAAGTCAGAATGACTTTACGAAATGATTTTGGTGAAAAACCAATAATGAAGCTAAAATGAAAAGCAGACAAAAGCCAAAGCAAAAAGTAGACGCAAAAGAAAGCAGACGGAAGCTAAAGTGAAAAGCAGATGGAAGCTAAATTGACAAACAGACGGAAGCAAAGCTAAGCAAGAAAGCAGACGCAAAAACAGACGCAAGAAAGCATACGCAAAAAGCAGACGCAAGAAAGCAGACACAAAAAAAACAGATGCAAGAGAAGCAGACGGAAGAATCAAAAGATGCATCAGTTTGAGTTAGTTACAGAACTCAACTGAATAACCGTTTCTTGAAAGA
>JAOTBA010000203.1:14047530-14067495 GCA_025629845.1 Erythroxylum squamatum
AATTCGTGCTTTCGCTTCTGTTCGTTTCTGTTTCTGTTTTCCGGTTGGGATCCGGTTCCTGAAATCGGGTTCCAACATTTATGGTATCAGAGCAAGAGTAGAAATGCTCTGGTTTAGTTTAGTTTTTCGTAAGAGGTTGGACATCCGGTAATGGGTTCCAACAACTTCGCTACCGTCCATATTCAAGGTGACCACTAGCGCATCATCGTGAGGACAGCTAACACCATGCAGATCAGACTCTTCAAACGAGATCACCCCATCGCTCTACTTCTTTTTCTTTGCTGACAAGTCTTCAACGACCTACCTGGCATACCGTTTTCTCCCTTTGGCGTTGGACCCTCCTGCTGTGCTAGCACCAAAGATCATATTAATGACCCTAACCGGTCGGTCATCCTGTTGTCCGGTGTTTCTATCACCTCTTGCACTGAATTGTCCTCTTGTGTCGCGTCGGTCGTCCGTATGCCTGTGCCGCCTCCCTCCTTCGTTCGAGTTATTTTGCCTCCAAGGCTTTCACCAGTTGTCAGACCGACCGCTCCTGCCCTCATTATCCCGATCGGCATTGTTTCTGTACTTCAAAAATCTACTCAACCTTCCCCTTTGGATAAGGAGTTCGATTTCTTTCTTTAAGTCCCAGCAATCCTTCGTGTCGTGAACGACATCTCTATGGAAACGACAATATACAGAAGAATCCCTCTTCTTCAGAGGTGTTTTCAATGTATTGGGTTCTCGGAGGAGTTCTCCTTCAGCTCTCATGACCTCCAATACTTTCGCATACCGCCTGTTGAGTGGGGTGAAGGACTCGTGTCGTGGGTCCTGTCGGTCGGTCGGCTTTCTCCAGCTAGACTGATCCTTCTGTCGTTTATGTGAATCCTCTGCTCTGCCCCTCAGCCTACGGTCGTCTGCTCTACGTTTTGTATTTTTCAACACTTCCTCAAGCTGGATATACTTATCCGCCTGATTTCTTATCTCTTGAATAGACTTGGGTTGATCGAGGGCCAATGACTTCTTAAACTCTTCATCCTTTGTGTTGCTCATAAGTGCCGCCAACATGGACGAACAAGTGAGGTCAGGGACTTCAACAGCTTCATTGTTGAACCGAGTGATGAACTCCCGTAAGCTCTCGTTCCTTCCTTAGGTCAATTGCATCACCTCCAAGGCAGTCTTTTGTGGCCGTTTACTTGTAGCAAATTGGTTGAGGAATAGTAGCTTAAAATCTTCGAAGCAAGTGATGCAACACGGAGGTAGACTATTGAACCATCGCCGAGCTCCTTCTTGAAAGGTGGTACAGAATGCCTTGCATTGAATGGCATCAGGGACGCAATGTAGGTTCATCATCGACTGGAAGTGCTGCAGATAGTCTAAGGGATCGGTCTTTCCAGTATACTTTTCAGGCGTTGGTATTTTGGTACCGACCGCAGGGAGGCTATCCAGGATCTTCGGAATGAAAGGAGAACTATACTGTGTGGACGTTTGGCCCGGGCGGGAATTCATGGCCAGATTGATTCGATCATCCACGATTTTTTCTAAAGCTTCAGCAGAATGGCGATCGGCCATCACACCAATCTGCCGAGCGGGAGTCTGCTATTGTTCCGACTGTGACTGTAGGATTTGGCGAATCAGTAGATCAGCTGCTTCCTCTATCTGTCTTCGGGTGAGGGAGGTCTGTTGTGGTGCAGGAGGATTTGCGTCTATGGGGCGCTGGAAGTTAGGATGCGAATTGGTCTCGGCATTGTCCTCCAGGGCTACGCTCTGCTCTTCTTGATCTTGGTTTTGAGGTTGTGGTTGATCATTCTGGTGCGAAGATTGTGTATGGGAATCGTGATGTGTTGACGAGAGAGTGGTAGGTAATTGCAAACCTATCCGTTGCAGTGCAAGTGCTGCGACGGCGGCTATATCAGGATTGACTGCTGCCGCCTGACTGATCTGAGTGTTTCTGGACGTGGTACCCTGACACCGGGCCCCATGGTGGGCGCCAACTGGTTCTGTCTGATTCTGATGGGGCTGGATGTTGCTGCTTGGATCCATAAAGTTGATTGATTTCGGTTTAGAGATACCTGCAAAACAAATAAAGGCACGCCGGGGGTTGATTCCCGGGAGGCCCCTCCGACGCTCAAGTCAGTCTTTTGGTAGAGGTTTTGGCTGCTAGAAAACAGAGAAAATCAAGGTTCTAATCTCGTACCTGTCTCATGGCAAAGTAGTACCTTATATACAGAATAATTGCTAGGTTTAGGTCTTCACGTAGGTCTTTACGTATGCATGGGAGGTTACCACCTACAAACGGGCCGTCGACTCCTGGGCTTAGGCCTGGGCCTAGCATGGCCGACCTAACCACAATCATTATTGAATAAATTTTGTAAATCTCTAATTTAGGTTGACTTGTAATTATGATGTATACTTATGAATTTTATAGATGCAATTTGTTTCACAAATTATTATACAACAAGTGATAGTTAAAAAAATGCACATCTCAAGTAAATTTCGAGGATAATATTTATTCCAGAAGTACATCAAACCAAAAATCAAAACAAATCCAAATATGACAAACTCTAACTGTAATAAACCCATATATGACAAACTTGTAAAAAGTTAATCATGGCAAACCCAAAATACATTAAACTTTAAAAATATTAAGCACTTTATTAATACAAATGCAAGGTCAAATAACAAACCATATAGTATTTGGTTATAAATAAAGGGCTTGTACTTTTTTTAATTCCTGTATTTCATAAACTGGACTTCTAAAGCCCTCGTCTTTTTCTTTTCTTTTTTTTTTAGTTTCCCACGAAGTGTTCTAGGAGGGTTCCAACTATGAGAAGGCACCTTTAGTTATTCACATCCAGACTAATCCCCGCTCGAGGCCTCGTCTTTTATTGACCTAATTTAGACATAAAGGTGAGGGGTCCTGAACCATAAATAAGCAAGGCAGTGCTATCTTTACTAACTGAGTCACAGAACTCGTTTTGTACTTGATACTTTTGTTCAAATTGCTATATTACCATGTCACAACTGTACCATGTTTGTAAGAATGGACTTTTCTGGGTCAGGTGTGCTCTCTTCTTGTACCTGGGTGAAATAGAACATGTGATGTTCTTTTTCAGGTTTTGTAGATTGTATTTCGTTTTTCATGTAATCTAAATTTAAGACCCAGAAAAATAGAGAAAATTTGTCAAGTTAGGGAACGAAATGCAGTTTTTTTATTAAAAAAATCACAATGTCAGAGTAGTAACTTCGAATTAAGATCATAACTCATCATGAAGGTAAAGCCTCAATTGTAAACACTTTCCATACAGAGGCCACAAAGCATGAGCTTATAGACTGGCAGAAAACTTTTACAGCCCAAACTCTATTTTTCCACATCAACTCCATCTCTAGTCACCTCCAAGATGGCCCAAAAGGCAACGACGTATAGTACTTATGAGGCCGTATATTTAGTTCTGAGAAGACAAGAATACGCGGGATGAAAAGACTTCGAATACTGGAAGCTCACATCCTGATAGTGGAGATCAACAGAAAATATTGCTCTTCACATACTCCAACCGTGCGCCTAAACTGAACTTTAGGCTTGGCGATTCAGCAAACAAATTCACAATACTCGAATTTTTGCTCACAATTAAGAAAGCAAATCGGAATGCACAATTCAAGATATGATTGCCGAACAATGCCTTTCATCATGATTGGTAAAAAGCAATTGTTTTCTGGTTCTTCAATTCACTTCACCTCCCTCAGCATTACATCCATCTGACTTGTATCAAATCAAAAATAGATTAAAGAACTATATAAACTCTCTGAAAATACCCTAGTTGCAAAATCAAACCGTCAACACACAAACACAACCAATCATCGACAGACTCAAAACTCAGAAATGCGTAGACCTCATGGCACACCTACCCATAAATCAGGTCTATGAAATTTCACTTCGGTAGCCAAGCCATGAGATAGTAAAATACGAGGTAAACTGTAGACAAATCAAACTCTTCATACGATAAAGAATCAAGCTGAGGAAGTTGGCTCCTCTGCTTTCTTCTCTACATCAGTCTTACTTTCATCCTCCTTGGCTGCAGCAGGCACCTCCTCAACTTTTTCCTCTGATTTCTTATCTGCAACAGTCAACTTATCGAGGGCATCAGCAGCAGCAGTTGCATCTTTGTTTTCCTCTTTGCATTTTTGGGATTCAGTAACTTCTTGAAATGTTTCCATGAAGTTTTTGCAATCTGATCACAGCCGAACAACAGCAATCAACCTAAAGAGAAGACTAGGCTACGAATGAGGTACACACAAAAGAGAACATTCATCATCCGTGTAATTTGACATATATGAAAACAATATCCTCGTTGATGCCAAAATTTATCTCTTGAGCAATAGAATCTTGTATTTCAAATAACATTATTTATTTACGGTTTTCAGAAGAAACTGCTAAATACCTCCTCAGATAGTTTAACATACAAGAAAAAGAATAGATCTTTTCGGCTCATAACAAGAAGCATACCTACCAAGACCCAAACAAATGTCCAATAACAACAAGGGTTAAAGTAATGAATTGTGCATATCAACACGACAAGGTAACTCTTAACATCATCGCCACACTTCTTTTTTTCTGAAAAGTAAGCTTTAGTTTCTCTTAGGTGTCAGAGGAGGATACTTTTGACACCCTCTCCCAATAAGCCACAAGGCCATTGGAAACAATACCACGCATTTCTTGTGGACTACCACTATCTATAAGTACCTCTCAAAATGAGTCAACGAATCCAATGAGTTAAGTTTTAACCATTAAAATCAAAATCTGGAGAACTATCACTTCCTAACCATAAGGCAGAAAGCATCATAACTGGACCTCACTAAGGCTTAAGAAAACAAAAGGGCTGCAAACTTCATTGGCCAAACTTATTAACCCCCAACAAAATATTAATCCCCCACAGCCTCGAGAAACCCACTATAAGAAAAAGGGCAGCAAGGTATATCCTAATTTGGATAACTTGCAATACGAAGCCAACAATATAAGTTCACCTCAAATGAATTTTTTTTAAACAGTAACCCAACAATGCAAATGAAAGTTGTACTCACTCTCAACAGTAGCGAAACGAATGCAGAAAAGCTCATCCTTCAATTCACCATCAGCAAAATCAGGAGCATGCCACACGCATGATTTATCATTCCCGACGTGCTCCTGAACTGACATAGTCGATAGCACTGCAACCAGAATCAGACCGCACCGCACATCGAACAACACAATCAAAACCTAGGTCAAGCAACAACCAAAACAGAATATAAATTTACAAAATGAAGACAAACCGAGATGATTGGCGCAGATCTTGAGAGTCTTAGATTGTCTCATAACAAGGCGAACCTTGCCGGATTGCTTGTGCTTCAACAACTTCACAGAACCTGCGCCTCTTTCCTTCCACTGATTCCCATCCTTGTCAAATCGATAGAGCTTCGCTTTTCTAGAACCGACCAAATCAGACCGTTTGAATTATTTATTTAGGGTTCATTTTCAAAGAAATCCAAAAAAAAAAAAAGGAGAAACTCACAGATCGAGAATAGGATCTTCGTCCTCTTCACCGGTGGTAACGGCGACCTCTTCAAGTTTGACGATTGGAGCTACTTGAGCTCCGGTGTCCTCGTCCTCCGCGGCGGGGGCGTCGTCTTCTTCTTTGTGATCGTGGTCGGGCTCTGGGGTGGCCATTGTGCTGTTGATTTAGAGCTGATACAGACTACAGAGTATACAGAGGGAGATATGGCGTTTGAAGTTGAACCGAGAGTAAGAAGCAGCTGTAGGAATGGAATGGTATATATACTATTGGTAAGGAAGTTTGAAAAATAAAATAGGGCCAGGGACTAGGGAGCGTGATGCGTGAGTGTCTACTGGAGATGGGGAATGGGAAACCAACGCCAAATACACCAGACCAAGTCCCTTTTCTCCAAAATAAAATAAAACAAAAATCCTTAAATAATATTTTTTATTATATATCGAAGTATATTTATTAAATTAAAATAATTAAATTACATTAATCATAATTTTTATTAATAATTAATATTTAATAACTACGACCAAAAATGAAAATAGAAAACAAAACTCAGATTTGCACTCTTTTTTTCTTCTCTCTTTGGAATTTGAGAAAGGAAAAAGAAAAGGACGTTATTATCCATTTATAATTATACCTGTAAAGGAGATCTAAAACTACTTAGGACTAGGAACTTGTGTTATTCTTTTAACCTCGATCCATTGCTTGATGACAATATCAATTTATATGTATTTTTAGGAGCAGCGATGTAATGTAATCCCAAAATCCCTCGTGCCGTTCGGGGTACTCGCGACACCAATTACTTGGGTTCGTTATTTTCGATTATGATTTTCTTGTTCAGCCTAAAGAACAAGCTTTGACATCTCCGATCACATCTCCACCAATAAACCTTACGAAATTGGACCTAAACAAAGAAAAACTTAGAAAAGGCAACTCCATCTCCAACCTCATAAACGTGAAATTATGTTCAAATACAAGCCAGTTCCGAGGTTCATCAAGGAGAAGAATCTTCAATTTCGAAAAGAGATGTCTATATACTTACTACATCAACCAAAATACAAAATTTTAAAACACCGACGAGAAGCTCCTTTAAACAAAACTAAATACATAAATCTCAAGTTACCTATACATGCCACCCCCCCCCACAACCCAACCCCCAAAAGCTTCAAAACCCAAATCTATATGATATAAGCAGCAGCACCCATTGCACTTTGCTCAGCTCCCAACCATCACCGGGGGGAAAAAATTTTGCTCCTATTTTGACCAAACGAATCCTAAGAGAAACAACTACCGCAACACTGATGTAAGATATGCACTTTTAGACGCAATCTCATAGAGATAAATGGTCATACTACCAGTTCAATTTCCTCCCAAGGCCACATAACAGCAACAGCATCAAAATAACTGAATACTCCAAGCATAAACAGGAATTGCAGAAAAGCTCTACTTCACCGTCAGATCAAATGACCTGTAATAAACCTGAGATCAGTAGGAACCCATTGGTGGCATGCCATAAGCTGGCATTGGAGGCATCCCCCCAAGACCACCCATTGGCTGTGGTTGCGGCATAAAACCAGCACTCACTCCTGGACCACCCATTCCTGGCATCGGCGGTGCAGGCAATGCAAGAGGCAATAGTTGTGCATACATATTCTGCAATTTCAATAGAAGATTCCAGAAATGAGTGTACAAATTACGTTTTATTTCAAGCTAATACAGGCCCGCGACAGCTAATTGTAGCAGTGGCAGGTGGTGAACGAGGGAATTTTTACCTAACAATTTATATTTGTAAATGCCAAGAATATATCACTGCCATAATGGTGTAATCTATACAATTTACAGATTGCCATTTACTGAAAACATTACAGTATTTTTCCAAGCCCACAATAAAAGGAAATGCCTTTCACCAAGAGAACTGGATTTTTCAAAAAGTTTCCAAGAATGCAGATTAACAATGCAAAACCCATCGGGTTCTAAGAACCTTCACTTACAGGGAGAAAGGGCATAATCAGAAGTGAGGACATCTTAAAAACAGAACTAACTATATATCAAGTCCCAAGCCATTACCTCTAGGCAAACACATCAACAGAAAGAATGTCAAAAGATTCACTAATGGTCTAGTGGAGCACAAACAAAATTTCCTCACAAAGGAAGACATTTATACTCTTGAATTTAACTGTATAAAACATTAGAAGCTCTCCGGAAATGCATAGAATGCCTATTTTGTGATGTTAAACATTATAGTAATAAAAACCCAGTACACACCACAAAGTCAACAAAAATGAACCAATAAAGCATACCTGCTGAGCAACCATGTCCTTCTCCTCCTTTTCTTTAGCCTTCACCTCATTTTGAGCTTCAATTTTTTCCTTGACGAGCTCATCCACTTTGCAAGTGTACTCTCTTATAAACTGCAAAAGCATAAAAGTAATCATGACTAAGAGTTCATCAAGCATGATTAAGTATTCACCAAGCATTAATGACAATGGAAAGATAATGAAGAATAAATAATGCAAAATGAGAAGATTACCTGTAAGAGATATGGGAATGCAAAATCTATCATATTGTTTATCCATGCAAGCTCAAGAGCAACATCTGGCCGGATCAGATCATAACAAACAAACAGGCATGCAGCAAAGCACTCTTTCTTTCCCTGAATATACGAAAAGAGCACAAAAGTATTAATACACCTGATAAGTAATTTTACCAAATAAAATGAATGGATATATTTGTTCAAAAAAAATCCAGTAAAGAATGCAAGTTGCTAAAAATCTCAAAGTCCTAATGTTATAACGACCATGCAATTCGGAAACTGAGGAAAGAAAGATCTAACACGGTTCGGAATAATTGAGAATAAGAAACTCTTGAGCATTTCGACATAGGAAACTTCTCAAATATTTCAACATAAGAAACTTATGTTAGAAAAGAAATCTGTATCTTTCTCCATGTAGAAGAACACATCTATTTATTTGTAGCAAAAAGACGTTTCATAGGGAATAAAGGATGTATGGCAGATAGCTAAACAAAACAAACCTGCTCAATGAAATAGATAAGTAATTCCTCTGAAAGTTCACGATCACCAGACTGTGAGCAAGTCTCCATGCAATCCTTGTAAAGATTGTCCTTCTTTGATAATGCAATGGACTGCTTCCATCTTCCAGCTTTCTTGTATATGTATGCAGCAACACGCCTCATCTCCAGAAGTTCATGTTTCTCAATCTTCACAGGCACATAATAGCTCTTATAAGTATAATATCACGTTTTGGGTTTCTGAAAGCATATTAAGATCATACAACTTACTTTCTGTGCAAGGCCTATTTGATCAAAGTTATCATGCAATTCGATAGATTCACGAAGTCTCTCATAATCCTCTTCCTCTATGTAAATTTCATTCAGAGCTTCATTTACAGCAGAGACATTGTTGCTTTGAACTGCAATCATATACGGCTTGACAAGGCGGATGTGACCAGCCTGAAACTCGAAATCATGTAAAAATTCAATGAAATTGCAAATAAGATGCATTGTAAAATAACAAGATATTGAGCAAACCACTGAAGGAAAATGGTTTGATCATTGCCACCCTTAAAGAAAAGTTCCTACAAGTTTGTGGCTCAAAATACCAGTTCTTGCAAAAACCACCACGGTAAGAAAAGCTAGTATTCCTGATTGTCTCCAACCACAAATCAAAGCAGAAGCAAGTGTAATATAAAACTGCAGCTATAGCAGAGTATACCTTTCGCATTATGTCCACCACACGAGTATGGTCAACACGGAGAGCAAGCACGTTAAGAAGATCATTGATCAGGTCTGGATGCTCTTGCAAGTAAAAGTGTACAGCCTTGTAGTAAAGTTCAACATTGGCAACCTTCACAATTATATCTTTGAATTGCATGTGGTCCCATGCCTCAGGGGAATGGTTCATTACAGTGGTTGCAGCATTATCAAACTCATCATACTGGATGTACAAATAAGTTAGCTCCTTCCAATGTTGCTGCTCATCACAAGCTCGTATAAGTTTGGGGATATTGAGACGCGTTGAGAAAAGTTTTATATGCTCCATAAGTTTTTCGGGTCGATATCTAGCATATAAAACTCCCAGCTCAGTGAAGATGCCCATATGAGCTCGTTCTAATCCAAGTCCACTCTCCATTAGAGATATGATCTCATTGAAGTATCCCCTATTCTGGTAATACTCACTGACCTCTTCCATGTCATCAACCTATAGTAATGAAAAAAAAAATTGCAAGTTCAGAAGTAGGACAAAAAACTTGAGTAAAAAAAATGAGTAATAGCATACAAGAGAAGTTAACAGTTCTAGGATTTTATACGCTACTGGTATTTAAATACAAATGAATTACTTACAAAAGGTCCTGCAAAATGTACATAAAGTATCAACACTTTTCAAAGGCAATTCAAATGCATTTTAAACAAGTGTTCACCTGGACAATAATGTTGAGACCACATATCTGGGCCAATCGAAACTCCTCAGCATCAACACAAGCAAAGCACACTTCCTTCCAGGTTTTTGCACTGTTTGCTTTCCTAGCTGCATCAACAGCACCTTGGAACTGCTTAAGTTTAACAAGAGTAACAGCCAGCTTAGCCCAATTAGAAATAAAAGCAAATATGATTTTCGCTGCTTCATAAAGGGCTTCCTCGTATAAGCGATCCCCCACATTTTGCAGATTAGCAACATTAGGCATGAGAATAAATTCTTCAATATCACCCAGGCGATCAATTTTGGCATAGGCATGGATGAGTTCACCATCAACTTTGGGCTCCTTGGTCTTCTGCCTCACCATTAGGAGATACCTCACAAGGTCATGGTATACATCTGCATCCTCAGCTGCCTTTATGACTTCCAAAAATTGAGTTGCATCATCTGCACGGATAAATGATTCAATTGCATCACTCACTAGACCCTCTCGTAGTTGGGCCTTGGCCACTTGACTCCAGACAGCTTCTTCTTCGACACGGAAAGCAAACTCCACTGCTCGCTCAATGCTACGGATGTTATCCAGCAAGACATTGACAGCTTGAACATTCAAATTAAACTTCTTGAAAATTGCAAAAGCTTCTTCGAATAACGAGGCTTCCACCGCCACCTCCCCAATAGCAGGTCCATCAAAATTGTCGAGCCTATTAATGTAATCCATAACTCTTGATGGATCAGCCTTAATGGCTGTCAAGATCAATAAGTTTTGCAAGTTGAAATTTCCGCTAAAAGCAGAATTTTGAAGGACTATCTTTTCAAGAAGCTCAATCAACTCGTGTGGT
This sequence comes from Erythroxylum squamatum, assembly GCA_025629845.1. Lineage (NCBI taxonomy): Eukaryota > Viridiplantae > Streptophyta > Magnoliopsida > Malpighiales > Erythroxylaceae > Erythroxylum > Erythroxylum squamatum. The sequence goes on from JAOTBA010000203.1 coordinate 14,058,330, forward strand.
AGATCAGCAGTCATGAAAGCTTTAACTGCAGCTGAAACTTGTTCAGGACTCTTGCTTTCAGGCAAAGCAGTAGACACAACTTGATCAATGAGCTGCCTTCTGTACTCATTATCTGGACTAAGAACCTTTTCCCAAAGGTCAGAGTCCATCCTTTCCACCACATACCTGATTTTACAATAATGAGCAATCAGTTGAAAAAACAATGTGTGAATAATGTATTACAAAACCTTATACAACAATGACGCACAAACCTGGCCTGTAGTTTGAAAAGGGAGTTCTTATTTGTAACATTTATAAGTTCATCATCGCACTGCCCTCTGCGATATGCAACAACTGCAAGTGTGGGATCCCGCTTCTCACAATACTTGCCAACAACACGTGAGTCATAATATGGGTTTGTGGTAAGGAAATGCTCCGGATTGTTGCCACTATCTATGATAATTTTACCCAGAGCATTGTGAACATGCACATCTTGGCTTCCCTCGCTCACCAGATGCTCTAAGAATTGGGTAAGCAGACGAAGACGATTTCTGCATATAGGAAACAGAAGTAAGAAGCCGAAATATATGAGATAATTGGAGAATTGAACATTCTAAAAATGGCAGACCTTTTCTCACACTCCTCTACTAAAGGCTCAACTGGCAGAAGAGAACGGACTGAAAGAATTAGTCCCTTGATGAAATCTTCAGGGCATTCATCATCAAGCAGCTGTCCTACAACTAAAGGAGCATTTCCTGGATTGACCTATCAAACAGAAAAAAGTTAAGTTATAGTTGATGTTCACTGGAAGATCTTAGGTTTTATAACAGAAGATCAAAATCATCTATGTATTGCAAAATTATAAAACAAAGAACTAAACCTAACAACTTCTCATATTCTTACCTTTTGCACATAACCCTCAATGTAGCGAAGCATATTGTTTCGGTACAGATAATGAGTCAGATCCGGAACAAAACCAAAGCGATCACAGACATTGATCAATGGACGAGCATCTGGGAGCTTGGCTTCCATTAAGAAGTTCTTTGTTTTCTCAGCATCATAAAAATTTGATTCACGTGTCACACGTTCTACCTCCTTAATCTGTCCAGTTTTTGCAGCTGCTTCGATATATTTGAAGTGGATCTCAGGATCCTCACTGTCCCAAAAGCACAAAGAAAAGAGTAAGAAACAAAATGATGCAGCATATCTGAAAGAAACAGAGGTGGTTGTTCTTTTATAACAGAATGTTGGAAAACCAAACAGACTGAAGAATGTTTTGTTGCCTGTGGGACTTAAAGTGGGTGGTTATTAACACTCCAACAGAATTATGTATGTAGGACGATACACGGATGCTTTTATGCAAGAGAGAGGGGAGAGAGAGAGAGAGAGCCAACTCATTACGTGCCAGGTACCTAGTTTCTTCGGGTGTTCTATAACTGACTAAAAGAAAAAAGAATAACAGTACAGACAAGTAAAAACGAGGGTACCTGGAGCTCAAATACGAACCCAAAAAGAAATACAATCCTTCATAGGACTTAAACTGCTCAAAGAGTTTAATGCATGAATCCACACCCAATTGTTCAGAGTACTCTTTGCAAGTCTGCACAATAGTAGGGTTATTAGCATTCTGAAGGACCATTCTGGAATTCATGACTAATACTACCAGTAGTTCATTACCTGCACAATAATCTGAAGATTACCCCTCAGATTAACAAGTAGAAGATCCTTCATACATTCTAGAGCCCACTCACGGGAAAGGGTGCCAAAGAACTCAACAAGTGCCTAAAAGCCAACAGGTCAAGTCACAAAAATGAATAGAATCACAAGATACATATTTAAGCATTTAAATAGCAAACCTGGGGCTCAATAGCATGTGTATTCACAATAACACGTTTAATATCAGGCAACTCAGAATAGTGCTACAAAAGAAAAAGAAAAAAGAAAGATATTAGTCCATTAAGTAAGAAAAGCACGTGCAAAAATTACAATGAGAACATGAATGGTCTTTACCTGAAGGGCCCGTATATACAGACCAGCTTTTTCACACAGTTGGGCAATACGTGGGCGATCATAGTGACTAAACATACCATTAGCTAAAATTGCATCAGCCACATTGGGAAAGGTCACAAGATTGATCTCCAAAACCTGAACATAAGTGAACATCAAGACTCTAATGTAACCAGACAACTATAATCAATTAATCATCACAAAGAAATTGACAAAAAGATATTCACCTTTGTCTGAAGAAATCCATTCTCTGGCAGATTTGGTTTCAGAACATCCAAAAGAAAGGCTGTTGCTTCCCGAATCAAGTTCCTCTGAGGGGACAACAAACAATATTAATTAGCCAAAGATGTCGGCATTTTATTGTTCTTCCTCTTGTTCCTCTTATTATTATTTCTACAATCACTATTGTTAGAAAACATATAACAATCACTATAATAATTACTAAAATGTAGCATTTTATTGTTATTCCCAGCGAATACAGAGTTCTTCAAACATTCACCTCCCACACAGAAAACAGGTAACAAAAAGGTGTAGGCAAACCTCCCATCGGTATTTTTCTTTGGTGTTAATATTCTCTAGAACACATGTTCAACTAGGCAAAAAAAATGATACCATAATAATGTCAGAAATGGAAACCCAGTTCACCGAACCTGAAGAAATAGATCAGTTATTGTGTTGTAGTCAACAGGGCAGCCTCCCTCCATTTGTGACATCATTAAAGCAAAATTTACAGCACCCTACCATGCAGAAAGCAGAAGTATCACATATCAGAATGTGAACTTTTATTAGAACAAGAAATGAAAGGAAAGGCCATTAATCTATAATGAAAGATAACATAAGACTTGGTTGATGCAGAGGTAAGAACTGTTAACTAATAATGCCAAAACTTAAAGACTCGGTATTCAAACCTGGGGGTCTGTCCGCAATATCGTTTGCAGAAGAAACAAATAGTCAGGTGTATATCCAACCTGACATTACACAGAAAATGTTTCACAAGTATCAACAGATGTTAGTTTTTATAAACAAATTATTTAATCAACAAATCATATCTGATTTCAACAAAACAAAATACCATCAAAATTTAAATATAAGACATATTTTGCAGCAAACAACTCACGAATTTAATCATGTACGAAAGTTTACATTTACTGTAAGATAAGAGATTTACCTGCTTCGAGTATATAAGAATCTTGTCAAATTCCCTCCTTTCAGCAAATGCAGCCACAACTTTTGGAGTTGCCCTTGCTTTAATATATATTTTGAGTGCGAGGTCATTATCTACAGTCTGCATATATAATTCCAACATCAGAAAGAATTAAAAGAACAAGAAAAGGAGTAATAAATTTATGGGCATTAAACATTAAGCAAACTTAACCACACAAACGAGGCTACAAGATGGAATACATAAACCAGTGCAATATGCAAGCCAAAAATGGAAAAAGTAAGTAAATAATCCCAAGTGCTATCTCAATCAAGGTGCTCAAATGCAACCATCAGCATTATTCATGAATTGAATGGTTAATTTAAAAAGCACTGGAAGTTCTAAAAATAAGCAAAATATAAAACAAGTACATCAAGAATAAGCAGCAATGACCTCAAAAGTCTTCTACAAACTGACCTTCACAATATCTCCAAGCTCCTCACTACATTCAAGCTTGTCCTCAGCCAACCAATTCTCCAAAAGATTTTTCTTATTCTGATTTACAACAAGGCGTGACAATTCCAAGGACTCAAAAGCGTTAAGTTTTCCCCTAGTCAACAGAGTTCCAAAGTACTGCAACAATGGTGGTGTTTGCCCAGCTTGCACTGGAACACTCTGTGCCACATGAATAATGAGAATAGCTCAGAAATTTGTATCATCCCATCCTTAAAAATCACCATGACAGGGAGAGGGAAATCGTAAGGTCCTTGTTTCAAAAATAGACCTGGAATTTAGCAACTGTATCAGGAGTTCGAAGTAGTCCTTGAGGAGATTCTGCAGCAAGTTCTGCTGCCTCTTTATACTTCGCCTGAGAAAATAATTCCTGAAAACGCTGGACAACCTGGCAAAGAAGACCAACATTAAAAAGTCAACCAGGAGAGGGCAGTTCTTGTAGCATCACAAACCAATTTAAAAGTTTACTCAAGGGTGACCATACAACTAAACATAATCCTCAAACTTCACAGAAAACCAAGAAAAGAATTTCAAGCAACTCAAAGAAGGGAAAAGATTCTTTTCCTCTTCACTAAAGGACACTTGATCTGTGAAAGCTAAATTTACCAGATTTTCAGCACCAGGAAGGTTTCCTCGTTTGGCCAGATTAACAGCAAGTTCCAGATTGTTTAACTGAAATATAACCAAATTGATTAGTTCTAGAATACATTTCCTCACACACAAACACACACATAGAGAGAGAGAGAGAGAATAAGCCAAAAACTGTTTAAGTAGTGTACCTGGCTACTAACAAAAGGTACAATTGTTGCTTCATTTACTGTTGCAAGCAAAACTTGGCCCCGTCTATTGACTGCATAGAATCCACCTACTGATGACGCATCAGTTGTCAAAAATATAGGATCTGGACTAATACGATTTCTGTAAACAGCACTAGCAGTCTCCAAATCATATACAAATAGTAGTCCTTGCTTTGTGATAACATATATTAAGCCATACTTTTGAGATATCTGCCGAATAAAAACATGAGGTTTTAGACTCTATTAAACAAATCAGGTGGAACAATTAATCAACAAAATGCAAACTCTACCTGCATTGATACAGGAAAATCATCAGCAAAGTCAGGCGGAAAGAATAAGTCTGCTTGTTTCTTTGTAAATGATGGTTTGCCTAACAGATGCACGGAATCATTATTAGAATAACTGAATGTAACGGATGAAAGTACGGCTACAAACCACATATTTTGCTTCTGACCAATGAAAATTTTCAAATGAATGCAAAGTACAATTCCTCTTCTTGAAATAGAACAATCCGTGGAAAAGGAAATATCATATAAAGGTTAAAGGACCTGTCTGGGCACCAAGTTCTATAACATGTAACTTTGATGTTATCTGTCCAGCATTGAACGACTTTGTGGCAAAAGATATAAGAAGTGAAGGATTCTCATTCCCAGGCACCTGAATGAACCATGAAATATAGTAATATTTCAGAAAACACAAACAAAAAATACAAATTATAAGCCAAAATAGTGACATCAATAAATGGCAGCTCATACTTTGAATGAAGCAAATGCAGCAGCATGTGCCTCAAGTGCCTGACTACGCTGCTGATCAACAGAGAAAAGTTGCATGTTCCCCTTGACCAATTGAGGCCTCTGTCCCAAGAGAAAGAAATGTGTTACGAAAAATATAATATGATTTGGTGAAATAATTAACTAATTCCCATCTTTTACCAATAGTAAATAGATAATTTTTCAGCAGCTAAGGAACCTTTGCATAAGCTTCAAATTGAGACAGAGACCAGGAAGATCACTGTTCTGTGACACTATGAAGATATACATGCTAACAGAAACTTTTGAATATAATGTCCTATCCAACAATCTGTCATAAATAGGAACCATGCTTTCCCAACAAAATTGCAAATATGAATGGAATTAATACAGCAGCAATCATGATCTTTAATATTACCAAAATGCATTCTGCCTCAGATTAGCTTATACGAAATCCAAACATTATACAGCTTACACCTTAACTGCCAAATTCAACTTATATCACTATTACATTATAAATGTTGAAGCAACTAAAACCTTTTGCAATATTAGAACCAACCGAAAACTATCTGTTGACCAATAATAGGATTGATGTAACACAGAACAGATACACAGAGGCACATACCTCTGGAGGACCTTGGGCAATTCCAATCAGAACCAACCACTTTTCAGATGGGTCGCATCTATAATTGATAATTTGATTATTCACCAGATTAGCAGTTCTTTCAAACACTTTAACAGGCTCGGAGTCACCTGCATAGAAGAAGGGGTAAAAGACCAATAAAAGGAAGACTTGAGAAGGATAACATTTATAAGTAACAAATAAAGGGGTTGCATTCAGCAATATTAAAGCAAAGCCAAATAATTAATGAATATGGCACATATAGTGATATAGAGATGTATTTTCCATTGAGGGAAAAGTAAAAGATACTTGCCTTCTATCGACCAATGATAAACTGAAGTTTGTGTGACCAGCGCAAGCATCTTGGGAGAAATCCATTTCCAAAACACAACCTAATACGTGGAAAAAGCAATAATGCCTAGCATGGTGAGATGATACAGAGAACTATAAACATCAAACAAATGCACTATCATATCTCATAAATTAAAAGATAAGTATAAGGTGTAACCTGCTCTGGCATCTGGTGAGACTTCACTTTGGCTTTCATTTCGATGTTAAATATTTGTAAGTGATCCTGAGTAGTTCCTGGAAGTTGAGCTTCAAACCCAAAAGACACAGATCATTAGGTGGTTAATGGGTCACCAAAATAAAGTTACTCCTCAAATTGCAATCCACAGCTACGCTATGACGACAACAACAACAACAACAATAACAATAGCTGCACACAAACAAAGTAGTCAAACTCAAAGTAGATATCAAAGCAAGAATTTAATGAAAATGAAAGAATATAAACATTTATAGCACCTTGTAATATATGTCCGCTATTCCCACTCCCAACCGAGTCGAATTGAATCAAACCTAAAACTGTACTCATTGCAACCAGAACGCTACTAGAGGCAAACAATCTTGATATCTACAACAGCCTAATAAGATTCCTAAAAGCGAACGAGAGGGCCAAAGTAAAACCAACCATCTCCTACACTTATCGATACAAAATAATCAGAAAGATTAAAGACAAATTATAAGAGAAGGGTACCTTTAAGAGCGAGAATTCTGGAATTGGGATTCATCAAAGCGGAATCGGCAGTGATAGGGCGTCTGAGAGGCTGCATAGGCATGGTCATGTCGATAATCACCACGCTATTCTGCGGCGCCGTTTCTCTGACGCATATGTATTTATCGGATTCCATAGTAACATGGGTGAAATTAATGAACTGAGGATTGATCCCGAGGCCCGGCAACTGCAGAAGAAGAAAAGGAAATGGTTGGAAACACAGTGAAAGGAATTAGATCTGAAGATTGGAAATAATAGAAGAAGATGGAAGTAGAGAGTAGAGAAAGGAAGAATTGATACCGTTAAAGACTCTTTCATGAGGATAGGGGCATTGGCGGCCGCCATGGTGGCCTAGATCGGGATTGGGATTGGGATTGGGATTGGGATAGAGAGATCAGAGGAACGTTTAGATGCAGATCGAAAGAGAACTGCGGGGTCTTAGGCTCTCACTCTCACTTTAATTTTGATTTTGAATCCACAAAATTTGCCCAATTTGATGATTGAGAGGATTAGTTTTGGTCCGGGGCGTCTAGTGGGCCTCCCATGTATCCTTACTCTAAAGCCCGTGGGTCTGATAATTACGGACAAAGGATTACTTTTGGTCCAGGGCATCTAGCTGGCCGCCATCTAGCCTTACTTTAAAAGCCCATGGGTCTGACAACGATGAACAACACGTATCTTATGGGGCGCTCCTTCCCACCTCTGTTTGTTTAATTTGCGAGAACGACAAGATAACCATAATAAGGCACGCACCATTGAAGTCCCTAATAGAGTTCTGGTTGGTGTAAGTACCAATTATTTCAATTTGCAGTCTAAAAATATTTATTGCCTTGTAGGGCATTAGACAAACATTATTTTGCATAAAAAGAGTGTAAATTTATAAGGACTAACCTTAATGTGGAAGCGATTGTTCGATTCTTTATTTGATAATTCACGTTTTACGGTTGGCTATTAGAGTCACCGATAATTCACGACCCAAACTCCAATCATTGATGATGTGATTCACGTGAGGAAAGATGAAAATAGTTTTTCTCTTTCATTCAGATTTAGCAAAATTAGAGAGAGAGCAAAAGATAACCAAAAAACTCTTTTGTTTTTAATGTATCTGTTGTCATAAAACAAGATAACCTTTTAAGCCAACTTCCTCATTTTATACGAGAATAAACATAACCTTTGGAGGTTATGTTATGTGGCTATTCATCTTGTGTCCTTTTATATTGTCTAACAACTCCCACTCAGTCACATAAGCGACGAGTTACATCATTTCTCTAAAATTTCACGTGTCATACAGAGAATGGGTCGTGCGACCATTTAAAGAACCAATAGTATTATATCAAGTCACCATCTAACTAACATAACACTTCACATAGTCATGATATCCCAAATCATCCAAAATATCACCAAACGCATACACTGTCCCTTTATGCTCATAGATATATCATATGATTATACACCAAGTATAATCGCCCGAGCCGATATGTTGATGAGGGAAAAAGATTCTTCCTTAGACACTCATAATAATCCATCTTAGCTTAACTTGTTGCGCCCTGTTCCCGAAGCCCAACTATCGATTCGGAATCAAAAACGTACATAAGCGGGTTTCCAATCTCTTTAACCCTCGTCGAAAGCCCTCAATCTTAAAACATATCATGCCACAAAGGCGGGCCCACAAAACAAAAATCACAATTTACTTCTTCACAATGGTAGCTCTTAGGCTCTAGTTTATGTAGAGCCAAGAGCCATCTCAAACGGAGCTCTATAACTCAAGATATGCTTAAAAATCCAAAGTATGTCCATAGCCCGATTAAGCTCTCCAACCCGACCACTCACTTCCATTCCATCAATCTTCTTTAATTTAACTCCAAAGGCTATAAATTTTTATGGGAATGTATAAAAACATGTTAGAAATCTAACGCCTCAAGAATCACCTCAATCGAAGGTCGGACGAAGGAGTTATGGCCCAACGAATCCAACATGTTCATATCCTGATTCCCATTGAACATACTTTGGCGCAAACGCCATAACTTTCACTATAGATGTTGGATTAACTTCGTTTTTAGACGGTTAGAAAGTAGACATCTAGGGCTACAACTTTCATGAAGACCAAAAATTGAAATTTTGTCGTTTTCTGGGTTAAAACATACGGACCGTGTGAAATCACACGGTCTACCCGTGTGACCTACGGGTGAAATTAGTGCTCCAGGTCTGAAAACACACGACCCGTGTGAATTCACATGGGCTGACCGTGTAACCTACGGGTTTCACCAATTTTTCACCCTCCAAGCCCCCTTCAAAGGTTTCTAA
>JAOTBA010000203.1:14101839-14126807 GCA_025629845.1 Erythroxylum squamatum
TGCATTTGTGAATTCGAATTGCAAAACTGACTGAGAATTTTGAGAACGAAACGCTTTTATGAATTCATGATGATCTTGATATGAAGCATTTTACGAACTCATTATGATTTCTATACGGGAAATGAACTTTTCAACGGTTTTGCTTATTCCTTGTTATAAACCTGTTACCCACGAGCTTTAAGCTCACCCCCCATTTTCCTCCCAATGTCCAGGTAATGAGTGAAGACAAAATGAAGGAGAGTCAAGATTTAATTCGGATTTTGTATACTCTGTATATTTCGTATATTTTGTAATTTAAGCAAGGATTTGTAGATTTCAGTGTAAGTAGCTTAAGTGCTTGATGTATTGTGAGATTTTGAGGCATTGAGGCTTTTGGTCTGGAAAGTTATGTCAGCTTGTAAAGAATGCTTATTCTTGAGTTATGATTTATGTACGGATGATGCTAAATAGAATTATGAGTTTGTGTATGGATGTGGATAAGCTGTGATTAAAGTTTAGTATGAGACTTTAAGCGTTATGAATTGGATTACGCTCACGTTGATACGATGAGCCATGGTACGCTCACGTGTTGCGGTTCAAGGGTTGGACTGCAATGGGGCCCAGCATGTTCGGTAGCAGAGAAAGAAGAGATTTCGAGGGAACCACGTTCAGGTATGACGGTATGTTTGTTAAGAGGTTGGGTTCCGGTAACGGGATCCAGCATTTATATTCGGTCATAAGCGAAAACCATTTAAACATTCATGACCATAGCAATTTCTCACAAATATCCATAAAACATGTGTTTCTCAACTTTGTCAAACCAAAACACAATTCTCATAAATCAAGCATTTCCCAAATGGCCTTGTGTAGTCGTAAACTTGAGGGAGTCCTTAAAGGAGCTCCGTGCCACTAGCGGGCAGGCGGGACAAGCCTTAACTTGGTCAACGTGCACGTGACAATTCTTGGATGGACTATACCTAACAAACATAACATGTAATTCATGAACTGAAAACCTTTTGCCCAAATGGCATATTTTAAAAGCTTGTTTTTCATGAACATGACATGCTTCACAATTCAACAATCAAAAATCCCATGCCAATCATAAAAGCCATTTTCAACTCATTCAAAAGAAACAATTACAATATTTGCAAAGCAACTGCAATTCATTCTCAAAATTCACACATAACAACTCATGGCAAATTCTCAATCATATAAAGAACAATAAATCCTCATTTATGAGGTTGTTGGAAAAAGTCATTAATTCCATTTAGTTGAAAACATTTATGACTTATTAACTCAAGTATAAAAATGTCACCCACCTGATTTTCCTTGCTTGAATCTTGCTCAAGGGGGCCTCTCCTCTTGCTCCTCTTACCTCCCTTGATCTTCTTCAACAACAACACAAAAATCCCAAATTAATAGGATTCAAAATTGGAAAACCTAAAGAACCCAAAGCATGAAATTGATCTTAGAATATCTAAACCCATCCCTTTCCTAAGCTCTTTGAACCAAAAACTCTTCAAAAAATCCAAAATATTAAAACTCACTTACCTTAAATCTTCACCCAACCAAAGGGTTTCTTGGCTCAAATGAAAGCTTGAACCTTCCTCTAGCTTTTTCCTTTTTGAAATAACTTCAAAACTCCTCTTGAAGACTTAGCAAAATCAAAACCTAATCAAGCTCTTCTTTCTTTCTCTTCTTTCCTCCCTACAACCCTCTCTCTCCTCTCTTCTCTCAATTTTTGTTTTCCCTCTCTTCGTTTGCAAGACAAGCCTTATTTCTTCCCTTTTATACCATTTATGAAGGTAAAATGTCCATATTGCCCTTACTTATTAGCCTAGGAACTTAAATGCTTAAGTGACATGCCCAAAATGCCCTTAATGTAACTTATCACTTCTAACACTTCAATTTAATCATTTATGCCACATAACCTCATTAACACTAACATGCCAATTAATTCTAGCACAAATAAATCTTGCTAGACCCCCAAAAACATTTAATCATGCTTAGTCAAATAAAAAAAATCAGGGGCCAACAAAGGATATTTGGGCCTGAATTTTTCATTTGTTGTGTGTATCTGCTTATTTCATATCTCTCTAGAACTTGTTTAAATTCTTAATCAAAGCTTGATGAACTAGAATTTTGTTAACATGATAGAGGCATTCTTTCAAAACCCTGTTGACCCAAATATAATCCCCATAAACACCTATCCATTGCTAGCCCCTTGAGCCATAATTTTTGAGCACATGCATACATCTTCTTATGCGTCAATAGTTTATTTCACATTTTCTTCTAGTTATCTCAAGAAATTGGTTATTGCAAAAAGACAATAAAAAAAAGAGAGAAAGAAAGAGAACAATTTCCAAAAAGACACACACACACACACACATATATATATATGTTCTCAAAAGAAAATATTCTCAACAGAATGAAAAAAAGGGGTTAAGAAATAAACTATGTTGTCATCTGTGTAAATATTGTCTTACTGTTGACATCCATTTCATAATTGTGGTACATGTCCATATGGTACTTTTGCATATAGGAGAATGCCTTTTGGTCTTTGTAATGCCCCTGCCACTTTCCAACGTTGTATGATGGCCATATTTTCTGATTTCATTGAAAGCATAATGGAAGTGTTTATGGATGACTTCTCTGTTTATGGTTTGCCATTTGATGATTGTTTGAAAAATTTGTCAAAAGTGTTGGAAAAATGTGAAGAAGCTAATTTAGTTTTGAATTGGGAGAAGTGTCATTTTATAGTACAAGAGGGGATTGTATTGGGTCACTGGATGTCAAGTAAAGGTATTGAAGTTGACAAAGCAAAAGTGGAAGTAATTGAAAAATTGCCCCCCACCTACCTCGGTAAAAGGTATGAGAAGTTTTCTTGGCCATGTTGGTTTTTACCGATGGTTCATCAAAGATTTTTCCAAAATAGCAAAACCTCTCACACTTTTACTGTCAAGGATGTACCTTTTGAATTTAATAAGGATTGTTTGAGTGCTTATTACAGGTTGAAAGATGCCTTAGTTACAACTCCGATTATGCAAGCACCTACTTGGGATCTTCCATTTGAAGTGATGTGCGATGCAAGTGATCATGCTTTGGGAGCTGTTTTGGGACAAAGAAATGACAACAAGCCTTATGCCATCTACTACGCTAGTCGTACTTTAGATGAGGCTCAGATCAATTACGCCACCACAGAAAAAGAATTTTTGGCAGTCATTTTTGCTCTTGAAAAGTTTAGGTCTTACCTAATTAATTCTAAAGTTGTTGTCTTTATAGATTATGCAGCTATACAGCATTTGTTGAAGAAGAAGGACTCCAAGCCACATCTTATCCGATGGGTCTTATTACTGCAAGAATTTGATCTAGAAATCAAGGATAAAGTTGGTACTGAGAATTTGGTAGTTGATCACCTTTCCAGGATTACTGTTTCCAATGAAGATTGTCCAACTGATGATTCCATTCCAGGAGAACATCTATTAGCTATATCATCTCTTGCAACACCATGGTATGCAGACGTGGTTAATTACATCATTTGTGGAGTGTTCCCACCAAAGATTACTTATCAACAGAAGAAGAAACTCATCTCTGATGCCAAATACTATGTGTGGGAAGAACCATTACTGTATAAATATTATGGAGATGGTATTTTTAGATGGTGCTTGCCTAAAGATGAAGTCCAAAGTGTTCTTCACCACTGTCATTCGACAGTTTATGGTGGTCATTTTGGTCCAGATAAGACAGCCACCAAGGTTCTCTAAGCAGGATTTTTCTGGCCTACTTTGTTTAGTGATGTGAAGCAATATGTGGCTACATGTGATAATTGCTAGTGGATGGGAAACATGTCAAAGAGAGCTGAGATGGCACAAATTGGAATTTTAGAGGTTGAATTATTTGATGTTTGGGGAATTAACTTTATGGTCCGTTTCCTAATTCCCATAACAACTTCTACATTTTAGTGGCAGTAGATTATGTTTCAAAATGGGTGGAGGCAATTGCGACTTCCACGAATGATGCTAAAGTGGTAATTAAGTTCTTGAAGAAACATATATTCACTCATTTCGAAATTCTAAGAGCCCTTTTGAGTGATAATAGTACTCACTTTTGTAATAAGCCCCTTGAGACTCTTTTGCAGAAATATGGTGTCTTTCACAGGGTTGCTACACCATATCACCCTCAAACAAGTGGGTAGGTTGAAGTTTCTAATAGGGAAATAAAGGACATTTTGGCAAATATAGTTGATAAGTCAAGGAAGGACTGGTCTTTAAAGCTTGATGACGCTTTTTAGGCATATTGTATAGCCTTTAAAAAACCTTTGGTACTGCACTATATAGGACTGTGTTCGGCAAATCATGTCATTTACCAATGGAGTTAGAACATAAAGCATATTGGGCTATCAAAACATTCAACTTTGATATGAAATTTACTGGCGAAAAGGGAGCAATGCAATTGAATGAGTTGGACATTTTGAAATTGGAATCTTATGAGAGTTATTGCCTGTACAAGGAAAAGGCCAAGCTGTGGCATGACAAATATATTACCAAAAAGCGGTTCGACGAAGGTGATTTAGTTTTGTTATTTAACCCTCATCTTCGTCTTTTTCTAGGTCAACTCAAGTCAAGATGGTCTGGTCCGTTTCAAGTTCTACAAGTGTTTACACTTGGTGCGGTTGAGGTTTGGACTGAAGTTTCAGGAGCCTTTAAAGTTAATGGCCAACGCCTAAAACCTTATTTTGCAGGACATCCATTAGGTGCCACAACAACTTTGGCACTTTCATAACCCCCAACAAAACTGATACAATTCAATGGTTTGCTCAAACCATTACATGAGCTTTGTTTATATGTAGTTGTTTACATTATTTCTTTCACATTTGATTTGCATGTTTCAAGTCTATTTTGGTACTTATGATCTAGTAAAAAAAATGATGCAGTGAATTACATGGTCCAACCATGTGAATTTGCATGACCCGTATACTGAATTACTGCCCGTGATTTACACAGTCCACCTGTGTGTTCCCACACTGCCCGTGTGCCGCACTTTCATGTCTATTTTTGTTCAAACCAGCTTCTTTTCCCTCTCTCACACACACATTCTTCTTTTCTTTCACTTCTCTCCAAATCCTAGCCCAAAATTTACAATACACACTCTTCAATCTCAACTCCAACCATAAAATCCAACTCCACTCACACACGCTATCCTACTCCCATCTCCATTATCCCCATCTCACCATTCCCCTTCTATTCTCATTTTCACTCACTCTCAATATCACATCCTTCCACAATAGGACTTAAGAGGCATAGAACCTCAATTGGAGGGTTGAGCTCGAGCTACAATCAACCGTCTCAGCCACCACGGAAATGAGGTAATTCCAATATCCTTGGTTTACTTGACAGTAATGATTATGATAGATATGAAAAATTGAAAGATAAACCTTTAGTTTCCACTAGGTATTATGATAAGGAAATTTGAGTAACTTGGACTTACTAGCTAATATATATAGATTGTTTGGGGCTATTGGTTTGAGAAATTTTCTTGATGTTAAGTGCTCAACGTATTCGAATTGGAATTTTTTAGTACAGTTTTTGTTGTGGTTACTCAAGGCGTGATTATCAAGTAGGTAGGATTTCCTTTCTTTTAGGGCACAAACACATTTTAACCTTGGATGAGTTTAATACCATTTACTCCCTTCCAATCAGCTTAGACATCATTCATCGTAGGGTTCCCCCTAGCTTTGATCAATATCACTTCTGGTCTCATATTGCTAATGGCCTATCCTATACCCCTAGCTCTTCCAAAGCCACTTGCATCAAAAATCCCTGCTTTTGATATGCTCAACGTATTTTATCTAGTGGTATTTCGCTAGAGGTGATAGCACAAATGTTGTTCGAACCTCTGAATTGTATTTCTTGTATGCTATGTACCTTGGTTAAACTGTTGATGTCGGTTCTTCCTTGGCCTCCCAATTTCAGCGTGTTGTTACTCAAACTAGTGGGGAAATTACTATAGGTGGTTTGATCATCCCTATTACGTTATCTTTAGGCTTTGATCCCCTTGAAAATAGGGCATTTCTTGTTCAAAGATCTGAGTGAATAGATTACCTAACTCTGAAAGCTATGCATATGTGCAAATCGGTAAAGGGACAACGTTGTTGGGTTTACCCCAACAATGTCACGTTCCGTTTGCCATGTCCAGCCCAAAGTACTCTTCGCAATCCATCCAACATTGGTTGGATGCTTTCGCTAGATCAAAACACTCCAGATCCATTAAATGATACCCCACCTCCTCCTACCCAACCTACTTCAATACGCTTCTCCTCATTCCACCCAGCTCCTTCCACATTTGATTTCAACGCTCTCCAATCCATAATCACCTCTGTCCAAACTGAACAAGCAAGTCTCTGCACCTTAGTCACCGATCAAGGTCACTTTGCAAATCAAACCACTTTGCAACAAATGGTTGAGTCTCATAATGCTCAAATTCATGATATGACAATCGCTTTCCACTTATGGCGTGAGTGGTATTCCTCTCTAGGACACCAACCACCTCCATCCCCCCTCCTTCATAGTGATCGCCTTTTCCCACCTCTCCTTCCATTGTAGATAATGCTTAGTTCAAGTAGGGGAGGGGGTTACTTTGTTTTGTTTTGTAAATATTTCCTTCTTTGTTTTGTTCCACTATTTTCCTTTATTTTCTTTTAGAGCATTTGGGTGGTTTGTTCTTGCACTTTTTTATACACTCATCTTTGTCAACTACTAACTCTGTAGTAGTGGTGGAAGCCCGTTCATAACTAGGCTTAGCTTCGGGATAAATTCACCTATCCAAATTCTTTTAGTTAGCTTTTTAAGTCGAAAGGGACTAATTAATTTATCTTTCTTGGGGACCCCGTTGTTGTTTCTATTTTATTACTAGAGAATTGCTTGATTGGCTTGGTTCTAAATTAAGAAGACGAATATTATTAGGTGACCTGTGTAAGTACCAATACTGGCTAAGGTTGGTGGAACGACGCCATCTTCCCTTAAGTTCTTGGATGTATGGAGTTTCTAGTATTGGGAGGGATTTCCCCTTTTTGGGCCGATACAAATATCGTAAAATCACACACTTTTGGTATACCAATTTTAGCCCCTTTAGTGGCTTACATATAGAGCAACTAGCAATTGGGATAGTTAAGTACCTCTTTGGGTCGTTAAATGACTTGAAAAAACTGTGGGTGTTATTTGGTCTTTAGTTACCCCTTTGAGATGCAAGCTACTGGGAAATACCCAATGAGGTACCCCTTTGAGGCTTGTATTACTAGGGAATAATAATATTGATTAATAATTTTTTTCACCAAGCACTCCTTTGAGACAAAGAGGACGATAGGGGATGATCCTAATTTATTTTTGAAATGTTTGTTACACTCCTTTGAGTCCCGATTGATTTGAAGATTCTAATGAATATCTATTGTTATTAAGGTTTATTGAATCTTTGAGCTAAGCTTGGTAGAGATAGTGAGTGATGAACTATTACTTGGAGCGAGTATTTGATTAAGTTGTGCTGCACCGAATTATTTTGCTTGATCTTATGATCTTAATTTTTATGAAATTTGAGCTATTTTCCCCTTTAGTTTGCATTTAAGTTTGATTTGCTTAAGGACAAGCAAAAGTCTCGCATAGGGGAGTTTGATAAGTTGTTATTCTTGATATATTTTAGCTATATTTTGTCATTGTTTTTTCTATTGAATGATGTTAAATTGCCTTTATTCCTTGTAAATTTGGTGCTGCTGCTTTGTTTTCGGTGTTTAGAGATTTTATGGGAGAAAAATGAAGATAACCACCCGTGTAAAGAGACACAACCCATGTAAACGTCGCCAGTAAGAGGGAGATTTCAGTGAAGATTCGAGGAGTACACGATCAGGCCGTGTAAATTAACACTGACCGTGTCTTCCAATAACGAAAAGAACACGGTCTACTTGTGTATTGCCATATGGCTCGTGTACGACAAATATGATGCTTTTTCCAGTAGTTAAAAAGGCAGTTTAACCATTTTTTTAAGGGGGTGGGGGAGACTTGAAGATTAAGAAGAAAGATTGAAGAATCAACTGGAGTTCTTTCTCCTCCTCTTTTACTTGTTATTTATCTTGGATGTTGGTGTGTATGATTTTACTCTTTAGTTGAATTCAGTCATGAATCTTTAAATTTTCTTATTCTAGGATGTTTGTTTCAATTTGGGATTTATGCATCAAACCTTATGCCTTTACTTCTAAATTCAATGTTGCTTGATTTTAGTATAGTATTTTGATCTAATGATGATTTGATCTATCTAATCTAGGGTTTCTTATTGAATGTTGATAGATGTTAAACTAAGTACTGAAAAGTGATGTTTAATGTTTGAATTACTAGATTAGACTTCATTAAAAGAACATCTAGAAATAGGATTCTTCATTAAAAGTATTTGAGATTAACAATTATGTGCATTGGGTTGGATTCGATTTTAGTCTAGGAAACTAGTTTAAAAATTGGAATCAACAAGTTAATTACTTCGAAAGAATTAATTGATAAGAGTGGGTTAATGTACTTAGATCAATGTTTTATTTCATAAGGATGGCATGAATTCTTTGTTGGAATAAATTACTATAATATTAGGTTAAATTCTATTAATCGTGTATTGATATTTCATTTACAAATGAATTTTCATATTCAATTGCTTAGCAAATTTAGAACGTATAAATTTAGTACTTTGACCTAGTCCTTGTGAATCAACATTTGATTGCTTCAACTAAACCCGTATACTTACGGAGCTTATCAGTAGACATTAAAAGGAACACATTTCCATAAGCATTAAAATCTTCCTAACATATTAGATTTAGAATCTCCATTTGTTTACAAATTTATTCTACTCCAAACTGCATATGATTTTGATTCGCCTTATAAATTTCATTCACTTACCTTCATTTTTTAAGTGCATTCAACATAGCATTGGAAATGGGGACAGGACTTAGATTGGATATGAAAAATGGCTTGACATCAGCCCACTAAGCCATATACCTTAATTACAACTCCTAAGGAATAGACTGCCTTTGAACTTTAAAGTTTCTTCCTTGATTATGAACGGTGAATGACATGGAGATTTTAGGGGATTTCAGACTTTGTTGAGCTAACTCCATGGCTTAATGATCCACACAACATTGATGTCATATGTTGGTCTTTAAACAGGAATGGCACTTTTTCAAACCACTCATGTTATCAACTGTTTATTGATGCAATGGCTGACGTGCCTTGGTTCAATCTCTTATGGAGAAATGTTGTTAGCCCTAAGGCTTCTTTCATCTCATGGTTTTCTATCAAAAATTGACTCCAAACTAAGAGTCAATTGTATAGCAATACTGATACTACTTGTTTACTTTATAATACCATTGTTGAAGACAGGGATCACTTGTTCTTTCAGTGTCCTTATTCTGAAGCTATTTGGATTAGAATATGGCATATGTTACCTTATAATTTATATGGTTACAATTAGGAGCAAATATTAAATTAGATCATTTCTAAATCGAAGCAGAGGAAACCCAATGCTACTCTGTACAAAGCGGCATTCATAATTACCATATATACCATATGGAGAGAGCATAATAATCGTAGATTTACAGATAAGAAGATAGAGAAATACTAACTTAAAGATAGAGTTGTCAACCTCATCAAAGCTTGCATATATTCTAAAAATGTGCAGCACTCTCTGTCTATGGATTGAAAAGAACGTGGAGCTTGTAATTTCATTTGCAATTTCACTAAGGCATATATATTTTCTTTTGGATATTTCTTTAGTTTTGTTACTTGTAATTAGTTCTAATTAAAGGAATAGGCGGATAGCCTATAACTCATGGTAATGTTGTTTTAATTTCATCTATCAATTAATTATTTTTCATTAAAAAATTAATGTTAATTACATTTATATACACTAAGAGAATACCAAATTCAAAATATTTCTCTAAGTATCAATTTGGCCTATTCTTCTATAATGTATTCTTATCTTTCTAAGTCCATATAATTTTGATATTAAGGAAATGGTAGCGTAAGAAAGTTAGTTTAATCAGTTAAAAAGATCCTTTGATGTTATTAATAAAAATCCTTTTAAATCTAGTTTATTGCAATGTGGACAAGTATGAAATCAAAATCTTAAGACTCCATGAATGCAATTACTCTTATGTTAAAAAATGTAATTTCTCCTCAATTTTAGTTGTTTCATATCATAACTGATGTTTAAACCCAAGCAAAAAGATATCTTAGGAAAAAGGTCTACTCATGATATATTCCTCTAAAAACATAAAAAAAATATATGATTAAATAAAAAAAAATCTTAAGAAAATCAATGTTGATTCATTGTGGTAAAGAAACTGATTCTAATAGGTAATGTGGTTTCAAGACCAAAATTGTGGCCTCAACTAAAATATTCCTCAAATTTTATAGAGATACATTTCATTATGTCATTTTCTCACTAGCTTTTGACTAAAAAGACTAAAGGTAATCCCAAAGACATAATACTAAAATTGTTACTTTGGTTTCTATATATAGATAATGTCATTGTCAAGAATGTGTTAAAATTTTGGACTCACCCAAAAATTAGATTATTTCATCAAAAAAAAAAGAAAGAGAGAAAAAGAGAGAAAAAATGGGAATTGTTTTCTACAAGCAACAACAATAAGCAAATAACCTGAAATTTCAAAACTAAAGCTCACTAAGACGAAAATGGAAAAAAAAATGGCTACCTAGGAAAAATTTAAGCTTAGCTCATTTGTTTTAAAAAAAATTATGACCTAGGCAAAATTAAGGGCATGAAAAAAATCTAAATAGGTTATAAATTTGTTAAAGAAAGCTCCCAGATAAAAATTTCACATATAAAGAAAATAAGAAGGAAGCTTACTAGGATTAAAAAAAACTAATAAACAGTGGCCCAGACCAAAGTTAAAAATGAAAAAGGAAAGAAAAATATAACTAGATGAAAAATGGTATACGATGGACTAAGCAAATAAAAGATAAAAAAATAAATGTCAAGGATTATCATTTATAGAAATTAAAGAAATAAGGGAAGAATAATTTTTAAAATGGCCCACTGCAAAATCAATTTATAAGGTCTTAATATTTTCTAATTTATTGAGGTTTGTGATCATCTATCGTGATCCAAATTGAAGGTTGATTTTTAAGTAAGAAGGCTCTTTCAAAGATTGGCTAAATTGATAACTCAAGCAATATCACATCTCATTATCAACAAAATTGGTTTACATCCTTATCCTTTAGAATTAAATTTCAAAGCATATTTTTAATTATCTGTTGGTGAATAAAATTAAAGAACTATTTAAGCATTTTAAATATCAAATTTCATCCTTAATATATCAAATGATTAGCATTTTTATTTATGTAAGAATTTCTCAATTAATTTTTCCAAATTTAGTGATTGTACACAAATTTTGAATGTTAGACTTGCATTATGCATATAACATTTGGAAAATGATGAATTTTTTCATAGGAAAATTTAGGAAAACTTAAGGAGTCCTAAAGTCCAAAGACCTCATCTAAACCACAAAAAGAAAAATGTTTGAATATCATCAATGATAAATGAAAAATATATGACTCTAAAAATTTATGATTATTGTACTAATCTTATTTTGATTACTTTTGTTTAAATAACTAAAATTAATTATGGAAACTCCTTAATTATTTAGTAAAATGGTAACTTTTTGGATCCGTGCTACCATTAACATAGGCATGTTAGTGTGGACGCAGGTTTCTTTAGAGATCATGCGCATTTTCAACCTCTTCGTAACTTGACCAAAACAACTCCAAGTTGTCACAAACTTGTCCTAACTTGTTCCTTTTGCTCTTAGTAATTGAATTAAAACCTATAATTACAATAGAAAGAAATTAAGTACCAAAAACAACAAAATCTCAAATAAATAAGCAAATGCATTAAACATAGGAATAAAATATAGTCTATTAAGCATTTTTATATTTAAACAAGCATCAAGGTTGCTTGTAATTTCACCTACATAGAAATAGGCATAAACAGACATATTATTTAGGTATCCAAACTTACACTTTTGAAACAAGATCGCGTCATATTAAATATGGCATTCTGTAGTTTGGTGTATAAGGTTTAGAAAGAAAGAAACCTTAAGAGATTCAATTGCAAATAGTCCAATTCACAACAATTTAAAAACCAACACTCTACATGCTATCAAAGAGAAACTTTTGTGCCACTTGACCGGAAGGAAATCTTTTAGAAACTTCCTTAAATAATTGATTGGAAAAAGAAATAAAATATTTGATTTCAATGTAGGGGTTTGAAATCATTTCTTTTGTAGATTGGCTTCTCTTTTATCTTTTGTTATTCGTACATATTGAAACTAAAATCCAATCAAATATGGTTTTCAATAGAAAGAATATCAACCATCATAAGCAATCTTACGAGGAAAGCACCAGAAAGAATAATGTGATTATTACACGTAATAACATTACATTATGTTGAGTAGGTAGCAAGATCTAATAATATATACACATTTTTAAAGGACTCTTATAATGATATTTATATATATATCGATCCCCCTACGTTATAGAATTTTCTAGGCAAGTTCATTTATCCTTCTATAGTATAGGATACTAAGTACATAATGTGAATCCCAAAAAGACTATGATTACTAGTATTAACCTTTTATGTTATCTAACCGATAATTTAAATGGTTGTAATTAATTAGGTCTAAAATTAAAACAATAAACTAAGGACAAGTTAATAGAAGTAATAATGGCATCTGGAATTTGAATCCCCCGTTAGAACTTCTCATGCAATCATGACTTCACGCATCAATTCAATCTAAAGTTTATTAGATTATGGAAATTCTTTAATTATGCTAATATCTTTTTTAAGACTATGAACAACTAATCCTAGGTTGCTAACTAAAACCTCTTTTTTAATTAAAACCCTAGAATTGCATTAATTGATTTATGAATTTCACTATTAAGTTTGAAATTAGTCTAAAAGATCTATGTCGACCTATCTCTAGGTTTGCATGTAAATCCTTTCAATTTTGCTCGTTCTACCCATACAAAGGATTTCTCATTCTTAGTTGCATGAAATCACACATGAATCAACATACCAACAATATCAATTCAAGAATAATATAGAGAAAATAATTGAATCCTAATGAAACTAAAGAATAAATTAAAATAAAATAAAATCACTATAAGGTCCACCGTGAGGTTCATTTAATCTAGATACCATAAAAAGTTTAGTTTCTAATATATCCAAAGTTACATCAAAACTAAAGAAAAAACAGAAAATTAAGGATAACATGATGAAATCCCTTAAAAGTAAAATACTTCACTTTAGATTGATGAAAATCCACTGCAAAGGGTCTCCTTACTTGTTCTTCATTCTTTCTCCCATCTTGCGGTTTCTTATTATGTTTCCTAAGCCTCTTACTCTTTTTTTACTCTTAATGCTAGCTTTAAAGATTTGAAAATTGGATTCTATGAGACACACATGCATCAACAATGGATGTGTACTTCAAATAGAAACATAATGATTTTCTAGGGCCAACATGTGCATGAATATAGGTGTGTACTATCAAAATAGTTTTCTTACCACTCAACACTAATGTTTGCACAAAAGTCAATCAACATGCCCCCAAAACTCGTTAAACACTACCATATAATTGTTATACACTCCATAGCTCAGTTAAAACATATCCAAATTGCTTTAATAATATTTCAATCTGTTTTTTTTCCTCCAAATAAGAAAATTAGACCCTAAAGACAAAATATGAAAAACTTAAGTACTAGAAGCAAAAAGATAATTAAATAAATAGTCAAAATTCAATAAACATAATTCTAAAAATATGACCATTTCAACACTTATCCTTATGCTAATAACAATCCAAAATCACCAACCCTTTTAAATATCTACACCTCCTCAATATCAACCTATTCACACGTCAAATGATGTACCTTAAGAATAAAACAAAAATAAAATTAGAATCAAATAATCATAGATTAAGTTTCAAACAAACACTAAAATGATATTTTCGCAAAGTTTCTAAAATCAAGTGTTATAGGATTTAACACCCTCACAAAAATTTATGAATTGATTAATAATAATGCTAAATAGACTATATTTCTAATCACATATTTAATGCATCTGTTTATTTGATAGCTTTTTATTATTTTCGTACATATCTTGTTTTTATCGTGTTTCTAGTTCTTATTTGTCTTCATGAATAAAAAAGAGAATAATTATAGCCAAATTGAGATGGAAATGGAAGAATTGAAGTTACACGCATCAATCAAACCAAATATAAAACTGAACTATGCAAAACTAAATTTAAGCTAATTGTGAGTATCGCACTAAAAGTTTTTTTAAAAAATTCACATCAACAAATAATTGATGTATTTTAATATCATTACTAATTATGGTTCAATTTGAACGTGTTTCAAATGTTATAATTCAATTTAAACATTTTGAAAAAGTTAAATTTCATTTTAAATTATACTTTAAAACATTAAAATCTATTTTAGATTATAATATAAATGTTAGGTTCATTTAGCTCTTTTTCCAATAATCTATAAATACAAGTGCTTGTCATCAAAAGCTGTTGTCCCGGGGAATTCTCTGACCTTTGTCCTAAAATACTTCCAAGCGCATCCAAAAGACTCATTCAACCCAGCCTACGTACACCTATCCTAAAATCCCTCGTCATCAATCCTCTCCTTCCATACAACCGGAATTCTACCTGTGTCGGAACCTTTTCCACCATTATTCACCTTGACGATTCACTCTCTATCTCTCTCCGCAGATGGTTTTCTCTCTCTTTGTCATTTCTTTCTCTACCCTTCATCATCAAAACGTAAAAGGACCTTAGGCCGCCACCCCCACCAGCACCTCCACGTACCCCAGCATCAATCTTGTATCGCCTCTCTTTCTCTCTTTTCTCCCTTCTTCAATGGGCAGTTGTTGCTCAGGAGGCACCGCAGGGGATGCCCCAAGTAATGAAAAGGGAGAAACTGTATCCAACAACACTAATAGTGGAACCAATGGTGGTGGTGCTGCTGCAGAGAGCTCCTCCTCCAACCCCCCTAAGGCGGCACCACCGTCACCTACTCCAGGCTCCTCCAAGCCTGCAAAACAAGCACCGATCGGTCCAGTCTTAGGTCGGCCCATGGAAGACATAAAATCGGTGTATAATATAGGAAAAGAACTTGGTCGGGGCCAGTTTGGTATCACTCATTTGTGCACGCACAAGGTGACCGGCGAACAATTTGCATGCAAAACCATAGCCAAGAGAAAGCTTGTGAATAAGGAGGATATAGAGGATGTTAAGAGAGAAGTTCAAATAATGTACCATTTGACAGGCCAACCCAACATCGTGGATCTCAAAGGAGCATACGAGGACAAACATTCGGTTCATCTGGTGATGGAGTTGTGCGCAGGAGGAGAGCTCTTTGATCGTATTATTGCAAAGGGCCATTACACCGAAAGGGCCGCAGCTTCTTTGCTTAGAACCATCGTTCAAATCGTGCATACGTGCCATTCAATGGGAGTCATCCATAGAGATCTCAAACCTGAAAATTTCCTTTTGCTCAACAAAGAAGAGAACTCCCCACTCAAGGCCACAGATTTTGGACTCTCCGTATTCTACAAACCAGGTTGTATTTCTATTCATCAACTTACCTTCAATTTCTTAAGTACTCTACTTGCTAACCTCTATCCTTCAAACCCAGGACATTAGATTCTTCTGTGATTTATTAAGCAAAAGAAAAAGGCCATCCTTGTTTCCTTGGTCCCTGATGAAGAATTGATTAAGCTATTAAATTTTCATAAACAAAGTTTTCATAATGCAGGAGAAGTGTTTAAGGATATCGTTGGTAGCGCCTATTATATTGCACCTGAAGTATTGAAACGGAAATATGGACCAGAAGCTGACATATGGAGCGTTGGTGTTATGTTATATATTCTCTTGTGTGGTGTTCCTCCTTTCTGGGCTGGTAATCTGTTTGTTCCTGTTCCATTCTGTTAGGACCATATACTGATAGCAGCTTTCAGAGACCTAAATTAATTGGTTGACAGAATCGGAACATGGAATATTCAATGCAATCTTACGAGGTCACGTAGATTTTTCGAGTGATCCTTGGCCTACAATATCGGCTCCTGCCAAGGATCTTATACGGAAGATGTTGAATTCAGACCCAAGACAGAGGCTTACTGCAATCCAAGTTCTAAGTAAGTAGTCTTGCGCCTCTAGAGTACAATATGCACTAACCAGGCACATGAGTGATGCCCTGTTATAGAATAAGAATATGAAGGGAGGTAAAAATATTTGAACAAGTTGACGATGAATTATACGTGATTTTTTTCAGATCATCCATGGATTAAGGAAGATGGAGAAGCACCAGATACTCCTCTTGACAATGCAGTCTTGACCAGACTCAAACAATTTAAAGCAATGAACAAGTTCAAGAAAGTTGCTTTAAGGGTATGCATCTCCAATCCAGACATTTTTTATGTTACGAATAATTTCCTGCAGCTCTGTGTTCTATCTTTCCATGTGGGGAAAATGGATAGGTAATTGCTGGGTGTCTATCTGAGGAAGAAATCATGGGGTTGAAAGAGATGTTCAAGGGCATGGATACTGACAATAGCGGTACAATAACCCTTGAAGAGCTGAAGCAAGGGCTTGCCAAACAAGGGACAAAACTATCTGAATATGAAGTTAAACAATTGATGGAAGCTGTAAGCAATTCCAAGAAATTTCACAGCATATTAAGGTTGCTCAAGCTTATAATATACTTGTTTTAATTGTTTCCCACCTTCAAATATAGGCTGATGCAGATGGAAATGGAACGATAGATTATGATGAATTCATAACAGCGACAATGCATTTGAACCGAATGGATAGAGAAGATCATCTCTACACGGCTTTCCAACACTTTGACAAAGATAACAGCGGGTAACACAGCATTCAATCACATCTAATATCTGTTTGATAATATATAGGTCTATACTATTAGTTGCCTTATTAGTTATTCCCTATTTTGTTTATCCAGTTATATCACTACTGAAGAGCTAGAGCAAGCCCTCCGTGAATTTGGCATGAACGATGGAAGGGACCTCAAGGATATCATATCTGAAGTTGATGCTGACAACGTAAGTGTTGCAAAAGAAACCAAACTCGTTTACTTTGAAAAGCTACCTCATATAATGCGATGCTCCTCCGATTCCCGTCCAAATATTAAAATATTGTTTCACGTCCTGAAAACCACCTAGCTAATTAATAACAATAGCGATAACCGACGGCTTGGAATCTTTTTGCCTTTAGGACGGAAGAATCAACTACGACGAATTTGTGGCAATGATGAGAAAGGGAAATCCAGAGGCTAATCCAAAGAAACGGCGTGACGATGTATTTGTATGATTCTTAATTGGGGCTTTGGGCATCACCGTTTCCGTCAACCAGGTGTAATTTTGGGTGAAGGAACTCTCAGAGGATCATATTGCAAATATGTAGATTGGTCATTATTGTAGGTTGGTGAGAGGAGAGAAAAGGAGACAAGAAATGGTTGGTCAAAGTGTCTTTGTTGGCAAGTTATCGCCCATTTCCGGAAAGGGGGGAGTTTTTTGAATTGTATGTATGTATGTATGTTTCCTCCGCTCCGCTGTTTTAGGAATGCACATAATGATCTGTACTGTACGTTGCTAGAATCGGTAATAGTATACGCGTAAATGGAGTATGCATGTATGGAAGTGATCATTGAGTATTGTATACGGATAGAAGTGTTACGACCTAATCTGGTTTTCCAGTAAATATTTTTAGAAAGTAGAATAAAATAATAAATGAAGACCAAGTTTTGAATCTTGGTGATAAATTATATCGTAATGATCATGATCCCCTTTATACAACATCAATCTAAACAAGTCTTTGGAGATATACAAAAGAAATATTTTAAAAAAAATCCTATTAACTAAAATAGCCTTAACTTTTATAAAAAGTAAGTCGATCTCAGAAATAAAATACACATTTTTACAATTTAAACACTTTCTACTGTAATATCATGGTGTTAACAAAAATAAAAACAAGGAGCTTTTTCTTCTCTTCTTCATTTTCACCAAAAACACTTCCAAACACTTACCAAGTTCTTAGGTTTCCAAATTAGTGATTGAAGACAAGTCTGTTATTATTAGAGAAAGTAACTAAAAAACGAAAATATCAAATTAATGATTTTTGAAATTTTGATTTACCGACTCAAATTGGTTCTTTAAAATGTGTGTTAAGAAAGTGAAGTACATGGTTAGAATATATATGGATAAAATTAAAGGAGGTTAAAGTCAAATTTATATTTCTTAAGATGCTATCATTGATTGATATTTATAATTATTGTAAATATTTAGAATCAAACAAAGTCTCAGCATACTTACTAGTTGTCACTACAACATAACCACACTTGGCTACCAAAAAAATCGTCGTTAAAAGTTTCAAAATCATTGTTAAAACTCGTTAGTGACGATTTATATTCGTCATCAAAAACGTCATAAAAGCCTTATAGCTAAAAACTATAGGGGGACTTTTTTTTGTTAATCGTTGCTAATAGTTTTTTCCAACACTCTACTTTTGTAGCTAAAAACTATTAATGACGTTTCGAAAAATCATCGCCAATTCATTTTAGCTACACTTAAATTTTGTCGCTAAAAATTATTGGCTATATATGTTTTTGAAAACGTAGCCAAAAGTTTAATGTAGCTAAATTTTTTTAGCCACGTCTCTATATACGTAGCCAAAGGTTTTTCGTTACATTTCTAAAAAAGTAGCCCAAAAGTTTTACCTAAAAATTTGAAAGGGTAGACAAATGTTTTTATTTACATTTTATAAAATGTAGTGAAATTTTAATGTACATTTTAACAAAATGATATACCATGTTAATTATAATTATTTGTGAAATTTTTTATTCATATTATTGTATATAATATTTAGATTTGTTTTATTGTTAATTTATTACACAAAAATAATTGATAATTTGAAACATTGTATATAAAAAGTAAAATATCATTAAATTATACTAATAAAAATAATATTCTTCGTATATAAAATTTTAATTACAACCTTAACAATTCTTATAGACAAAATAATAAATACAGAGACCAATTTATAAATTATAAATATTGAGATTACAAAAAAATTACAACTGGGACAACTAGATAGATTTGTTCATGTAGATGAAAGCAACTTGATACCTCAACCATCATACAAGAAAGATATGTGACCAGAACCTCATTGACTATAAGAAGATTATACGCTGTAGAGAAAATTCAAATCACCACCTAGGCCTCATTGCCCAATACCAAATGGATTTTCTTCTTTTGACAACCTTTAATATCACGATAAAGTATTTGATTTATGTGACAATAATGAAGACCTTTAAAATCTACCTCATGTAACACTAAAGTAAAAGAAGCAGAACAAGGTATGAAGTTAGAGGACTAGTTGGTCATTGAAATTGGTCATTGCAAGCTGACTAATCAAATACAAAGAAATAGTTCCATTCTTTCTTCATTACCTTGATTTGAGGAACTGAAAATCTCATCCTAGGAATCTCAGCACAGGTGCTTTCTTTTGCCAAAATCTCAGCATGGATGCTTATTTTTGCCACTACAAGAAGAATCACATAACAATATATACCAATAGATGTTATATTTTACTTGTGCTAACATAGCAGTGTGTCTTATGCATATTTTCAAACCAAGAATTGGATGGGAAGCATAATTTCCTAAATGGTAAATGGCATGTCATTAGTAGATGTTACAAAGGTTTCTTAGACACCAAAATTATACTGAAGTCAAGCCTACTCCATTGTACAACAATTTCACTTAGATCTACCTAAGCAAGACTCAATCTTCCTTCGTAATCGTTCAATAATAAAACTTTGTTCTCAAAATCATCACAACCCTCGTAGTGTTTAACCCTCACACACAAGTAAGAATACTATGAAAGCATTCAATAATCATAGGTAACAATAAATGCATATAATCTATGGAAAAACCAACATTTGTTACTGAATTAAGTGAAAAAGATTTAAAGATTAAGGAAATTCTCAACTGTCGAGGCCACTCTGAAGGGATTTGAAGATTTTTGTGGTAAAGATCAACTACTCCTCTTTTCGATAAGTAAGATGTTATTTTGGGGAAGTTGATGAGGGCCTCCTCTGGAGCCTCTTATGGGAGTCCTTCTCCCCCCAAAGTATGGATGCTTGTTCTAAGTAAGAAACTTGCTTTTCTTATGTCCAAAATTGGGAAAAATTCAACTTGGGAAGTAAAGGGTTAAGCAAGCTATTTCTCACTGAGGATGACACTTTTCTCTACCAATTCACTGACAACAACTATCTTAGCAAGGTGATGGAGAATGGACAATGGCACATTGGGGGACAACCCATGTTTGTGCAAAAATGAATGCCTGATCTTGAACTTGACATATCAAAAATTGAATATATACCACTATGGATTAATTTCTACAACATCCCATTAGAATACAAGACCTTAAATGGTCTGAGTTTCCTTGTAAGTTATGTGGGAAGGCCAATTGCATTTGACTTTACTACTACCAAACTCAAAAAAATAAGCTATGATTGACTGTACATAGAGATAAACTTAAGGATGAAATTCTTGAGGTTTATCTATTATGAAACTTGATTTAAATGGGGAACTAACCCAAACTAAATTGCAACTCTCTTATAATTAGAGACCATAATTGAAGAGAAAAGAATAGAGACCAATATGAAAGAAATTTGTCACTATGAGCTATACAGAGTTGATGGAGTCTGAGGAAGAACAAGATCTAGTCACAAATGAGGATAACTCAATAGAAGAGCAAACTATGAAGCTAGAAGACAAGTTAGAGGTCAAACATGTTGTTTATATAAAAGAGCAAGCCTATGCCCTAGCTCAGGAAGAGAACCAAAATGAATCGAAGTAAATTGGGAAATCTGGGCTAAAATCAATTACCAATATTTACCCTAATAAGGAGGAAATAATTTCATTTACAACTTTATGAATTGCAGATAAAGAACAGCTAGAGTCTTCTCCTAATGTGTGACGAAGTCAGTTAGGAAGAGGAGGAAAACTGAGGAAGCGATTAATGAAACTTCTCAATTTTAAATGATTTTTTGGAGTATTAGTGGCATGAATGAGCCCTTAAAAAGGCAAGCTATTAAAGACCTTATTTTGGAGTACTTGTAGTACCTTTAGAGACTAAAATAAAAGCTTGCAAACTTAAGAAATCTATGAGCTTTATTGGTAAAAACTGAAATTTTTGTTCCAATCATGTGAATCATTATAATGGTGGAATTGTATTTTCTTACAACATGGACAAGTTTAATGTGACTTTACGCTCTAGCTTTCATAAGCTTGTTCATCTTAATTTCAAACTTGTTAGCTCATACTTTTATTTTAATGTCTCTATTGTCTATGCTTCTAATTTTGAATTCCAAAGGGTTAAACTTTGGGAAGATTTATCAATCATTAGCAATATATTGACAAAACCCTAGATCATAATAGGTGACTTTAATTGCATTATTTTCCCTTCTAAGGCTCAAGGTGATAAGGTTAATGACCCTGATATGGGAAAAGAGCTAAAAAGGGTAATTACTAGGCTGGAGGTCACTGATTTGAAATATGCTAGGAATCTTTTTACCTTGAGTAACAAACAAAAAGGTGAAGCTCTAATTAGGAAAAAACTAGACAAAATCTTATCTAACTAAAGCTGGCTGAGATGCTTTCCTAACTCTCATGTTCTGGTTAGAACCCATTTATGCTTTGATCATTCTTATATGGAACTTAAGGATTTTACTCCAACAAGGACTACTAATGCTCCTTTTAGGTTCTTCAACTTTCTTACCAAAAAAGAGGGATTAATGGATGTGGTTAATGAAGTTTAGGGAAGCTATTTCTCTAATTTTAAATCTTACTAGCTCATAAGAAAGTTTCAATTAGTTAAAGCCAAACTTAAACAATTTTCCAAATATGGGGGCCTTTAAACTAAAAGTGGAACACAACTCGCTAAAGAAGAGTTAAGAGTGATATAGAATGCATGCTATAATGACCCCAACAATCAAGAGTTGCAATCTAGGGAGAATAGAAAGCTTGAAGAATATAACAAAGCGCTGCTTGATCACAATTCCCTGCTTTTGCAGAAGGCAAGGAATATGTGGATTAAGGAAGGTGACTCCAATTCTAAATTTTTCCATAACTTGATCTTACCAAGAAGGAACACAAACAAATACATTACTTATTTGACCATAATGATAAATTGGTGATTGATAAGACTGATTAACAAAATGTGACTAACTACTTTGTTGAGCTATTAGCTTCATATTTCTCTAGTTAATTTTCAATGCAAGATCTAGTAGTATTGATTATGTTATAGTAGTGCCCTAAAGGCAAACACCTTTAGCACGTTTTGTACAAAGTTGTGTACAAACCTTATTTTCAATAATAAAGAAAGACATATTTCAATAATTTGGTGTTTATTATTTATGAATTGATATTGATATATAAACAAATTAATGAAGTCCATGATATATGACATAGCATGAAGGAAATCATGATGTGATCATACTACTGAGATTCTTATCATGTGCAATTATGTCCATATCTAAATCATTCCTAGTCATAGGATTAATGAGATTGGACATCGTTAATCCGAATAGACTAGCACATGTCAAAGTCCTTGATCTAATCAAGCAGTGGATCTTAGAAACTGTAAAAATGAGATATTTAAAGTTAAGATGTGGATGCTTACTAGAGGTAATAAGTACATTGGATGGCCTACAATGAGATCATCAAATGGATGTTCTATTCTAATGTCAGTGATAATCTTATCGTACCAATGATGCAAGTATCCTTAGACTTAATGTACTCAAAGATATCTTAGATACTGATTCTGGCTTTGACTCCATTCCTTGTTTCCTTACAAAGGTTGCTCATTGGGTACAACTTGAGGTATTCGAAGGTAATTGAGTAGTCAACAGAGGATTCACCACTTCTGTGATAGCAGAAGATGATACCCATAGCTTCTTGTCGAGGTCATTACTTTGAAATCTCTGGTCGGAATACATGTGACATGAAGAATATCTTCGTTGACATATAAAGTAATGAGTCCCAGGACAATAACTGATATCACTTGGGCTAGATTTGATGTAGTCAGTCTAGTAAGAGTTGATACTTTGCCCATACTTATAACCAAGTGGGCTATAGCATGTGAAAGGACGAATTGCACAACAATTGTTTGTGGGAGGGTTCATGAGATGGTTTATGATGAGCACCGGTTTGTTCATCAAACCACTTACTTTCCGATTAATTGGGGGTCATGAGCTTTTGCTAGATGCCGCTCATGACTTGCTTGGATTAAGTGTTAATCTAAATGGCCAATATAATCGGGAACCTAATGAGTCACACACATAAGAGTAACTCGGAGGGTTCATAAAATGGTTTTGGATAGAGATCCATTATATGGATAACAATAGAACCAAATGGATTCTAATGAGATTGGGATATGTCCCGATGAGATTGCGACATCGATATTGCTGAAACAGGTTTCCAGTGTTTTTTCACACCCGGAACCCATTAGGATTGACCCCAGTGTGACTAAACCACCTCATATATATATGTATGTATGTATATATATATGTGTGTGTGTGTGTGTGTATGTGTGTGTGTGTGTATGTGTAACATGGAAAAGGAAGAGGGGCTTCTTTAAAGTTCCATTTATTGTCTTTAAATGACAAAAGACAAAAAACAATAAAAGACAAAAGCAAAAAGGCTAGTAAGATGATGAGAATCGTGAAAAATTGTTAAAGTAACCCTTCTTCATGATTCTCACCTTATTCTTATCATCTTTTAAGATTCTCATAAGCTCTATCATCTTCTTCTCTCTTTTTTCTCCTTCACTTTTTGCTCTCCATAGAACAAAGGAAAGAGCTAGCACTCTTGTCTTTATTCTAGCCATTTTCGGATTAAAGAGTTTGTTTCGGTTAGTTTCTCCGATCTCTGCGTGGATACCATTGGAGACAGTTTGTTTTGGTCATTATGGTTTACGATAGAAGATCGAAGAACGAAGGAGACTACGCACAAGGTACATGGTTATTATATGAATGATTGATTTGTGTAAATGCCATGAATTCCTATATATATATATATATTGAATTGGAAATTTTTAGCTAGGTTTAATGGTATTTCCTTGTATAAGAACATAGATCTTGGACTTCGAAAAAGTCCCAGAACAAATTTTTTTGTTTTCCGCACCGCGTGTATATGATGCACGCACCAGAATTTTCCTATAGTGGTATCAGAGCAGAGGGTATTACAATTGGTATATTTGCATTTTGAGTTGGAATTGAAAACATATGGATTGAGAAATTAGCCGATGCCAACATTAGAAAGATATTTGGTTCAAGAGTTGAATTGAACGTCAAATATTTAGATGCATAACACGTCACAACCTATATAGGAAAACCTTGTGAGATGATTACATTAAAGAATGCATGCTAGGGTTGGTTAGGTGTAATGATGGATGATTATGGATATAAATTAAATGTGATTGATGAAACATCCCAAATCATTCCATATAGTCATTGTGACTATAATCCTACAACTTAGATGAGCCCAGAGTATGAAATTCCTCACACATAACAAATTGGACCACGAATTTTTTTTAATTATTTAATTATTTATATTTTTAGAATTGAGTCCATTAATTTAGTGAGCATGAATAGAAATTAGAATTTTGAATAGAAATGTTAGAATTACGTTAGAGTATAGTATGGTATTTAATAGGCTTAAGGAGTTAGTAAACATTATGTTAAATGAGTAGGGGTAAAATTGGAAAGACAAGACAAAAGTTGTCTTGAATAAGAGAGAAAGAAGAAGAAAGTCGTGGGAAGAAGAAGGAAAGAAGAGAAAAACGTGGAGAAGTTAGGAAAAGA
>JAOTBA010000203.1:14169805-14185223 GCA_025629845.1 Erythroxylum squamatum
CGAGTTTGTGCTATGTACTCTGTAATTTAATGCATGTTTACTTGAATTGTTTATTGGAAGTTTTCGTATGCTTTGATTTGTTGTACTGTTTTGTGTAGCATTCATCTATCCTTTTAGGGGGTATGTGGGTGTTACACCCTCCATTCATGAAACCCACCTTTGTCTTTTCTTTACTCTTAACTACACATCGACCAACTTTTATTTCAGCGAGGGGGTTTCCATTAATTTATCTTCTAGAGTTGGCTCATTAATTGGAGGTGTTTAATACCGTAAATATCTAGCTAAAGCGTAACTATTCGATCCATAAGTATAAGAATTGCTCCACTTTAAATTGTAGTTATTCTTGTATAGTGCACCTTAAGGTCGATTGTACATGCTTGATTGCTCCCATGTATAAGCAGGTGCTCGACATTCACGATTGTACTGATAACTCCCACCATCGTCACTATATGGCCTAAATATTGGTTGAATTTCAGAAAACATATGAGAATACCTCACTCTCCCATATGGTGAAGTCATAGTTCGCGAAGGCATTTTCTGGCTCCTATAAAAGTCTCATTTGCTCCATCTTTCCATTGTGAGTTATGACTATGACAATGAATCGTAATTCCTACATTAAACCACAAAATCAAGATTAAGTAAAGAAATTTAAAAGATAATTAAATTAATAAACCAAAAATACAATAAGATGCAATAAAATAAAAGAAAATAAATGCAAAAGCAAAACAAAAGAAAATAAAAAAAAAGATAAAATAAAATGAAAATGAAAATGACTAGAGTAATAGCATTCAGACTTTCCTAATACCAAAGTCCATAGCAACGACGCCAAAAACTTGATTGATTTATTTCATGTTAGTCAATATTGTAATATCGCAAGTGCGCGGTGTAGCTGTAGCTAGTGCCAACAAGTACGAGTTGATCCCACGAAGACTATGAACACTAATACTTACCCTTCCTTTATTATCTAACCTCAGGATTGATTTTAGATTTTTAATAAAAAGAAAATAAAAACTAAAACAATTAAAGCAATAGGAAACGATAATGAATGCAAAGACAGTGGAATTCACTTAAAAAACTACTATTATCATGAATTAGCATCTAGGTTTGATTCCCCTTAAACCCTTAACATATTGATCTTTTATCATGTGATTGTTTTATTAATGTTTTAGACTGTGGAGACTCCAATGGTATTCTAATAGCTAACCTTGAGTCTGCTAACAACTAATCCTAAGTTCTCTAACCAAATTACTTAGGTTAAATCTTATAGGATTGCATTACCGATTTATGAGTCCCTCTATTAGGTTTGAACCTATCTGAAAGATTATGTCATCCTATCTCTAGGGTTGAAATCAACTCTTTCTAATTACGACAGATCTATTCACACTAGGATTTCTTAATCTCTACGTTTAAAATTAGATTATGATATAATATTATCGAGTTATTGAAATATAATAAAGTGCGTAATCAGATCACAATATATCAAACAACCAACTACATTAATAAAAGAATCAAATCATATCAAAGTATTAACATAAGGTTCATTTAACATAAATACTAACTGGATGTTTAGTTACACATGATCGAATACAAAATTAAACATATTTAAATAGAAATATGAATCGAAAACAATGGGTTTATAATTTTAAATGTCCCTAATTTTCTTCTTTCGATTGTTTTTGTGATGTAGAGGTTTGATATTGTATTTTGATGGACCTTTCAATTATTTTTCGTGTTTTTCACTTCTCTAGACCAAAATTGCACCTAGAGAACGAGTTCCATGTTTGAAACCACCTCCCTTCATCTCCTCTAGGACTCCCTACTGATTGCCTTCTTATTCACCTCCCAAAATGTCTCTTTATAATGAAATTTAAGGTTTTAAGGAGATGCACGGTCTGATGCACCCATGCACTTTCTTAATCAAACTGTGCATAATCAAAATTCTTTGGATATTAAGAAAGTGCATGGGTATATGCAAGGTCTTGCATTACTTTAGATTTGTTGATTCTTTGTTTTACGTCGTGATTTTGCCCGAATTCTTCTCCTTTAAGTCCATAAAGACATTTATCATCTGTATACACACTTGGAGCGAATTAAGTACCAAATATATGATAAAATTATAAAATATCAAGAAAAATACATCAAATATAGGTGGTAAAATATAGTTAAATATCCATCTATCACACTCTACATATTAAGGTAAAACAGTCAAATAGGCTTGCTTTTTTCATTTTTAGGGTTGTTATTGTTTTTATGATTCTGGATTTTATTAGTTTTGATAAACTTAGAGGACTTGCTATTTAGATTTTGCTTGCTTTATAGTTTATTAATGAGTTTATAATGCTACGGTCGAAGTATGTTAAAGAAATGATGTTGTCTATAGGTATTAATTAATTTTTTTTCAATATTTAGCTTAGAAACGCAATCATTTGATTTATTTTTTTCATCTTGCAAAATTTTGTGGGATTAATTATTTGACTTTTAGCTAGTTAAGAGTCCTGTATGGTTTAAGTTTTCCAGTGATTACTGAAATTTGCTTCAAGTGTTCTTAGTCAATGGTGATGATTAAGCATAGGTGCACTAGTGATCTCCTAAAGGTGTTATTTATTTGGTTTATTGATTTTATTTTGGTTTTAAAGCTTATTATGACCCTAATATGTGCAATACTGAAATAACTAGCAGGAATTGAACTTCTAGTAAATATTCTGCTTGTGTATTTCAAGTTTTTCCAAGTTTCTACAATTACCTCTTTTTATTTCCTTTGATTGCCTTTCCTTGAGGGATTCTAATGGAAAATTGTGGATTGATGAGTTAGGACATGAGAATGAACAGGTGATTGCATCTTGCAATAAACTTAAATCACAAGTTTCTTTTCTTTTCTTTTTGTTGTAATAATTATGTAGAAATATTGAACCTTAAATTACCTTTTGATAATTAGCAAAGGTGCAAGAACTTTAATCTGTTGCATAATGACATTTGAAGAGATACACTAGTTTTAATTTTCCTTAAAGACATTCTATCCAATTTACAAACATGTTCTAAGTTATTGCTCAAACAAAGAGGTTGAGTTAGAATCCAATCCTAATAGTTTTGATATTATCTATAAAATTATAAATATTTATCTACTTTTTTAGAAAACATTACAAAAATGGAATGGCTACATTTTGTTTGCCCATCATTGATTATGCTTACATTTATTAGTTATGCATTTATGGTGTTTTTGGTATAAAAATAATTTATGGCTAATAATTTTACTTTGTCTATGATTCGAGAAAATATTGCCTAAATTATTCTACGATGAGGAATGACATTTTGAATGATGATTTGCTAATGTCACCAATATATTGAGCAGCTTTTTTGGATGAATTGCCCTTTTGTTTGTAAACTATCGCCTAGTTTGTTGTAATCGCTACTTTTTTATAATCACTTCCCCATAGTCCATTTTCCATCTCATATCTCATATAATATTGTATGTATCCATCCTCCTTAACAACTAGAGAGTAAAATAAAATTGAAGAACATGAAGCATTTTAATCCTAAAACAAAGTCTAAAGGAATGAATAAAAAGTTAAAAAGAATAATAATTCTTCATATATAATTTCATTTCATAACAATTCCATCAATAAAAATGTCAAGCATTTCATTGTAACAACCACAACTATGTACCTAATCACATATATGGTAAGCACCGTCTAAGTCTCTATAAATACTTTTTCTCTTCCTTTAGAATAAAACCCTAGGCAAAAAGTAGGGACTACGAAAAGTTTCAAATTTCCTTCTAGACAAATTGGAAGCTTGTTCCTATATTTAAATAAAACTAGAAAATTCATACGACATGGATTCAAAGCCCATAGAGAAAATGAAGGTTGTATGATTTATATTTTTCCAATTTTAAAAGAGATTTGGAGCATAAATAAACACAACAAAGCTCCAAAAATGTTGGGGATGTGGAAGCAAATTTTTCGAAGGGAATTGTAGATTCTCTTATGGTTATTCAAAAGAAAGGTGGAATGTTATATAGGAATTGCTAAAGGATTTTTTTAATGGGGAGCGGGGCCAAGCCAGAGCAATCTGATTTTAAACTGAACTTGATGCTTGATTTAAAAGAAAAGCTTAAAGCCTGATCAACCTAAGCCTAGCCTAAACATGTAAATCCAAACTTACACTTTCCATATTGTGAACAATGCATGCAAAGTGGTGCATCCTAATTAACAAAGGCTAGCATAAAAGCAAAATATTTAGTAGAAAAGTATGTATATGGGCATGCAAAGCCATAGTTACTTCGTGTTTAGCTTAAAGTTTTAAAATTAATTGAAGTTGCTATATTATAAGTATACGACTCGTATAAAATAGTATAACAAGTTATCATTCCCGCGAGGATTGTTTAGTCACCTTATAATTCAAATTGCATTTTGTTTTAGTAAACCAAATAATGAAAGATTGAAATTGCAACAATTCACAATTTAAAGGCTTGCAAACACACTTCAAAATATCACAAAAATAAGAACACAATTTCGGTTTAGAGAATCAAATTATAACGGTTAGGGTCATTCTCTCCATAACATGTAATCCCTCACTTTGGTAATCTAATCATGCTTAGTCCTAGGCATTCTAACTTATTGACCCTTTCTTCCTCAATACTTGAATCACTTAAGCCTGAAATAACGATTAAAGTTTGGTATATGATCTCTCATCCTACACACTTTACTTAACCGTTAAGTGGATATGAAATAACTTATTGGACAACCATAAAACCATCCAAGATATCTCTCTAACTATCATATTAGCTTGACGTGTGAAGTGTTCTCAAGGATGCCCACTCTCATGTTACATCCAAACTGATTTCCTAACCCCATTTCTCAATGTCAGCAAGGCATATAAAGTCCACACATTATAAGCATTAAAGTAAACCATACATTAAACCGAAGTGAGTTCTCACATATTATGGAAAGAATAACTCTAAAATCTACTTAAAAATCCATTACAATCATTAACAACATCCTCACAACAAGTCAATACATCTTCTCCATGCAATAACTAAACAAAAACAAATGAGAGAAGAGAGAATAGAAGGTTTATAAGTTGAAGAACAAAGTTGGAACTTGGTGTAGCAACTTTGAGATCTTTTAAAATCACTTGATTCTCCTTGAAAATCCACCCAAAAATGTGTCTATCTTCCTTCTTTTGTATGTTGAACAACCATTCCTCTTTTCAAGGGATTAAAATAGGGTTTCTATACCCCTTTAGGTGCTTAAACTGAGTTAGGAAGCAAGTAGAGTAAGTTGGAATTGCTAGTTGGAAAGCTAGAAAATTCCAGCATCGTGACTTGTTGTTTTCTAGCCTTATTTTCTTCTTTTGTTTCTCTTTTGATACCTACAACCAGTCCACATGCAAGTAAGTTGATAATCAACATAAATAAGGTCCAAATCCTGGTCAAACATTGACATACAACTATGTAAAATGTGTGTACATTAAAATACACGAAAAGCATGCAAAACCTAAGCTTAAAAACCTTCATTTATAATCTAACATAGAATTTATCATATACAATCACATACACATGCAAGTTATATGAAAATAACTCAAAACCTAGGCTAAACATCCTAGTATGTATACTAAACATACACATTATCACTTAAAATGATTTAGACAATCCTATAACAAATATAACTTATAATAGTATGTATATGGGCATGTAAAGCCATGTAAGGTATGTCGACATAATAAATGATGTATAGAATAAAGAATAGAAACAAAGAATTAGGAGGCATAAATAGATAGATATGCAATATAAGCAAAGTTTATAAGATATTCAACATAATGCAAAAAAGTTTCAGTCAACATGTCACATAGAAACAAGTTAGTTATAAATCAAATAAATAGATGAGAAAAATTTATGAGCAATCATATTTCCTTATATAGATTTTCTCATATTTTGTAACAAAGGGATGTCTAATTGCTTTAATATGCATACAGTTACAAATTATACAAACTTTGTCCAAGATTAAAAAAACTATTATCAACACTCTACGTCAATAATATGTGAATGTTGACTAAGCAAGCAAAAATAACAAAAAATTGAAGATCATGCCAAACATTGAAAGTTCCTCTTAAGCATTTTCACAACTTTATAAGAAAAAGCTTTGGGCAGAAAGGGAGAGTAAAAACCATTTCATCTGCTTTTATTACTTAATTTCATTCAGAACTCCACAAAATTAGCACACATTAAGCCATTGGATACAGGAAAATAGTTGTCACCTTATATAAACTAAATGTAGCCCCATTTAGGATTACATTTAAGTCATACACCAAATACCAACAAACTCCTCGAAATATAATGCTACTGGAGTTTAAGATAACATGTTTCTAACTTTGCAATTGTTCAAGTACAACCTACTACTTTCCTTAATTGAAGTTATATAATAGAGATTTTTAACATGAATCCAAAAAATTAGTTGACATTCAAATGGAACTGACCATTTCCTAAAGATAGGATTTTATTGCATCAAATATCTCAAAGGTAACAACTACCCATTTAATCCTTAGCTGATCAGATGATTACTAAAAATTTAAGTAATCAAAGGATGGACAAAAAATTCATTGATACAAATAACAATATTGAACCAGGTTTGAGAATCTTTAATGAACCAAGCTTGAACACAATAAAGTTTAGCTTGGCTTGATTCATTTTCACCCATATAAATTAGTATACCGTTAAAAAAACAATTACTAGTGATGAAATTCTTTAAACAGTAGCCATTTTAGGTACTTTAATAACCAAGAGAAGATTGAACAAATATGTGTAAATATAAAATTACATTCAGAGGCTTTAAGTTTCAAAATTTTGGAGAAAGTGATGTATACCAATGATAAATAGTTAATAGACATATTTCTAGTCTCATATCTAGTGCATATTGTTTGTTTATTTGAGATTTTTTTATTATGCTTGGTACTTAATGCCTTCATATTATGTTTTTAAGTCTTAATTGCCTTTATGGGTTAAAAGGAGCAGAAATTGAATTTAATTGAGGCAAAAATTAAAGGATTAAAATTGACTTTAATGTACATGGTCGTATGGAGATGGACACGATAATGTCCTAGACTATATAGCTTTTTGAAACTGTATTTTTGTGTGATTTTCAAATAATTAAAGATTGAGGGATAGGGTCATATACACGACCATGTAGTTAACCGTGTCCACTATAAAATCTAATTTTGAGATATAAAAGGACAAAACTAAAAAAGGCCAGAGAGAGGCTTAAAGGAGGATCTAAAAAAACAAATTCATGGCCTAGGACAATAGAAAGAATGAAAAACAAGTAAGGAAACATATTTGGAGTGGAATACCATTAATTTAAAGTGGATTTCATGAAGATTAAAAAGGATTTCATCATGTTTCTTTTTTTTTTTGATTTTAATTTCATTTTGATGTTATGTATTCTATGATTAGGAACTAACCTTTATTAGTACTTGGATTAGATGAACCCCAG
This sequence comes from Erythroxylum squamatum, assembly GCA_025629845.1. NCBI lineage: Eukaryota > Viridiplantae > Streptophyta > Magnoliopsida > Malpighiales > Erythroxylaceae > Erythroxylum > Erythroxylum squamatum. The sequence continues at coordinate 14,177,293 of JAOTBA010000203.1, forward strand.
GACGGACCTTGTAGTGATTTTGTTTTAATTTAATTTATTCTTTAGTTTCATTGAGATTCAATTATGTGTTCTTAATTATTCTTTAATTAATATCGCTAGCATGTTGATTCAAGTATAATTTCTTGTCACTGAGATTGAGAAATCTAATATATGAATAGATATAGCATAATTAAAAGGAGTTACATGCAAACCTAGAGATAGGTCAACATAAATCTTCCGAATTAGGGTCAAACCTAATAGAGGAATTCACAAATCGATTAAAGCAATCTTAGGGTTTTAAATAGAAAAATATTTCAATTAATAAACCAAGGATTATAAGTTAAAAGTCTTGAGAAAGATATTAGCATGGTTAAAGAATTTTTATGGTCTAATAAATATAGGCTAAATTGAGTAATGAAATTCTAATTCCATGAGAAGTCCTAGGGGGATTTAAAGTCTAGGTACCACTATCTTCTTTGATTTTTTAATGAGTTGAATCTTTGTTCAAGCTAGTTAATTGTGTTAATTTATTTTTTTAGTTTTGAATTTGATTAATTATAAGCACCATAATTTGTTAGACTATATAATAGAAAGACAGTAAGTACTAGTAATTCTAGTCCTCGTAGGATCGATCCATACTCACCAGTGCTAGCTACAGCTACATCGTGTGCTTATGGTTAAAACTTAATCATATCATTAAGTTATTGTCACCATTGTCGAGGACTGTAATATTAGTAAAACCTTTTTCTATTAATCTAGTCATTCCTTTTCTTTTTAGGTAGTTTAATTTCATTTATTTTTATATTTATTTATTTGTCTTTATAGATCTCTTTCTTAATCTTGTGTTTACAAATAAAATAATTTATTTGTAATATTTAGGTATTCATCGTCATAGTCATCAAAAATAATAAAAGGATGAAGAGGACAATATTCTTAAGGAGAATATGTAGCTTAGAATAAGAGATATGGTGATATGTACTCAAAAGTTCAACCAATATTTATGATGTGTTATGATATTTGTGGGGTTATTATCGTAGTCATCAATATCAGACACAAAACTATAAATAGGAGCATCCAATTTACATGGAGAATTGGCCTCAAGATACCTCATATGAGAATACTTTTAATCTAAAGTGAAGTATTTATTATAACTTTTCATGGAATGATCACACTTCAATAAGATTTTTAGAACAACAATAGCAAGAGGACTATCAACGTCTTAAGGACATCCTTATGAAATTCATTACATCAATTGAGGTTGCCTTTATAAAACTAAAAAACCAAGTGTTTTATCTAGATACGTCGAGCCAAATTTGATGGAACATATGAATACGATAACATTATGCAATGAATAGGAGCTAAAGGTTGAACAAAAAGAGGAATTTATTCTTTAAGAAGAGAATGAAGATTAGAAAAGAAAAGAAAAAAGAGGAGTGAAATAAAGAGGCTATTAAGGAATGATAAACAATCATCTTAAATATGGAGGGCTCCTACTTCCTATTAAAAACTGTCAAATTCAATTAAAAATCAAGGGGGTTTTGTTACTCCTATTATATTTATAGTTTGTTAATAAAATGAACATCACTAGATGCATTTGGTTTTATTAATTTGATAGTTTATGTTCTTCTTATCTTGTAGCATGTAACCTATTTATAGGTTAGTGAACCCTTTGGTAGGAAAATGGGTGAAAGCAAATCGATAATTATAGATCCAGTTGAAGAAGGACTTGTTGAGAAATTCAGCTACAAGAATCATAAAGAAGTGTTGGTTAAGAGGTAACTTAATAATTAGGTGTTTTTATTTTGATTAAGTATTTTATAGGATTTTCATTCATGATTTAGTTATTTTATAGTTTTAGTTTGATGGACCTAAATTTATACCTATAATATGATAGAGTTCCACAAATTATGAAGGTAACATCATCCCATATGTCATAGTAAGGAAGATTTCACCGGCATTGGATGGATGTTAATGACATTGGATAAGGCTATAAATCTTTTTCTATCAGGATAGTATCAGTTATTTGCACTCCTCTTCTATTTTTCATATTTTATTAATTATTCTTACATGTTTTATACATCAAGGACAATGTGCAACTAAGTGTGGAAGAGGCACTTAGCACTCAAGTTTGTTAGTTTTGTTATAATTAGTTTAATAATGAATAATTAGAAACAAATTTAGAGAGGATGTTAACATAGATTATTCATTATAAGTTTGGTTATGGTTATGTTTTGATTTATGTAGGCAAATAGTTATAAGTTCTTATCATTAAGTTGATTACAATTTAGTTCATTAATTTTAAAAATTGATTCCTATTTATACATACAATGAGTTAAAATGAATTCTTTTTTAGCATTTTTATTATTCCACATATATAAAAAAGAGAAAATGAAAAAAAATAAAAAATAATAGTATAAGAATAAACGAGCATAAATAATTTTACTCCCTTGGCTTTGTACTAATAAAAAGGTCAAAGTTAAGGGTGATGCTAGTAGCGATTTGAGATAATGACTAAATTGAGTAATTGAGAGTATTCATGACAAGTTGTTTACTCTCACGCCAAAAGACTAGGTAACTTATTAAACAAGTATATAAATGTCTAAATGTCATCTGTTGTTTAACTTTAGTACTTTTTTGTAATTAGGGGTATGAAACTATTTAAAGGTTTTAGCATTTTTCTTCTGTATGTTCACTTTACAAATTAAGTAAAATATGCTGAATTAAGTTGAAATTTAAAGAATTATAAAGCTGGATTGATTTATAATTTGATGCAAGTAACTAAGTACTTCACAATTTAATAAAGTTTGCAATTGAATGAATAATAGAAATTTTTTATGGATATCTTCGATTTGTTTAATGATTTCCTAAAGTTGTCAAGTTAAGAGTAATGAAATTGATTTACTTAAGGACAAACAAATGCTTAAGTGTGAATGAGTTTGATAAACACTTAATAGACCATATTTCTAGTATATTTTGTTTGTTTATTTGGGATTTTTTTATTATGGTCCTTAATTCATTCATATTATGCTTTTAGTTTTAATTGCCTTCATGGTTAGAAATGAGCAAAAATAAGACATAGTTGAGGCAAAAAATTGAAGGATTAAAGTTGTACTTAAGGGACAAAGGTGAACATGATTGTGTTTTAAACTGTGTAGGCTTTCAAAATTGTGTTTTTGTGTGATTTTTTCAAGAACTAAAGTGAGATTGAGGGACACGGTCATTCACGTGGTTGTGTGTATGACTGTATCCACTCTAGAAGCCTTAATTTTTGAGCTATAAAAGGGCAAAACTAAGAGAAAGAGAGGTTGTAGAGAGGCTCACTGAAGGATCGGGAAAACAAAAATTGATGACCTAAGACGATAGAAAGAACAAAGTATAAGCAAGGAAATAAAGCTTAAAAAGAAAATCATCATGTCTCTTTTGATTTTTTTGTTTTCCTTTAGTTTTGATTTTATCTCTTCTATGATTAGGAATTAAACATTTGTTGGTACTTGGATCAAATAAATCTCGAAATAGACTTTGTAGTGATTTTGTTTTAATTTAATTCATTCTTTAGTTTAATTAAGATTCAATTATGTGTTCTTAATTATTCTTTAATTAAATTACTAGCATATGATTCAAGTATGATTTCATACCACTGAGGTTGAGAAATTCAATGTATGAATGGATCTAGCATAATTGAAAAGAGATATAAGCAAACTTAGAGATAAGTCGACATAAATATTTTCGAACCTAATAGAAGAATTCACAAATCAATTAAAGCAATCTTAGGAGTTTTAACTAGAAAAGGATTTTAGTTAATCAATCGAGAATTAGAAGTTAATAATCTTAAGAAAGATATTAGCATATTTAAGGAATTTTCATGGTTTAATAAATTTATACTAAATTGAGTAGTAAAATAATTATGCCCTACTAGCTAAGGATAAATGTCTGCTCTTCCAATTAGAGATTCTAAAGTTGATTTTGTCAATGAGAAAAGAATGCTCTTTTCAAGCCAATCTTAAGTTGGAAATAAGAACCTTAAAATATACCATTGGTAGCTACTGCAAATTGAAGCCTATGATTGATTTAATATTATGTTCCATATAGAAAAAGGCACTTTTGGTACAATTAAATTCAAATCCTACAACTCTGTTGAAGGTTTTGAGGATAGCTAATAAAGATTTGATAGAAACTGAATCAACATTAAATAATAGGATCAAGTCATCAGTAAATCCAAAATTGGATAGCCCAAGCCTTTTGCACTTTGAATAAAATCTGAACTATTTGGTGCTATCAATAACTCTTTTAAGAATTCTATTGAAGAGTTCCATAACAAGTGCAAATAAAAAGGTAAATCATTTTTAAGGGTGCAGTTCTTCCTACTCTTCTTCTTGGAATAATTTCTAATTAACTCTTATAGTAACATTATGTTGTCACCTATAACTCTGCCTGGGATATAAGCTCTCTGAGATTGATCAATATATTTGGGGATCACTTCTCTCAATTTGTTAGCAAGAATCGTTGAAATAACTTTATAAATGGTGTTGCAACAAGCACTTGGTCTAAAGTCCAAAAAGGTCTTCTGCTCCTTACCTTTAGGAATAAGATTAATGAAAGTTCTGTTGATCTAAAAAAGAAGTACTCCATTATTGAAAAACTCAAAAATTGCATCAGTAATAGTTGGTTTTATGACAGACTAAGTCTAAACAAAAAAGTTTCCATTAAAGCCATTAGGTCCAAGAGCCTTGTGAGGATTTAGGAATTTTAAAGAGTTTTCAATTTCCAAAATAGTGACAGGTCTATTAAGACTTTCCACTTGCTGAGAAGTTAAGACATCTTTAATGATTTCCTTTAGAAAGGGGATTAAAGAGCAAGTGTTAGTAAGAGCATTCATCAAATTAGAGAAGAAGTCTACAGCTCTATCCAAAAGAAGTTGATGACTATTCAAACTTTGTTCACCATATTCCAGATAAATAATTCTGTTTTTACATTTCCTAGTAAGTACAACTTTATGGAAGTAAGGAGAGTTTCCATCCCCATCTTTAAGACATCTAATGTGAGATCTCTACTTCATCAATGAGAAATCATAGCTAACATGCTTAGTAAGATCCCTAGCTTTTTCTCCAGATCTTGTAGATGTGAAGAGGTGGATTAATGTATAATTCAGATCGGATCTCCTCTAGCTTCTTCTTGGCAGTGCTTAGTAAATAACGAATGTTACCAACATTACACAAGAATAATTTCTTCATTTCCTGTTTAATCAATCTAATCATTCTTGCAAAGATGAAATGTTTAGTTACTCTAATTTTTGGACTTACCCTTTTCCCTAAGGCCTCTTGAAAGCCTACTAGATCAAATAAAAAGTTGTTGAACCTGAAAGGCAGTATCAGACCTTTAGAGGTAGTTTGGGTAAAAATAATTAGTGATATGGCAACTTGCTATTTTTCAAATAGAGTGAAGCTATAAGGAAAAAATTATAGGCAAAGTTGATTCCCTAAGCTTTTGTCAAGCTTTTTCTTGATAAAGAACCCATCATTTTGATTATTTTTCCAAGTGAGAAGGATCTGCCTAAAGGAAGATCCATGACTTGTATGTCTTCCAAGCACTTTCTGAGGTAAAGACAAGGCATGCCTATTGATCTCTCACCTTTAACTCCATCAAGACTGATGAATAAGTTAAAATCCCCTACAATTCACTAGGGAGTAATGATGTTCTTTGCAATCTCTTTGAGAGTATTCCACAGTGCAAGTCTTTGATAAATAGTGTTATTAGCATAAATGAAGGAGATATATACCATTGTGTTTGTCATCTTATCTTCTACCTTCATATGCATATGATCTGATCAGTTACAAATTCCACATATGCTTGAACCAGAGAGTTATCAAAGCATACTATAATTTTGCCATTAGGGTGCTGAGAGTGATTAGTGACCTGCTGCCAATTTTAAGGAAGTAGCTTGATGATATTAAACTTCTTATGTTTCATTTGAGTTTCTAAAAGGCCATCAATGACTACTTTATTTTCTAGGATCTGATCCCTAATCAAAAACTTTTTATAATATGCATTTACAGCTCTAACATTCCAAGTTAGAATTATCATTTACGAGAATCCCCTAAAAGGGATTTTTTTTCTTCCTATTAGACTTTCTCCTACATATAGGCTCAAATTCAGTTATATTACCAACCTCTTCATCTATATTTTCTAGGGAATCATTATTAGAAGTGACTATGTCATGTATTGCCTCTTTTTAACTTACCTCTTTTCCAACAGGAGTCCCAGGTTCTCTCTTAATCAATTATGTGTGATTGTTTATTTGGTTGGTTTTATGCAAGGTGTGCTCAAGATCTTTAGATTTATAGAGGACATTAGATTCCTCTATATTGGTTTTTGTTAACTAACGGAATTCTCATGTCTTGAAAACTTTTCCAATACACCTCCATATTTTCTTCTTTTCTATGTTATGCTTCCAAGCATAGGTGACTTTAATAATATCCTTATTGAGTTGCATAGGGTTACATATACTCGTTAAGCCTAATAATGGGAATTTCATCTAGTAATCTAGTTAAGTCACTTAGTAGGATGCAAATTGTTGGACCCCATTTTCGGAGCCCAACATTGGAGTCGTGAGAACCTAAGCGTGTTTAATTGGAGGGTAAAATCAATGAAAATCGTGCTCTGATATTACAACTGTTGGTCCCCGTTTCCGGAGCCCAACATTCGAAGTCATAAAACGTAAGCATATTATCCTGTAGGGTCATTTCAATGAAATCCCATTAATCATCATCGGTTCATCTTCATGCTCTGATACCATAAGTATTAGGCCCCATTTTCGGAGTCCAACTCTTGCTTTGAAACCATAAGTGACATCCGAATGCGCATCTCGTTAGGGTGGTGTGCCCACGCCAATGAGTCACCATAATCAAACTCATTTCTTATAAATTCAGAGCAAACTTTGGAAATCTTTAAACCAAAATTACAAATTGTCTTCTTAAGAACATTTGTAGCTCCATGCCTCTAGTTTATTTAGAAATAAGAATCATCTCATTTGAAGCTCTACAGATCAAGATATCATCAAAATACTGAAGTATGTTAGTAAAATATCCAATTCATACTCTTTAAACCGATACCCTTATTTTGATTCTATCAATCCTTTCCAAACCAATACCAAAAGCTATAAATTTATATGGAGAAATAGAGAAATGCATTAGGAATCCATTGGTTCAAAAATTAGGTCATTTGGAGGTCGGATATGGCCAAAAGAGTCAAACATGTTCAGAGTTGGAAAACCAGGTGCAATCGTGAGGAAGAAAAGTGCGATTGTGAGGGTGTCGGGTGTGATCACGAGAGCGCCTGGTGCGAGCGCGACCGAAGCTATTCCACATAACCATCCTATGTAGCATCACTACTTAAAACAATCATATCTCTCAACTCTGATGTCCAAAAATTTCATACTATATACTGTTGGAAAGCTAGAAAGATAAGCTACAACATTCATGAAGATACCTTTGTCTAATTCAGCCTAGATTAATCCAGTTTTTCCCTTTAAGTCAGAACACACATTTTTACCCCTATGAAAGACTATGATTTTGTCCTCAATCATATTATACCTGTTTTGGGGCAATTGGCATAACTTTCACTATAGATGTTGGATTAAGGTCATTATAGGACAGTTTCGAAGAGATCTTCTAGATCTACAACTTTTGTGAAGACCCCGAAGAGAGATTTTGTGAGACAAAACTCTCTTTCAAGCATCTCCAATGGTTCTTACATCCATTTAAACATCACTGTTACTCATAATCTTCCCAATTTCACCTTTTCTAATGCAATATCACTTCTTAACCATTCAACCACCAAATTGATTTCATTAAACTCTTAAATCTTAGCTCTTTTGACTCATCACATTCAACTACATCTCATCATTCATAATTCCTATCTTTCTTTTCCATAACATCTCACTATATATATATATA
>JAOTBA010000203.1:14202902-14234269 GCA_025629845.1 Erythroxylum squamatum
GGTTTTAAGAAATGGAGTTCATTAATTAAAACCTTGGACCTAAAGAGTCCTTTAGGGTTGATCATTTGAACACTTAGTGGAATACACTCCCCGATAATTTGATTTGAACCGTGATAGCCTAAGCTCGTTTTCAAGAGGACTTTATCTCATTTGATCATAGTTTGAACTTTTGTTTATCTCAAATTCCCAAAAATCCAAAAAGATACTTTTTACAATTTTCTTTAATTTTAGTTAATTTCCTCAATTTTGATCAACATGCAAACCCCCCTTTTTATCAACTTTAATTGCATTTTTGACTATAGGCTAGCTTAAACCTTTTTCGTCGGTTTCGATTAAGTGAGATGACCCGAGGTTGCATCCTATACTGCAATCCTTGGTATTTATTATTTTTGACCGGTGTCTAAGGATCGATATTTAGATCGAAACGACAGAGCCGCGATCAATGGCACCAAATTAACATCATGTAAAATCATGCTTGTAGAAACAAAGGAATGTGTGAAGCCATAATCAATCAATACATATACTACAAAATTAAGTAATTAAGTCATACCCGTGACAACTTCAGGTGCGGCTATAGCCTCATCCCTAGTCATGGCAAACACCCTGGCCTGTGCCTAACCCCTTGGCCTCCTTGGAGGAATAGTCTTCCTCGCCGCTGCAGAACTGCCCACCTCAGTGACTGGCCTAGTTCCCACTGTTTCAGCTCTCCTTGGAGCTTCCAACTGCAACCCCTCTTGACTTATTACTTGGGGACAGTCCCTGATCTTGTGTCCCTTCTCTCCACATCGAAAACATGCTCCAAGTAACTTGAAGCGCTCTCTTCTATGAAGCTTCCTACAATGGACATTGGGGGTTTATGTTCCTGCTCCTCTCCATCCCTCTATTGCCTCCTGCAGTTGAGGTTGGCACTGACACTGTCTTTGTCTGCTTGCTCTGAGTAGAGGCACTACTCCCCACCTCACTCTATCTGTGGAAGCTCTTCATGCCCCTCTCAGGCATTGGAGCACTCATCCCCTTCTTGGTAGACTGCTCCCTATTCTTCCTTTTCTTATTCACTTTATATTTTATATTCTCTAGTTTCTCAGCATAGAGTGCAGCATCTATCAACTGCTGGTAGTCACAGAAGTTGTGGATCAAGACTTTCTCCTTGATCCCCAAATGAAGTACTCCTTCAAACTTGCGGCACTTGTCCTCCTCATTAGCAATAATGTTGGCCGCATACCGTGACAACTGGGTGACTTCAGCTCATACTCACTCACACTCATGTCCCTCTGTGTAAGATTCAGGAACTCCCTGGCTTTCTCTTGGACATAAACCCTCGAGAAGTACTTCCTCCTAAAAGCTTCCAAAAAGTCTCTCCATGTCAAAATCGATGGTATGACCTGATTGTGGGGCACTGACTCCCACCAATGGAGCGCATCCCCCTATAGTAAGCTGACTGCATAATCTAACTTCTCCTCATCCGAGCACTTCATCTGAATCAGGACCCTCTCAGTCCTCTTCAACCATACTTCAGCCTCTTCCGGATTTGTAGTCCCATTGAAATCTACAGCCCCATATTTGCGGAGCTTATCATACTGTCTACTCCTCTCTACTGGAGCTTGCACCGAAACTTGTGACCCTTGGACCATGGCATATGAGAAAGACTGAGCAAAGGCTTGAAAGAACCGTGGATCCAGAGGGTTCACTTGAGGCATGGGAGGAGGAGGCGGTGGAACTTCATGCTGAACATTAGGTGCCTCTTGTGTCCCCGTATCTTGTGGGACATAAGATTCATCCGTGCTCCCTTAGCGAAAGCCAGATCAAGTCATAGCTCTCAACTCCGATATCCAAAAATCTTAAACTTTATACCATTGGAAAGCTAAGAAGATAAGCTACAACTTTCAACAACTTTGTCTAATTCAGCCTAGATTAATCCATTTTTTCAACATAGCTTTTTCCTCTATGAAAAACTTGAAAATGCAATGTACAAACTTGGAAAGTCATGAACAAAACGGAATATATTTCATTGACATCAAAAGATAGGCGTTTTACAAAGCCTTAATGGGCATTTCAAGCCACATTACGTCAATATCTCAAATCCCAAATTACAAAAGATACATGAACAATAATTTGCTCTAAATTCAACTAAAGCCTTGTGTTTTCAAAATCTATCTTAAAGTACAAAAAGATGCATAATTGGAGTGATGCCTTGACTTTACTCGATCTCATGCTCTTCACTTGAAGATGGGACGAAAATGGAGGGGTGAGCTTAAAGCTCATAGGTAACAGTTTTATAATTGATAACAAGCAAAAACCATTGAAATATTCATTTCCAATGTAAAAATTCACATTGAATCATAAAGCACATATTTTCCAAATTCTCATCTATCAAACAATTCATAAGCAACATAAATCATGCATTCATCAAACTTGTCAATACATGTAAATACATAAGCACATCATAATGGTTTGGGTAGGTCCATAAATAGAACGTACTAACACATTTCCATAAAATAGTCTTGTGTGGCCATAAACAGAACGTACTATCGCAATCCCACATAATAGTCTTGCATAGCCGTGAGCTTATGGGAGTCCATGACGGAGCTCTATGCCACTAGCGGGTAGGCGAGAGAAGCCTTAGTTGAAGTGCACTTGACATAAAGAATGAACCAAACCAAACCCACATAATCATGCATTTCACAACTTGTAAACATGTTGCCCAAAATGGCACTTTTTCGAAATTTGATTTCATAAGCATAAAGTCTTTTCAAAATCATCTCCATATTAGTTCATAATTCATCCACAAAATTCATATACAAAACATGTAGCACTATCTCAAAGCATTTAAAGAACAATAAATGCACATTTATAAAGTAGTTGGAAATTATTTAGTTCCATTTATTTGAAAGAAACATTTATAGCTTCTTTACTCAATTATAAAAATGTAACCCACCTTGAATTCCTTGCTTGAGACTTGTTCAAAGATGCCTCTCCTCTTGCTCCTTTTGCCTTTCTTGATTCCCTTCATCAATGACAAAAATTCCCATTCAATAGGAATTTAAAATGAAAACCCATAAAGCACATTCACTAAAATTGACTCTACCTATGCATTTCCTAAGCTCCATGAACCAAAACCGTTCCAAAAATCCAAAAGATTTTTAATAAACTTACCTTGAATCTTCACCAAATGAAGAGATCTTTGGCTTAAATGAAAGCTCTTTCCTTCCTCTACCCTTTTCCCTTCTGGAACAACCTCAAAATTCTAAGAAAAATTGAAACCCTAGCTCAACTCTCTTCTTTTCTCTCAAACCACTGAAACTCTCTTCCTCTCTCTTTGTTTTCGTTATTTCTCTTCTTTCTCTCCTATTTTCATTTTGCTCTTCTTTAGGAAGAAGACAACACTTCTTTCTTCCTATTTTACCCTTAATGATTGAGAAAAGTCCACCTAGCCCTTCCTTTAATGCCTTATGGTTCTTAAACTTAAGTGAACTACCAAAAATACCCTTCATGCATTCTTACCACTTTTAATTCAACTAACCCACGAAATAAATTCTACTAGCATAGACATAAAAAATAACTCCCAAAAATTCATCTATCCAAACCTCATAATTATTTAAAACATGCTTAACTAAAGGAAAAAAAAATTGGGCCAACAATCCTAATGCCTATATAGTCAATTTCTTAGAAATATGTGATATTTTTCGATATTATGGGATGTTGGAAGATGTCGTTAAGATGAGGCTCTTCCCTTTCACACTAAGGGATAGAGCTAAGGCATGGTATCACTCATTAAGTCTCACGAATGTTACAACTTAGGAACAATTAGTGTGAGCGTTCTTAGATTAGCACCTCCCCTAATAAAGACTACAAAGATAATCAAGGAAATCACAAACTTTCAACAAAGTGATGGGGAGTAACTTTATGAGGCTTGGGAAAGGTACAAAGATTTACAAAGGAATTGCCCTCACCACAACCTACCTAAGGAATTCCTTTTGCAAACCTTCTATAATGGAGTGAACCTACCTACCTGAGGCACCATTGATGCAGCATTAGGAGGATCTTTAATGAGGAAGACGATGGATGAAGCAGAAGAGTTGTTAGAGGAAATGGCTAGTAACAATTGTCTTTGGACAATAGATAGGAGTAGACAACATACAACCCTTCGTAAGCAAAAGGGAGCTTTAGTTATTGACCCAACCACTAAAATGCAAGCTAACATTGATAATTTGACCCGACAGCTAAATAATATGAAAGCCTCTTCTTTAGCTACTGTGAAAGTTATTTAGTAAAGATGCGAGCTGTGTGGACAAGATAACTATGACACCATTGATTGCTTTTTGATGAAAGACCATGAATTGGAACAAGTTAAATATATGGGGAATAACCCCTACTCAAACATATAACCCTGGGTGGAAAATACTCAAACTTTTCTTGGTCAAATAATATTAGAGGTCAATTCCAACCTCAAGGACTACCTGGTTTCCAATAAGAGAAACCAAAATTGATGGAATCTAAGTTAGATAAGATCTTAGAAAAGATTAGGGGTATGGATGACACTCACAAGAGGTTAGAGGGATGAATTGAACAAGTAACAAAGAACCACGCCTCGTCCATCCACAATTTAAAGGTTCAAATGAGCCAATTGGTGAATGCGTTGTCTACACAAAGTGCAGGAAGCCTCCTAAGAAATATGGAATCAAACCCAAAGGAGCAACTATAAGCAATTACATTGCAATGTGGGAAGGAACTCAAACAACCTATAAAGCCAAAAAGTGTACCCCACCTTGCAAAGAAAGACAAGGAAAAGGAGAAAGACGTGGACATGAGCAAATACCCTCCTTACATTGCCCCTTTGCCATATCCACCCAAAATTCCATAACCACCCCGATAACTTCATTCGAGCAAATTAGATGAACAATTTGTAAAGATAGTATAGAAATTGAAGACTTTACAATTAAATCTTACATTCGTTGAGGCTTTAGAACATATGCCCAAGTATGCTAAGTTTTTTAAGGACATATTATCAAAGAAGTGTACTTAGAAAGAGAACCAAACGATAACCTTAACTATCAGCTGTGGTTCCATAGTTACCAATCAAATGCCTTCTATGCTAAAGGTCCAGGGAGTTTCACAATACCCTGCGTGGTTGGTGAATTTAAGTTCATAAAGTGCCTATGTGATTTAGGAGCAAGCATTAATCTTATGCTTTTTTCGATATTCCAAAAATTGGGACACGGTGAGGTCAAGCCAACTAGAATGCTAATTCAACTAGCTGATCTATCTATTAAAAGACCATTTGGAGTGGTGGAAGATGTTTTGATACAAGTGGATAAGTTCATTATTCCTGTGGACTTTATTGTTCTTGATTTTGAAGAAGATAAGAACTATCCACTAATTCTTAGACAACCTTTCATGAACACAGGTGAATCATTGATTGATGTTTATGAAGGTAAATTGACCGTCAGGATTGGTGAATATCAAGTGGAGTTTAGTATGAACAAAGCATTGAAGAATCCAAAGGAAAAGTGCTTGCATGAAGATTGACATTACAAATGAAAGTTTGCAAGAGTAAGTAAGAAGCTAAATTTAGAAGTCAAATCAATAGAAGTGGGGATAGATGATGAAGCTGAAAAGGCAAATGAAGCTGAGTCTAAAGGAGATATTGAATTGGGGAAGTCGGGTGTTTAGACCCATCAGGAAATATTAGTGTGAACTGAAGCACATATACCACCATCCGCAAAGAAGCCACCAACTTTAGAGCTTAAACCTTTACCCACACATCACCAATACACTTTCCCAGGTAAAGTTCAAACTCTACCCATAATCATTTCAAATCAATTCGATGGTAAATAAGAAAATAGGGTGGTTGATACTATTAGGAAGCAGATGAAGGTCATGGGATGGAAAATATCCAACATTCGAGGTATAAGCCCAAATGTATGTATGTATAGGATAAACCTTGAAAAAGGAAGCAGAGCTGTGAGGGAACATCAACAAAGGTTGAACCCTCACATAAAGGAAGTGGTCAAAGAAGGGTGGAATGACCATAAAGGAAAGTGAGAGTGGAGAAGTAATTTCGATAAGAACAATCATAGGATGGAAAGTGTGCATAGACTATCGCAAACTCAACAAGATGACTAAAAAGGACCATTTTCTCTTGCATTCGTAGATCAAATGATAGAAAGAGTGGCGGGTCACTCACTCTACTGCTTCTTAGATGGTTACTTTGGGTACAATCAGATATTCATTTACCCCAAAGATTAAGAAAAGACCACGTTCACATGTTCTTTGGTACCTTCGCGTATAGATGAATGTCGATCAGGTTATGGAATGCCCCAGCTACATTTCAAAGGTGCATGATGTCTATCTTTATGGACATGATTGAAGATATTATGGAAGTCTTAATAGATGGTTTCTCTGTCTTTGGAGACTATTTTGAAGAAGTGTCTAACCAATTTGGATAAGGTGCTCCAAAGATGTGAAGAATCACATTTAGTGTTGAATTGGGAGAAGTGCCAGTTATGGTGCAGGAGGGGATAGTTCTTGAACACAAAATTTTGCATCAAGGATTTAAAGTGGAAAGAGCAAAGACGAAGATTATAGAAAAGCTTCCACCTCCAATTAATCTCAAGGGTGAGCGGGCATTCCTAGGCCATGTTGGGTTCTATCGTTGCTTTAATAAGGATTTATTGCAGATAGCGCAACCCTTGACAAACTAGTTAGTCAAGGATATGCCTTTCCATTTTGATCATAATTGCTTATCTGCATTCAATCAATTAAAGGAGGCACTAACATCAGCCTCAATTTTAGCACCACCTAATTGGACACTCCCATTCGAGGTCATGTATGATGCAAGTGACCAAACTATAGGTTACATGCTGGGTCAAAGAAAGGATAAAATGTTACATGCGATTTACTACGCAAGCAAGACACTTGGAAGACCTCAATTAAACTACACCACCATGGGAAAAGAATTACTTATAGTGTTGTATGTATGTGATAAGTTTCGTTCATATCTTTCAGGCTCTAAAGTGATAATATTTACCAATCACGCCGCAGTTAAATATTTGTTTGCTAAGAAGGATGCAAAACTGAGACTTATTTGATGGGTGTTATTGTTACGAGAGTTTGATATAGAAATAAGAGATAAGAAGGGACCGGAGAATGTAGTCATTGACATTTATCACGTTTGGAAAGAGGGGAATGTGAGATAAGTGATGATATCAACGAAAAATTCCTTAATGAAACCCTAATGCTTCTTAATAGCATGGCGACACCATGGTTCGTAGATATCACAAACTTTGTCTTTAGTGGTAAGATCCCTTTTGACCTGTCATATAAACAGAGAAAATGATTCTTGCATGAGTGCACCAATATTTATGGGACAAACCAATCTTATATAAAACTTATGTTGATGGGATGATGAGGCAATGTGTGTCAGAGGAAGAGATGTTAGATATATTAATACACTGTCATGAAGCACAATATGCTGGCCATTATGGAGCAAATAAAACAACAGCTTGAGTACTCGAGTTTGGATTCTATTGTCCACATTTATTTAAGGGCGCTTAAGCTTTCGTGCACAATGTGATCGCTGTCAGAGAGTGGGTAACATCTCTAAAAGAGATGAGATGCCTTTATCCAATATCTTGAAAGTCGAAGTCTTTGGTATGTAGGCCATCGACTTCATGGGCCCTTTCCCATCATCCATGGAAAACATATACATTTTAGTGGGAGTGGACTAAGTATCTTGCTAGGCCAAAGCTATGACATCTCCAACTAATGATGGAAAGTTATACAGAAATTCATCAAGCAGATATTCAACCGATTTAGAGGGTCAAAATAATAATAAGCGATGGGGAACACATTTTGTAACAGATCTTTTGATACTTTCCTAAAATGATGCGGATTCCATCATTGAGTTGCCACTCCTTACCATCCGCAAATGAGTGGATAAGTGGAAGTCATGAACCGGGAACTCAAACAAATTTTAGAAAAGACGGTGAATCGTTATAGGAAGGACTAAGCATTAAAGCTAGATGATGCCTAATGGGCTTATTGAATCTCTTTCAAGACACCCATGGGAACGACGCCCTTTCGACTTGTATATGGTAAAGCTTGTTATTTGCCTATAAAATTAAAACATCAAGCATATTGGGTAATAAAGATTTTAAATTTTGATTGGAAGTGAACGGGTGAGAAGCGACCTCGGCAACTAAATGAACTTGAAGAATTTCATTGCAATGCGTACGAAAACGTAAAACTTTATAAGGAGAAGGTGAAGAGATGGAACAGCTCTCATCTTTAGCAGAAGGAATTCAAAGTGGGAGATGCAGTGTTGCTATACAATTCGAGATTGATTTATTCCCAGGAAAACTTAAATCTCAATGAAGTGGATCATTTATGGTCACCCAAATGTTTTCCTATAAAGCCTTCGAATTGGAAAATGCAAATAAAGAAAACTTTAAGGTGAATGGGCATCGCTACAAACTGTATCTCAGCAGAGTGGTCCCGAAGGAAAAGGAAGTAATTTCTTTCATCTTGGAGAATTGAAAGCACTTCCTAAGATGAATGGTCAAACCAATGACCATAACTTAGCACGTTTGATAGTTAGATAGAATTCTTGCATAGTTAGATTTATTTTAAACTCTAAAAGTAAGTTTTTAATGATTTAGAATGGTTTGGATTGCTAACTCTCTTATTCCTTTTAAAGCAATTAAAAGAGAGGGCAACGATCTTGGACACCAAGCGCATTTGGTCTTCAACACCATTGCTATCACCACCTCAATCGCCATGATGGGATAGTTAGATTGAATTCTTGCATAGTTAGATTTGTTTTAAACTCTAAAAGTAAGTTTTTAATGATTTGGAATGGTTTGGATTGCTAACTCTCTTATTCCTTTTAAAGCAATTAAAAGAGAGGGCAACAATCTTGGACACCAAGCGCATTTGGTCTTCAACACCATCGCTATCACCACCTCAATCGCCATGACGGGTTCTTATGTTCTAACCTTTATCTTTTCATTTATGTCTTTATTTTGTTCTTATTTTTTCGTATTATTTTAATTTGATTCCCACCATGTATGTTATTTGTCCTTCTCATATTGAGGACAATGTGTTGTCTAAATGTGGGGAGGGTTGCATTATGTGCATTATATGTTTTATTTTGAGTGTGAATTTTGCATATTATATATTAGTTTTGTTTAGGTTTGCATGATGTGGCTCGTGTGAATGTGTCAATGGCTAGGACTTAGAGGAGTTGGTTTAGCTTTGAGCTTAGTCTTTTAGGTTGTTAAGATTTATTAGCTTGTGAAATTAATGTCTTAGATTGCTTTGGTTACATATACATGTTAATTAGGATATGATGTTTGGTGTTTTGATTGTTTTGATTGTTTTGTTTTTGGTTGAGGACAAGTAAAAGTTCGAGTGTGGGGATGTTGATAGTTGTAAGTTGCATGATGTTAGTAGGCATTTTAGTATATTTTTAGTGGTTAATTAATTGATTCGTGTATGTTTAGGATTAGAATTGTGTTAATTGGTTAGATACTTGTGTTTTGAATGTTATATGGGTTAGAGCATGCTATTGAGCTTTAATTTTGTGTATTTGAGGTGGTTTGATATATTTGTTAGTGTTTGAGATCAGACATCGAAGAATATAGGAGATTCCGAGGAAGCCTGAAAGAAGACTCAGGGTCCACGATTGTGGCAAAAGCGAGTAGGGAAGGCTATGATCATGACAAAAGCAATTTTTTTTAGTGCCAGGATTCTAGCCTAAGGGGCCAAGGTTGTGGCCTGCACGACAACAAACATGGACCGACTTCTAAACTTAACTTTTCGAGGGATATTTTAGACTTTTTGGGGCCAGGTAAAACTTAATTTTTACCCTAATTAGAAAAGACTATAGAGAGAGGGGGAGAACCTAATTTTTGTGTGCCTCCATTTGCTACATTGGGAAAGATTCAAAGAAGGAGAAGAAGAGGAGAGAAGAGGAGAAAGGAAGAGGGAAGAAGAAGGGATGCTGTTACTGTTGTCTTCCCAATCCATCCCGACCCTTCCAAGTGACATTTTCATTTCATCTTTGTTATTCTTTCTTTTGAATTTATAAGATGGATTTGATAATGACGAATTTGGGTTTGATGATGATGTTCTAAACTCCTTTAGGGATTTGTTCTTGAATCAATGTTAAAGTAATTTCTTTTGATGTTAAAACATTGGGTATTAGGATTATTTGTTGTATTTGCGTGCTTCGGTAACAAATTGAGAGAGTGAACCGATAGAAAAACGATTAGATTGGGTAATGAGAGTTAAACATTCTAATAAATCACGCAAATAATCAAATTAATACTTTATACGAAGAGAGATCTCGTGTGAGGACTTGATAGTCTATTAGGGGGCTTAAGATCTAATTAGATGTGTAGGCTTTTTGTTAATTAAGAGATTGCAAATTCCATATTTCAATTAGGGGTTATGATTTAGGGTTTAATAATTATAACTCAAGATAGAGTAATCCACTCTTCGAAAGTCTAAGACTGATACCGTATTAACTCAAAAGTATTCAAGTTAGCATTTAATGATAGGATAAATCCCCCTCTTATAATCGACTAATCTTCCTTGTGTGATTTTTTATTGTTTATTGGTGGTGATCAATTTTGATTTCTTTGTGTTAATTTTATAATTTCATTTTTAGTCAATCCATATTCGCTTCTTTACTTTTTTGTTTAGTTTTCCTTTTCATTTTAGTTATCCTTCAGGCCTTAGATAAATTAGAATTCAATTAGTTCACCAACTCCTTGAGGGATCGACATCTCATATACTACACTCATGACCCGTGCACCTGCAGTTTTTTGAGGGATAAGAAATTGTAAACTTGCCCACTCGATCAATTGGTTATTCCACTCTTAGAATAAGCTTTACTTCAAATCCAAATAACCCTTTTCTTCTTCTTAAAAACCCTATTTTTATCAATATGAAACCCTACCCACTAAGGCTTCTCCTACTGTCGTCGCCATCACGACTCCCCGCCGCCAACCACTTTTCTGCTGCTCTCACCAATGAGACCACCTTTTTTAGTCACCTACATTAGTCCACAATCACTAGCCCCATTGCATGGAGCTTTAGTTGCGCGTCTCCAGTAGCACCTTCATTGGTAGCTCCTTTAGCCTTTATTTGTATCTCACTAGATGTTGCACGAGTGCAGTTACTACCAGTGCTGTCGCCTCCTGCATGCACTTTCTCTACCTCCTAGAGGTTCTGCCACCACCTTTAAGGATTGTAGTTGACGCCATATGCTTCTAGAGAGTAGAGTCTCTAGCGTCCCACAACTATCATAAATGATACCAATCTCAACTTTTCAACATTGCCATCGCCACACCAAATTGTTGGACGTTGCATACCTAAAGCTACTTTCTCTGACGTATGTCAACGTCAACAATAGTCATCACTAATACATGATTCAACAACCACCTAAATTCTAGTAGCTCCAAATCATGAATTTTCTAACAATCATAAAAGCCACAAAACCAACACACCAAACCCAAAACACAACCAAATTGCAGGTAACCAGAAACTCCACAATAATGAAAACAAAAATTGCAAGTAATAACAATCCAAGTTGTGCCATCAAACAACTTCTATAAGGTGCAACCTGGGTAGTAGCAATTCATCCATAATACAAAATACTTATTGTATTCTTATGGTATATTTATAATTTCATATTTTGTTTGAACTTTACAGATTATGAGGAATCAGATCAAAATTTGATTTTAAGGTTTGTGTTGGAACATTAATATGAAATTTTCATAATTAATTATTTAGGGTTTGTAATTTCAATTTCAATTCCAAAATGTTAATCAATAACAATTAGAATATTTTAATCAAATCATATAATTAAAGATGAGTTTGATACCATGGTTAGAAAATCATGTCAGGATTTGATCCTGCATGTGGACGAATAATTATGAAGCTTTGTTGTTTGATTTTTCGAAAGTCAAGATCACCAAAATTTTATAAAATGGTTAACACATAAATTATAATGAAACATGAATCTTAATTTATATCTTATTCCGATGCTTGATCTTTTTCTTTATCGTATCCCTTGATTCATTCTCAAAGTCCATCTTAAGCACTATAGCTATATAAGTGTCTGATCTCTAACAGTATCTACATAAAACTTTGCAAATGTTACAAAATGGGCTAAGCAAGGAGTGCTAGCTCCATTAGAGCTGAAGCTTATTTGTAATAAGTTTTAAATATTTTAATATTTTAATTGAAATTAAATTATGATTTCAATTAAAATTTAGATAGAATCAAAAATAACTCTAATCAAATAATAGTTATGCCCAAATAAGATCCAACATCTTATATTGATCCTTATTTATTAAATAACTCATATCTAATCATAAAGTTTCTCAAACATTATAATTAAATTCAACTTGATTAAAGTATCTTTGCTCTCTACAACCCGTTCTTTACGTGTGAATCATTAGGTTTTCAAATATATTGACAATGGATATAAATTATAACCTTAAATCATATTTAGGGTTAGATAAATTCAACTCCTTTAGTTTTATCTTTAATTTTCTAATTAAAAAGTTTATATTTATAGATCAAGATTAGTGTCTAACAATACATCATGACCACACAAATATGTAGAAATATCAAAGTGGTTTTGACTAACCTTTTCTTGCATGTTTTTTTGTATAATTCAATCTTTTCATCATACAACATTCTAATTAGATATAAAGCATGGAATTAATGTCTAATCTATTTTGAATTCAATCATATAGTTTTCTACCATTAGCTATTGATTCAATTAATGAAAATTGCAAACTATTTACAAAGTGTTATTCCACCTTAGCCAAGAATTTCCCAGACTAATACTAACCGAGAACAACGAAATATTCTCCCTAATTACTTTAGGGTGATGAATCATATCTTAATCACTCAACCACTTCCATATAATTTATGCTACATTCAATGATTACTAACTGAATTCCCTATGATTAGAATAACTCATAAGTAGGATTAAAACATAGCAATCCCTATACAAGATAACTTTGGAGATCTCAAGTCAAAGAATCACTTATACAATCATCACAATGAGAATTTCTATAGACATACAAATAATGCTCCAAATGGATTTTTTCATATAAGGTTAGTTTAGTGAACTTGTTCTCTAACAAGCATCTACACATTTGTTTAAGTATATCCATACTTTAGTTAATAAGATTGACTACTTTCTTCATAAGGAAAAATATAATATTGTGTTAGTCTTTTTACGTTCAATTAATGTCTAGTCTTAGTAGAACAATGACTAGGAACAATTTAAGGATAATAAATAAATACAATATGAATATCATAATTTCATTTGCAATGTCTAATTATCTTGTGGACTTTATCATATATATCTAAATATGTTCAAGATAAAGAATGCCTTTAAATTATTTTGTCACTAAACTACAACCAACCAATTAAATTTAGGGCGTAAACCAACAATTTGACGGGCCCTGGTTCGATATGGATGAATCCACTTATAAAGGGAAGATGTTGAAAATTCACAAATGGAGTAATCCCACATCAGAAAAAGACATAAGGATAAAATAAGTTATATACAAAGATAAGACTCATAACCTATAGCTTTAAGGTTTTGGGTTGAGATATGATATTCTTGTTATATATGTGCTCACTTAAATCTGATCCAATTTTTCTCTAGGTCCCCTCAAAGCCTTCATGTGTAGAGTTGTATATTATGCTTTTTTTAGACTGAGGTGGTTCTTGGTTCACAAGGGACAATGACAATATGATTTATAATGAATATAATCATTATAATTATGATGGTTGGTTAGGAAGAAGGAATAATTACCATTACCATTAACAGTGGTTAGTTTGTTAAAAATTTTGAGAAATAAAAATTCGTTAAATTTTTGTTTTACATCAAATTTTAATATATTCTAATTAATTATATTTAATTTATGCACCCCATTTATGACGACAAAATATTTAAAATCAATTATATATACTTCCTTTCCAATAGTTCGAGCATTTTTTATATCATCATATCATCCGTTACATAATGTCCCCAAAATACAGTTTAATCATGTTTTATAATCTAATTAAATGTAAAATTAAAATGTCTATTTAAATGTAAAAAAAAATGAAATGTGAAAAAACAACAATTCTAAAAACATAATTCAAAATTTTGATTAATGATAGGAATAAAAAGTGTCACGCGTGTGACAAGAAATGTCATGTGACACTTTTATCATGCCAGTGACAGTTTCTATCATGCATGTAACACTTATTTTTTTTCCTCAAAAGAATGATTTACATTCCTTTCATAATGGGGGTATGAAGTAATGCACCAAACTTTGATATAAAAAGACTATTCATTTAATAAGAATATATTACCAAGAATTCCTTACTCATTCCTTTCTTCTTAAATCCATTAACCAAGCATCTCTGAACTCCTAACTTAGGTTGAGAATAATTTGTCAACTCACCTAGAGGATCTACACTTATTCAAAATAATGTTGAATTGTGACAATTACTCACTTTGGAGAGAACTCTCGTAATGTTTGTGATCAAAACCATTTTCTTTAATCACCCTGATCTCCGATTCTTATTAATTTGATTAGTCTATTTTGCTTCCTGCAATTATTTATCCTTTTAAGGTTAGTTTTTAAGAGGATATAGGAAAAGATCTGCTGTCCCTTAATTATTGTGCCTGTTGCATTTTTTAGATCTTGACTATCCAATTTATTAGAATAAATCGGCTAGGATTTATTTAGAAACACCGATTAGTTACAGTAATTAACAACAAATCTGTTCTCGAGGATATAACTTCAAAAGTAAAGCCCACAAAATTGATTTTTCGAAGGATCGTCTCTCTTTCACTCTCTATGGCCTGCAAACTTCAGTTTGTGTCACTGAAAAATGGTTTGCTGTTTGGCTTAGGACGAGCTACTTCTGCAACATGCGTCTTGGGTAGGAGAGCAATAAGTAGCAAGCGCGTGAAATGCTCTACTTCTCCGATAACAGTTGCAAGTGGAAGTGGTTTTTTCACCTGGGACGACGTCGTTCTGGTCTCTCAACCTGAGTACGCCCCAGATGATTCTGTTGATCTTTCTGGATTCTTCGACAAGATCACTTCCTGCAATCGCGGCTCTGTAATTCTATCTTTCTTGTTTGATTTCTGAGAAAATAAAAGCAAAAACAAACTGATTTATCTGTTTTTCTTTTATTCCAAACCATTTACAGGAATTTCAATCTGAATTTGTTCCCTTCGTTGTGGAGGCCCAAATCGTTGGTTACATACACAATGGGTAATGGCATTTTGATATCTTTCGGAATTAAGTCGAATTTTCTTCTTAAGGCTGCCTACTGTGGCGGTGATAAAATTGTGGGTTCTGACTTGGGGAAATTTGAGTAGCTTTGTTGAACATTTGAAGAGGTTCAAGGATGTGTTCTTATTCCCCCAGAGTCATTCCTATGGAGGCCGCTTTGGTTTCTATGTAACTTTACATGACACCCTAAGAACACCCGAAGAGAGGACTAGGGTTCTTGCACAAGTTATCAAATGCTTGGGAGAAGAAGATGATCAACTTATTCCAGGTATACGAAATGAGGTATGTTACTCTGTAATGACTGCCATCTGATCCTAATCTTGCTTCCCTCGTGATTATAGAGATTCAATATTTTTCTTTAATTACCAATTGATGCTGTCATTTGAAGCTTTTTGGAAATATGGTTATTGCAATTTAGAATCTTTTTACTAAAGCTGACTGGCTTGTTCAAATTTCATTTAATCAGCTGTACCCGGTGACGTCCTCCTTTGGTGCACCAATCTATTTCTCGTTGGAAAGAGCTGCAGCTCCTTATTTTGGAATAAAGGTTTTCTTTTCTTTTTCCTAATTTCCTATATATAATTGTTTTCGCGAAGGACTTAGCTCTTCTGTTTATCTTTAGTCGTCCACAGATCTCTGTTCATATTTTTTTAGTGTAGTCTCTGTGCACAAAAATGTCTATATTTGGGTAATGTAATTTATTGCGTCTCATTCTCAGTCTTCTCTAAGAATAGGCCTACGGGGTTCACATGAATGGCTTTATTGAAAGAGATGGGAAGAAGTTCCTATGGTTAGGAAAAAGAAGTCAAGTCAAACCCACTTACCCAGGGAGGCTTGATCATCTTGTCGCTGGAGGACTGGTATGTAGCCACTCGGAAGATTTTCCATGATTTGTATTATACATTCTTCCTTGTTAAATGCAACTAATGCATAGCATGATTTTGATCTATGCTAAATTTTTGGTCCTCTTGCTATCTGTTTTTTTTTTAAAACTTTGGAACAACGAATTGCTTCCTTAATGAATTGGTTAACATGCTTGGAATCTTTCCTTATTGAATTGGTCAACACAATTGGATTCTTTGTTAAATTAAGGTGAAGATGATAATGCTTTTAGACTCAAAGACTCAATAGTCAACGCACAATGGTATATAGGTCCTCTGACATCATTGGATTTCAAGTTGAAAATGAGCTTGGAGATGGAATCAGAATATCATCCTTTGAAACAAATTAATCTATACCTAATTCTAGAGCATCATAGGTGGATTATGCCCTTATGACTTGTTATTTTCATATGAGCCCTCAAATTGTGTAGCTTTTCTAAGCCCACTCTTATTATGATAATCATGGTAGCCTTATGGCATGTCTTGTGGAGAGAATATTACTAAGGAATGTGAAGAGGAAGCAGGAATA
This sequence comes from Erythroxylum squamatum, assembly GCA_025629845.1. Lineage (NCBI taxonomy): Eukaryota > Viridiplantae > Streptophyta > Magnoliopsida > Malpighiales > Erythroxylaceae > Erythroxylum > Erythroxylum squamatum. Next base: position 14,219,636 of record JAOTBA010000203.1, read on the forward strand.
CCCCGATCCCTTTCCGTCAAGTAAGTTTTCTCCCCCTATTTTATTAGAAGTGTGCCTCATACATAATTAATAGATCATATTATCTAGTTGTCCAACTCGGTTGTGTTTATTCAATCTCAGAATGGTTGCTGTGTTGTCACTTGCACCAAAAAATTAATACCTTGCTCCTAAAAGGTTCCGATGTCAGGGAGAATACCTAGCTTAGATTTGTGCTTTGTGAACAAGAACATGTGGGGTTTGGTTATGATGAAACAATATAAAATTATATTTAAGAAACAATGTGAATTAAAATATAAAGAAATCAATAGAAAACAAACCTTTATTTAAGTCTATATCCACCTTCAGAGTGATATAACAATCATCGATACAAGCATAAATCAATTTATACATTTATAATTGGACATAAATGCAGTTCAATTAACCCTAACTACTAAACAACCCTAGTTCACACGTCCAAGATTTAGTTGAGTTGTAGCTTTGAGAATTAAAAAGATCAATGAAACAAAACAATACGAACACAAATAGTTACATTTAATTAATTTGATTTTTTGTTCTAAAATTTAAGAACGTAATGCAACAATTTATTAAACCCCAATTGCTTCATAGATTAAAGGGATTAAACAATTTCTAATTTAATAGATTGTAACTAATAATAAACTAGTACGTATCCTAGCAATTAATCGACACTATGACGATTGATACTCGTATAAAAATATTTGATATTCTATCGTGTAAATCGGACAATACATAAAATCATATGCCATGTTTTAATACATCCCAAGGTTTCATTTTTTGAGACCAAGTTTTTGTAAAAGTTTAGCCATGATTATGGGCAAAAAAGGTCAATAGAAAGGGAGAGAAAAGGATGACTAACTCTTTCAAAACCCAGAAAATCTTGAGACTAAAACGTGCTCTAAAAATTAGAGTTTTTGACTCTTTACATAAGGGTCAACATTAGCTTCCTTCATAATATGGTCCAGGACATGATCATATATTAGACTTTGTATCACACTGGCGCTGATAGCCTATGTTCCATGTTGTGTCTCTTTCAAAAATTTCTCTACCATCTCATGTTATGAGACCAAATCTGTTCAAAAGCTACAACCGGTTCACTCATGGGAAGTTCAGGAAGAAGCCATAACAAAGCCACATATGAAGCTATTGTGTTTAATTAATTAATTAGGGTCTCAATTAAATTAAATTAGTTTTTATTTTTTGTTTTCATGTTGTGTTTGTGTTGGAAGTAGTCAAGTGACAGTTCCTTATTTTATGCAGTAGTGGAATTAGACAGTTATTTCCCTAACCCCAAATCTCAATTGATGCCATCACTGGCGAGAGCGGACCATAGACAATGAAGGTGAAGGGCAACGTGAATGGTAAAGTGGCGGTAGCTTTAATTGACTCCGGAAGTACCGACACCTTTGTAGACATGGTGATGATTGAAAAATGCGGCCTGTTAAATAAAGAGGCAGCTGGGTTGAAAGCAAGGGTTGCAAGTGGTGATATGATTGACTATTTGGGCATGGTTAAAGGGATAGCTATTCAATTGCAAGATGTCACTATTAAAGTAAATCCATGGGTGCTTGTACTAAGTGGAGTGGACAGGACATCATTTTTGGTGTTAATTGGCTTAAGACTCTGGGGCCCATATTATGGAACTTTGAAGAATTATGGATGACTTTTAAAGTGGAAGCCCAGCCTGTGACTCTAAATGGGCTAAAAGACAATCAATTAATAAACGCATGTGAAGTTAAAGCTATTTCGGTGAGCCAGACCAATGACCAACACATGCAAACACTTCTCTCAGAATTGTCTAGTGTCTTTGACGAGCCTCAAGGGTTACCCCCAAGCGGTCGCTGTGACCACCGAATTCCACTGGACTCGGGAGCAAAGCCAGTTGTGATGCACCCTTATCGTTATCCACATGCCCAAAAAGAAGAGATTGATAAGCAGTGTACAAAAATGTTGCAGCAGGGAGTTATTCGGCCAAGTAATTCTCCTTTTTTCATCTCCAGTGATCTTGGTTCCTAAGGCCGATGGTTCTTGGCGGATGTGTGTTGATTACCGCGAGTTAAATGCAAAGACAATAAAAGACAAATTTCCTATTCTGGTGATCGATGAATTGTGGGACGAGTTACATGGAGCTAGGTACTTTACTAAATTAGATCTGGTTTTTGGGTACCATCAAGTTCGAACGTGGGAGCCGGATATCGAAAGGACAGCCTTTTGTACTCATCACGGTCATTTCGAATTTCTTGTAATGGCGTTTGGTCTCACAAATCCGCCATTTACATTTCAAGCTTTGATGAATGAGGTATTTGCTTCTTATCTTCGCAAATTTGTACTGGTGTTTTTTGATGACATCCTTGTGTACAACAAAACAGAAATCGAACACGTTGGCCATTTACGCACGGTTTTTCAGTTGCCGGAGAAACACCAGTTATTTCTCAAACAATCCAAATGTTCGGTCGGCTAGTTGCGAGTTTGTTATTTGGGGAAAATAATTTCGAGTGAGGGAGTTATGGTAGATTCGTTAAAGATTGACGCAATGCAAAAATGGCCAAAACCAACAACGATCAAGGGCTTACGTGGTTTCCTTGGTTTGACAGGATATTACCGTTAGTTTGTGCAACACTACGGTATTATTGCAGCACCATTAACCTCCATGCTCTGCAAAAATTCCTTCAAGTGGACATCTGAAGCAACAGACGCTTTCCATAAGTTGAAAGTAGCCATGATCTCTACACCAGTCCTAGCACTGCCCGACTTCTCCAAAATTTTTATTATTGAATTTGATGCGTGTGAGACGGGCATTGGGGCTGTGCTTTTGCAAGAACATCATCCCGTTGCTTTTTTTAGTCGGGGTTTAGCCGATTGACATTGTGGACTTCCGGTTTATGAGAAAGAACTGATTCGGCTCGTACAAGCAATCAAACATTGGAGGTCTTATTTATGGGAAGCCATTTTATTGTCCAGACCGATCACTACAGCCTCAAATTTTTACTGAAACAGAGTCTGCTTACTCCGCCTCAACAACACTGGGTTAGCAAAATTCTGGGTTATGATTTTTCTGTTGAATAAAAGGCTGGAAAAACTAATGTAGTTGCAGATGCTTTATCACGGAGAGATGAAGATAATAGTGAGCTAATGGCAGTGTCTATGCCTCAATTAAGCTTGTTTGATGAAATTCGGAGTGAGCAACAAAATTTGGTTGCAGTTCAGCAATTAATACAGGGAGTTCAAGCTGAAACAGTGGGGGGACAATGGACTGTGAAGATTGGCTGCTGTTGTTTAAGAATAGGGTTTATGTACTGGAAAAGTCACAGTCTATTGCTTCCCTTCTAGCTGGAGTTCATTGCCAAGGGCATGAAGGTTACTAGGAAATACTCTTCTGAATTGCTAGAGATTCCATTGGCGGGGCAGGAAAAACAATGTTTGAACTTTTTTTAGGTCTTGTGGGGTTTTCCAACTCACAAAATTGAAAACCTTCACCTGGCGGGTCTACTTCAACCGCTGCTCGTGCCCTCCCAAATTTGGGTTGATGTTTCGTTAGATTTCATTGAAGGTTTACTTACTTCGTCTGGTAAAAATGTGATTCTTGTCGTTGTGGATAGATTATCAAAATATTGTCACTTAATAGCTATTTCTCACCCATATTCTACTGTTAGTGTGGCGAAGATATTTTTTGATATTGTGGTTAAATTACATGGCTTACCAGAATCAATGATCAGTGATCGAGATGTAACGTTTACTAGTGCTTTTTGGCGAGAATTGTTCCGTTTGAGTGGAATAAAGCTTTGTTTCAGCTTTGCTTATCATCCTCAATCAGACAGACAAACGGAAGTGGTTAACTGTGTGGTTGAAGTGTATTTACGTTGCTTTACGAGTTCTCAGCCCACTAAATGGGCTAACTGGTTAGCTTTGGTAGAGTTTTCATATAATACTAGCTACCATTCAACTCTCAAGGCTACACCTTTTGAAGTGGTATATGGTCGGCCTCCTCCCCATTTATTATCTTATTGCCTAGGCTTAGCTAAACTAGAGGCTGTAGATCATGCATTAAAGGAAAGGGATGATGTGTTGCTACTTCTCAAACATAATTTTTATTATGCTCAACATTAGATGAAGAAGTTCTATGATTCTAAACACAGGGACCTAGAATTTCAGGTGGGGGATATGGTCCTATTAAAGTTGCAGCCATATAGACAAGTGTCAATGGCACAGAGGAAGCACCAAAAGTTACTACCCAAATTTTATGGCCCTTTCAAGGTGTTGCAGCGTATAGGCTCGGTTGCCTACAAGCTTGAACTGCCTCCGAATTCTAAAATTCATCCTATTTTCCATGTTTCAAGCTTGAAGCCATACAATTCAGGTTACCTTGCCACTCCTGTGCCCTTGCCAGACTTGATTCCAGCCATTCCATCCCTACTGCCATATGCGGTTCTTGCTCGGCAAAAACGAGACAACATTACAAAGGTTTTAGTTCATTGGCACGGTAAATCTCCAGTTGAGGCTTCGTGGGAGCAGCTGGATGACTTAAAAAGAGATTCCCAGAGTTTATGCTTCAGGACAAGTTTTTGGAGGGAGGGAGTGATGTTATGAGACCTAAGCTGTTCAAAAGCTACAATCGGTTCACTCATGGGAAGTTCGAGAAGAAGCCATAACAAAGCCACATATGAAGCTGTTGTGTTTAATTAATTAATTAAGGTCTCAATTAAATTAAATTAGTTTTTATTTTTTATTTTTAAGTTGCGTTTTTGCTGGAAGTAATCAAGTGACAGCTCCTTATTTTCTGCAGTAGCGAAATTGGACAGTTATTTCCCCAAGGCTATAGAAGCCAGTATTGTATAGACTTTGAAGGGATTCAAAAATGAACATTTTCATCTCTGAGTTTCTCTCAAAAAACAAAGGTCCTGGGTTCGTTCGAGCCAGAAAAATAGGCAGATCAAAGAAAATTAGTTCGACATCAATCAACGAACCCCAAACTCAATCTTGTTCTAACATCTCACTTGGTCTTCATCTATGTTCTCAACACCAAAGTTTTCTGAGAGAAACATGCGCTGGCACATGGCCACATGTCAAGTCGTTTATCTCATTGAAACTTTACTCTTTATCCAAACGTTGACATGAGCTCTAATATGCCTATGTTCGTTTGGGCTTGATTTTGACCTTGATGAAGTCGGTATCTCTCAAAACTTAAAAGATGAAAGCTTTAGATCTCTTTAGCTTTTCATAACATTTTAAATCATCTCAATCGGAGCTTGGATGAGAAAATTATGCTCAATTTAAGAAGTTTTGTCAAAATTGTCCAGAATTGCCCAATTATCATTAATTTACACTTAACACCTTCAATTGCATCGTAAATTAAAATATAATATTAATAATTATAATTAGACATAAAGTAGGTGTAAAAGACTAAATAATAAAGGAGGAAAGCATGACATCTTGCATGCTTATCAATGGTCTACAAAAAGGCTTTAAACATTTACATTTTAACAAATTAGGACTAGAACTTGAGTAATTGATCTTGAAAAAATTATAAGTAAGTTAGGATTTAAAGAAACCTTTTAGAATTTAATTTCTACAACAAAAAGTCTACTGTATTGCACAAGTAAAACTCCTGTTTATTCTAGCATTGAAAAATCATGTTTAAACTGGGAAAGACAACTCTTAGATCCTAATTGAATGTTCTCGCCAACAATTAATGTATTTAATAAGAAAAGTAACATACATAAGTGACATAGAAGAAACTAAAAAAAATCTAATTGAATTATTGGATTGCTCCTGAATTAATCTCCTTGGGAACTTAGCTCTGACACCCACTGTAAGAACTGTCATTAGTTGGGTTGCCAAGCCACTTTACTAAAAATCCTTGGTAGATTGCCATGCCTTGCTTGAACTTCTTTGACATCTAACATGTGTATAATAACAATAGCAATAGGCATCTACAATATTCGAGCTTCAATTTCAGTGGTAGATGTATTACCATGAAAAATGTCAACGGGTTGCAAGTCTTAAAACATTCTGGATTATTCGAACAGGTGGAAGCTCAATGCAATAGACTTTTGAATTGATTTACTTCAACACCTGACATGGTCCGAAATTCTTAAATTCAAGCTTAGCTTGTGATAATTACATTTGGAAAATCTTCTTTGGGTTGTTAGCCAGTTGTTGTCGTATAACAAATTTATAGCACCATATCGTGAAACTATTTTTGAGCTTCCAAAGCATATTGATGAACATCATTAACATTGTATGAACAAACTACTTCTATCTTATCTCTTATAGGGTGATTCAAACTAGTAAGGTAATGAGAAGTAATCTATTCTTAATCCACATAAAACAAACTCTAAATTTCAATAGTCTGCTTCTCAATGGATGTGTTACTTTGCTTCAAATGTTGGAACTTCTTGTACATTTAAGTTGCATAGTCTATGGGTAAAAGTTTGGAACTTCTCGTACATTTCAGTTGTATAGTCTATGGGTAAAAGTTGCTCTATTTCCTAGTTATCATGTATTTACAAATGGTGACTATGGGTTTGCCTAATCATACTTGTTGCCTTTTTTTTTTTCTCTCCTCCACCGGAGAAGTGCAATAAGTTCCAATTTATACTTCAAGTTCTAGTGATACTTTCAAATTTTGCGTTGTGTTTTTCACTCAAATTGATCACTATCCAAAGTAAATCGTGGATGTAGTTTTCCATAAAAAATTGCAACTTCAACCTCAACACATCCATGCTTTAAAATCAATGATATGTAGCTTTCAATCTACTTCATAGTTCTCAATTTGTGGTTCTAATGTCATAACACCTACTATCTCTTCAACCTTAATATCTACGACAATCCCAAGGGTACGTTTGGTAATTAGGAATGAAGTCGTGGAAATGGGTGTGTAACTTACATTCCTTAATTTTTGCTTGTTTGGTTATTAGTAATGAATAAGATAAGGATTCGCAAATCTGGAATGAATTTTAAATAATCCTAAATTTTTATTCCCAAGGTTAGTGCGGGTATAACCTGGAATCAGATACAGGAATAACAAATAAATAGTCGTGGGCAAACATAACCTTTATTTTTTCCTTCTTTTTTTCTTTATGTTTCGTCTCAACCTAAACTCTCTATTTGAGAATTTAAGATTAATTTATTTATCTAAATACATCATTTTGATTGATTCTTATTAGGATATTTTTATCAATATTGCACATTGCTTTATTTAATTTATTTACTAATTAATTTATTTTATTTCAATGATTTTATATCATAAAATAAGTTCATTATGATTTCTTTAATTTTATTCCTATAAAAAAATCATACACAATTATTTAAAAATTAGTAATTTATTGAATCATTAAATCAATTTTAATTATTTTTTTATTAAATACAATTTTTTTATCAATTAATAATAATACAAAATATTTTAATTAATTATTTACAAAATCAATAACATAATAATTAAACATAAGTAAAAAAAAAATATCATTACTATTCTTAATATTTGATACCAAACATTGGTATAACTTTTAACTTTTATAATTCTATTTCTAATGCTTGCATTCCAAACACGCATAATCAGTAATTCGATTCTTATTTTGATTCCCACTTTTCATTCCTAGTCTTATTTCTTATTCTAATTCTTTCATTACTGGTTACCAAACGAGACCCAAGGGATTTGTGGTCATCGTTTTGGTTGCTGTAGACAGGGTCCCATTGGTTCCTACTAGTTCCTAATATTGCGAGACTTTAACATCCCAATATAAAGTCCTCAATCATTTGCCACATCTCCGCAAGATCTACATCTTCCTTTCCTATGACCAGCCATAGTTTTCAATGTGGAAATCCTTAGATGCTTGTCAAATTTTGAGCTTACTTGATGCAGGAAAAGGGTTAGGGCAATCAACATTTTGCAAAGTTAGGTCTAGAATTAGGGTGATTGTGGCTGGAACAATTAGAAAGAAGTTAGGATATTAAGAAATCTTTATAGCAAAATTTTTGCAATAAAAACTCTAATGCCTTGTACGCGAAATAGTGTTATTTATACTGTGTCTATGGATCATTTTTGTTTTCTTTTTCTTTGATTCGAATTCAGGAGTTCTAAGTTTCTTTCCATTTCTTGATTGGAATTCAAAATTTCTACATAAACTTGTGAAGACAATTCCTAACTCTTAAGTCCTAATAGAAACTCTAAACTGTCGACTATTGTGGTATTTATTAGGAAAAAAGTAATGTAAAGAAGCTACATAAGGAAAACATGATGAACCGATTGAAAATCTAGAATGCTCCTATATGATTCCTGATTTTGGTGAAATTGTCTTCGATAACTAAGATGGCTTAGATGTGATTACTTCTCTTCTAGAGCAATACCAGTTGGTGCTGTTTCTTATTTGGACATTGAAGGGTACAGATACAAGAGAGATGTGCTCTTTTGTTATGATTTACATCTCCCTGATGGTTTTATGCCTAATAATCAAGGTAAGTCTTGAAGCAATGTTTGCTTTTAACTATTTTTTAATTCTCATCCATATAAGTTGAATAATGAATGAACTTATACTTATAATTTTCTTCTCTTTAAACTTGTAATTTGTTAGAAATTTGAAAACAATTCTTCTTGCTAATAATGTACTTCATAACACCTTATCCTAACATGGCAGATGGTGAAGTGGACAGTTTTAAGTTGATCCATGTGATAAATGTTGCAAATATTGTGCGAAGAACACATTTTTTCAAGCCAAATTGCTCTCTTGTCATCATGGATTTCCTATTTCGGCATGGGTAATCTTCTTGGTTGCCTATTCTTTTAATTTTGTCATTTTTATTAGTTAATTACCTGTCAAAATGGGCTTCTTAAGTTTTTAGCGATCTTGTGTTTTAAACCATTTATTACCAAATTTGTTTTCACTAGTTACTTCTCTTTATTATTCCTCTTAATCGTCATGAGGTTGCGTCCTCACTTGCTATTTCTATCTTTAGCACGCTTTTGGATATTTGAAGAGCAAAACAACCCTTGTAAGGGCTGCCAGTTTAACCTTCTAGACTTTTGACATTGTATTAAATGGCTTTCATGACCAGGAAGAAATGCAATCTTAACCTATTCTTTCCTCCATTATAAATTGTGTTCCTTACTTCTTTTTGATCAAAGACCTAAAATAAAATTGGGGGTTTCTTTAATGCTTGACCATTCCTTAAGAGACATTGGATATGTGATGTGGAAGATCAGTTACAATTATTTGAAGCAACATTAATCTATTGCTTCTTCAGTTTTATTATCATAAGGGGAAAATAAACCATGGCTAACCTTGGATATGGGATGTAAAAGATTAGTTGCAATTTTTTAAAGAAGCATTAGGGTCTATTACTCCTTCAATATATCATCATTGGGGACAAATAAATCAAACTTGAACCTTATAAATAATTGCTTCAGATATTTGTGTGGCAAAATCATGTATATTGATTTATTGTTTGATTACATTTAATTGAGTTTCTTATTATATTAGATCCCATAAATCATGGGATTAAAGAGTATCCTATAAATTATAGGGTTAGATATTGTATTAGAATATCCTAATAAATAATGAGATTAGAATCATTTGTGATGTAAAAGAACTTAAAGCCTATAAAAGAAATAAAAGAGGAAAGATTAATCAACTACAAACTTTAATTTGGTGGAATGAAGATTTGGAATTGAGTTGACGTCAAAGATAAGGGCTGAAATATAGATTGTGTTAGGATTCCTTATTATATAGGAAGTAGTAGAAAGTTAATATATTAATTTATTTTAGATATGTTATCCTGGTTGTTTAGGACTAATCAAATTTTTATTACAATAGGATTAAAATTTGTTTGGAACCCTTTCCTACTAGAATAAGGGTTCTAAAAACTTCTCTATAAATATGTGTATATTCAGACTTTCAATGAGAAGCAATATGAAATTTTTCTACAAACTTGAGTTCTCAACTAGAAGGTGTGATGCTTTCTTTGAAGGGTGATTATTAGACCCTAGGAGTGATTCCTAGTTTCCTACTCTCCATTGTTTGTGTTTTTCACTAAATTCCAGCAAACCTAACCTAAATTTGAACCATCTTAAACTAAATGCTAGCATATTAAACCCTAAAATTTTAAGCTGAAATTTCCAACAATCAAACCCTAAAAATCCAACCATACCAAACTAAAATTTCAACATTCCTAGTTGTTAACGATGTTAACAACTAGTACTTTGAGAAAAGCCGTAACATCTCTATGTTAGGCTAATAACGTTTATATATACTGAGGAGTTACAATTATAATAGGAAAGTGTATATGTGAGTAAATCATGGGATAACTACTATATCCCATGATTTACTCTATCACGTTCCAGCTTGTTACATATATAATCAACCCGATTCCCCACTAATGATTTGGTACAGATATTCGTTAATTGTTCTCTAGTTCTCACATGGCTTAATGAAATCAAATTTTGTTGAACTTTTTCTCTGATAAAATGGCAATCAACTTTGATATGCTTGGTTCGCTGATGAAAAACAGGATTCTTAGCAATGTGAAGAGCGGCTTGATTATCACACCATAGATCCATTGGAATTGTGTAAATGATGCCTATCTCATCAAGTAATTGTCATAGCCACATCAGCCACATCAACTCACGTGTGGCTTGTGACATAGCCTTGTATTCCGATTTAGCACTTGATCTAGCTACCACCGTTTGTTTCTTACCCTTCCAAGAGATCAAATTCCCTCCCATAAACACAATAACCTAAAGTGGATGGTCTGTCAGTCGGAGACCTTGCCCAATTTGCATATGAAAATGCTTCTATCTTTCTATGATCATGATTTGAATAGAGTATACCTTTTCCAGGAGCTCATTTTAAATATCTCAAAATATTCATTACTGCATCCCAATGAGATGTGCTTGGTGTACTAATGAACTACACTCACACCATAGGCTATATCTGGTTGAGTCTTAATTATCTCACTAATCGTCGATATTGCTCAGTGTCCTCAAGTAATTCTCCATCTTTTGCACTTTCAAGTTTGGTGCCATAGGAACTCCAAGAGGTTTTGCACCAATCATTCCAGTCTCAGTTAACAAATCAAGAACGTATTTTCTTTGGAAAATAAATATTCCCTTTTTACACCTTGATAATTCAATGCCTAAGAAATATTTGAGTTGCCCTAAATCTATTTTTTGAAATTGACTTTGGAGGAAGTCTTTAAGCATTTTATGCGTCTCTCATCATTAGCTGTGATAATTACATCATCCACATAAACCAACATTAATATCGGTCCTGCATTCATCTTTTGACAAAATAAAGAATGATCATAATGGCTTCGCTTTAAGCCAAAGTTGATAACAACTTCACTTAATCTCCCAAACCATGCCTGGGGTGATTGCGTTAAACCATATAGAGTCTTTCAGTTTGCACACTTTAGTACTTCCCCCCGAGCAACAAAACCAAGTGGTTGGTCCAGATAAACCTCCTCTTGCAGCTCACCATGAAGAGAAACATTCTTGACATCAAGTTGGATTAAAGGCCAATAGGAAGATGCAGCTAAGGAAATAAGTAGACGAACAAAAGATATTTTGGCAATTGGAGAGAAGGTTTCCATATAATCAATACCATACATCTGAGCATAGCCTTTAGCCACTAACCGAGCCTTCAAGCGAGCAACAGAACCATCTGGATTCATCTTGATAGTATACATCCACTTGCATCCAACAGCCTGCTTCCCAGGAGGTAATTCAACCAAGTCCCATGTTTGGTTAGCATCCAAAGCATCCATTTCTTCCTGCATTGCTCAACTCCACCCTTCATGAGAGAAAGCTTCCTTTACGGACGTAGGAACCACAACTGAGTCTAAGGAAGACAAAAAGGCACTAGAAACTTGTGAAAGAGACTCATAAGAAACAAATGAAGATATAGGGTACTTAAAGGAACATTTATCTTTGCGAAGAGTTTGTACAAGTGTCATCAACCTGTGAATCTAGAGTAATGGGAGGACCTGCAGAAGGACGAGATCGCCGAGAATAAACTTGGGTGATAGGGGGACAAGGGAGTGGAATGTCCAAAAGAGGGGAAACAGACTCAACCTGGTGAACTTGATACATAAGAAAATCATCCTCAGGGGAATAGGGAGATTGCACATTTGTGGAATATGGAGTGTTTTCAAAGAAAGTAACATCATAAGACACTAAATAACGATGGAATTCAGGAGAATAACAACGATAACCTTTCTAGAGTCGAGAGTACCCAAGGAAGATATATTTAATGCTTTAGGATCAAGTTTAGAGACATATGGACGTGTATCATGTACAAAACAAATACAACCAAAGACACGAAGAGGCAAAGAAAAGAAGGGTTGCGAAGGAAACATAATAGAAAATGGAGCTTTACCATTAAGAACTGTTGAGAGCATGTGATTAATAAGATAGCAAGCAGTGGAGACAGCATCGACCCAGAACTTTCGGGACCTTCATTTTGAATAACAATGCTTGAGCAACTTCCATAAGGTGTCGATTCTTTCGTTCAGCAACTCCATTATGTTGTGGGGTAACAACACAAGAAGATTGATGAAGGGTACCTTGTTGTGACAAAAAAGAAGTAAATCGTCTACAAAAGTAATAAAATAACAAAATCCCAATTTTGACACAATAGGTCTCGAACTCCAAACATCTGTGTGCATTTCAAATGGCGACACAACTCTCTTATTGACTCTAGGAAAGTGAGGAAAACGTTGATGTTTGGCAAACTGACAAGACTTACACTCAAATGGAAGAAACTTGAACATCAGGACATAGACTCTTTAAAGCCTTCAATGAAGGGTGACCAAAGGAGTGGAATGTCCAAAGGAGGGGAAACAGACTCAACTTGGTGAACTTAGAGAGGTACAAGGCTAGGTTAGTGGCCAAAGGGTACACTCAAAACACGTAGAGAAGAGTATTAAGAGACTTTTGCTCCGGTAGCTAAGATAAACACAGTCCGCATTCTTTTATCTTTAGCTGCTAGTTTCAATTGGTGTTTGTAGCAATTTGATGTCAAAAATGCTTTTTTACAAGGTGATCTTGAAGAAGAGTTATATATGGAGCCTCCACTAGGTTTTGAATAATATGTTTAAGATAACCAAGTGTGCTGGTTGAGAAAAGCACTTTATGGGCTTAAGCAATCACCATGGGCCTAGTTTGGAAAGTTTGCAAAAGTAATTCTTGGTATTGACTACAAACAAAGCCAAGGGGATCATACACTCTTCTTAAGACTCTCGGTAGCAGGGAAACATACAATCTTGATAGTATATGTTGATGATATCATCGTGATGAGTGATGATGACAAGGAAATTCTAAAGCTTAAGGCTAGACTTGCAAAAGAATTTAGAAATTAAAGAGCTTGGGAAACTCAAATATTTTATATGAATTGAAGTGGCTTGGTCTAAAAGAAGGCATATTTATTTTCCAACACAAGTATATTTTAGATCTTCTACGAGAGACAAGAATGATGGGATGTAAGCCCATTGATACACCAATTGAAAAGAATCATCGATTGAGTGAAGAAAAAGATGATGAAGTTGTTGATAAAAGAAGGTATTAAAAGCTGGTTGAAAACTAATATACTTATCTCATACACGTCCCGATATTGCATATGTTGTAAGCATGATAAGTCAATTCATGCATGGTCCTAAGAAAGTTCATTTATAAACTGCTTATAGAGTAATTGGATACCTGAAGGCTAATTCTAAGAAAGGAAATCATGTTTAAAATAGGAGCAAAATTAACTATAAAGACTACATAGATGCAGACTATGCTGGTTCACTATCAGATTGACGCTCAACAATTGCCTACTGTATTTTGATTGGAGGAAACTTAGTAACTTAAAGAAGCAAAAAACAAGCAGTAGTATCTAGATCAAGTGCAAAAATCTGAATTTTATGCAATGGCTCAAAGAATTTGTGAACTCTTATGGATAAAGAAAATTATAGAAGGCTTGCAAGTTAAGTGACATGGACCTGTGATGTTGTATTATGAGAATATAAGCATTGCACATAATCCAGTTCTACTTGACATAACAAAATATGTTGAGATAGATCAATACTTCATCAAGGAAAAGATTGAAAGTTGACTGATTTGTACACCTTATGTTCCTACGAAAGGTCAAATGACATCAGATTATTTGATCTTCTAGAAGATTTGATATAGTTGTAAATAGCTGAGTAATAGCTACGATTCTGGTTTACTATTTTAGGCTGATTGTAATCTTTCATTTATTTACGCTGATTATAATTTTCTTAGTCAATGACTGTTGTGTAAGAATTAGTTTGTTTTCTAAAATAGGACAAATGACTTTGTATATATTATTCAGTTTATAGAGAAAGATGAGAAGAATTTCAGTTTCTATTCAAGAATGCATTCCTATATGGAGAACTAGTAGAACAAATTTACCCGGAAATTTGTTAGAGACCGACTTCTCTAACAGTGATTCAGCTCAAACACAGAACCTGCACAGCCAACAATAGCACACACAACAGCCACAGAACCAACACACACAACAGCAATGAAACAGAAACAAGAAGTAGAAATGGAGACTAAAGGGAAATCAGTAACTATTATTCCCTAGCTAGACTTCGAGGGCTAGCTGAACCTCCGTACACTTATCA
>JAOTBA010000203.1:14259971-14276012 GCA_025629845.1 Erythroxylum squamatum
ACAAAACCACTATGTGGGATTGTGTTAGTTCGTTCTGTTCACGGCTACACAGGACCCTTAGGGGAAATGTGTAGTACGTTCTGTTACGGACTACCCAAACCATCTCTGATGTGCTTAAGTGTTATGAATTGTGAACAAGTTGATGCATTCATGTTTTGTGGTTTGTAAATTTGATTACATGATGAAAATTTGAGAAACAAATGCTTTATGGATTTCAACAAGAATTTTGGAAAGAAACATATGTTTTATGACTCAAAAAGAATTTTCATGATAAAGAACTTTTGGACGGTTTTGCTTGTTATTTGTTATAAGCTTGTTACCCACGGAGCTTTCGAGCTCACCCCCTCTTTTTCCCCAATTCAGGTGTTGAGCAAGAAACAGAGTGAGAAGAGAACCAAGACATTACTTCGGATATGCATGTTTTGTCATGTTTTTGGAATTATTGATGTAAAACAAGGCTTTAGTTGTATTTTGAGAATGATTGGATTTTGTATGTTTTGTATATTGGACATTTGTATTGAGATTGTATTGTGGCTTGGAAGTGCCATTGAAGGTTGTAAACACTTATTTTTATGATGTTAATGAAATAGAGATTTGTATATGGATATGAAATATGAAATTGTGTATTATGATAGTGGAATGTGAATTTGTGTATGGATGTTTGTCAAATTGGAATATGAATTGGGTATGATGATGTGGGTTGAAATTAGAGATAATTGAATGAGGCTATCCACTTGAGCTAATGGATGACCTATTGCTATATATATAAGTGAGGCACTATGGACAAGAAAGATGATGAATGATGAGTTGTGGTTAAATATGAAGAGTAAAATGAATTGAAGTTGATGATTTGATGAATGCCAATTGGTATTTGAATGGGTTATGCATGATGTTATAAAATGAGGTGAAGTGAAAAATGACTTAACTATGGATGAGGTTAAGTTGGAATTAAGTTCACTTAAAGAAGTTATTAATTTGAGTTGATGATTTTGAGTTTAAATTGTTGAGATATGCATATGTACATAAGTGAATTATGGAAAGGAAATATAGGAATGTTATGAATCATGAAGGGTTGTTGATTATAAGAAGGTGTTAATGAAGTATGGAATTGTGTATGGTTTGAATTATGAATTGGTATATAGATGATTATGTATGGATGATGAGTTGAGAAATTTTGAGCATGAATCATTGTTATATTCATATAAGTGAATTTTGAAAAACAAGGATAGGTTTTGATGGTAAATGAATAAGAATGATAGTGTATTAGCAAAAGGAAATGAAGTTCAAATGAATTATAAGTTTGAATAAGGATAAGACTTTGTGAGCATGATAGTTATGCTTAATGATGAAATTTTTGGTTTGGATGAACCAAGTGGATCAAGAATTGATAGATGGATGAAATAAGTTTGATGTATGAGTTTTTATGAAGTGAGTTAGCATGAGAATAAGTGAAATTTCTAAGATTATAAGTGAATTGAAGAAGTTTATAAGTGTATATGATGTTAGGAAGGTTGTAGGAAGCATTGAAGAGGATGGGAAGAAGGTTTGGGACACTTTGGCCAGGGTGTGTCCGTTAAACGGACATGAATGTCCATTCAACGGACCTTCTCAGGTGGTTTTGGACCCTTTGGCCAGTGTGTGTCCGTTAAACGGACATGACCTTCTCGGACGGAAATGGGCAGTTTGGCCAGTGTGTGTCCGTTAAGCGAACATGCATGTCCGTTTAAACGAACATCCTCGGGTCAACTCTAGTAAATCGCGATTTTGACTAGTTTAGAGTCCGAATCTCGCTTTGAGGCCTCTAATATGAGTTGTAGATCTAGATGTCTTCTTTCCAATGGTTAAAAATGAAAGCAATTGGACATTGGTAGAGAAAGTTATGGCAATCACGCCATGAGAGGTTCAAATTGATTTTGGGGGTGGACATGGTCTACTCTTTGGAGTATATCTCCCTCATCTGACCTCGAAATGAAGCGATTCATGAAGCAATGGATTCATAAGACATGTAGCTTTCCCTCCATGAAAATTTGGGTCATTTGGAGTTGTTTTGAGAAAGTATGCATTAGAACAAGTGAGTGGTCAGTTAGAAGAGCATGATTAGGGTTTGACCACCCTTAAGCGTTTTAAGCATATCTTGAGTTGTAGAACCCCGATTGAGGTGATTCATGCTTCAAAATAAACAAGAGACATAGAGCTATGATTTATATGAAGAAGTCAAATTGAATTTAAGATTTTGAGTTTTACAAATTCTGTATGTAAACAGAAGAAACGAGTTCAAGCATAGTGACTGTTTTTGTATAGGCGCACCTTTGATCAATCTGTGAGTGAATGTTTGAATGTTACGTGAATGAAGATGATTTTGAGTAATGTCTTATAAGGTTCAATGGAAAAAAAACTATGACGGCTAATTACGGTTTAATGGAATAACCCTTCAAGGTAAGAGGGTCAAGTTTCAGGTTTTATGGGTCAAGAGTTGGGTTCCGGAGACGGTCCCAACATTAGTGGTATCAGAGCAAGCAAGAAGGTTGGGTTCCGGAAACGGGATCCAACAGTCCTCCATACTTCTAGGCAATGAAAATCTTTGCCCATTTAATGGTGGTCTTACACCCTTGTATATTTCCCCCAGACCAAAGAAATTTTCTCACAGATTTGTCAATGGATTTGATGACAACTTAAAGGAATGACATGTGAGAGGCCTAGTACATATTGATGGAATTGAGGACAACTAAAATCAACTGAGCTCTACCATCCAATTAAAGAGTCTTCATGCTCTAGCTTGAAATTCAAGTATATGTTTGCAATCTCCATATGAGGTCCTGGATGATGAAATTGGGATTCCATGGTAAGTGAGCTGAAGATGCTGATTAGTAAAACCACTGATGGTGATAATTAGTTGTTTATGACCCCTAGCATTATAAGAAATGTATGCAGTCTTATCACAATTGGCTTCAAGACCAAACATTCTAGTAAGCATTTTCAAAGTTGTCATTATAGTGGAAACTAAATTCTTGTTAACTTTAGAAAGTAAGATCAAATATCCAGAAAAACTAAGATTGGTGTTGCCAAGCTTTCTACATTTAGAATGAAATCTGAACTGCTTCCTTCTCTGGACAACTCTTTTGAGGAGTCTATTGAAGACTTCCATGACTAGGGCAAAGATGTAAAGAGAAGTGGGATCAGTTTTCCTTCTACCTTTCCTACTTTCAATGGCTTATGTGGGCTCACCATTCAACAATACATTGAATGTTGGTGTTGAGAAGCACTGATGCATCCATTCAACAAAATTTTATAGAAAATCCAATGCTTTGATGAAATTAGTAAGGAAGGACAAATCCACATTGTCATAGGCCTCCCTAAGATCAACATTGAGTATGTAATTCTTACCCCTTTTCTTTTTATAGTAATTTATTAAAAGTTCCTACATTAAGAGGATGTTATCACCCATAGTTATACTAAGAATGTAAGCACCTTGATCTTATTTATGTGGTTGTGGAGGAAATTTTTCATTCTTTCTGCTAGGACTTTAGAGATTATTTTATAAACTAAATTACAAGAAGCAATAGTGCAATAGTGACTGAAATGTTATGCTAACCTCCTTTAGGGATCAATGTGATGAATTTTATGTTAATTTCACTGAGCATTCTCCTATTTTAAAAAAATTCCAACATTGCATCTAAGACAAACTTCTTAGTAAAGGGACATGTTTTGATAAAGAAACAAATGTTGAATCCACCAGAACCTGGAGGCTTTAGAAGATTGAGGGATCTTAACACATCTTCAATCTTTAAAACTGTGACTAGATTTGACAAAATTTTAGCTTCATATAGAGATGGACACTCCATTATTTCTTTGATCAAAGCAATAAAGGGTTGTGCATTTGTAAAAGCACTCATAATATTAGAGCAATGCTTAGTAGACTCCTACAATAACTATTTTTGATTAAAAAATGATAAAGTTTTCCTTTGTTATATAGGTAATTATGTTTAAGATTTTTCTTAAAACCACTGCTCTATGAAAAAGGAGGAATTCCTATCTCCACCTTTGAGCCAAAAACCTCTACCTCTCTGTTTCATTAAGGAGTAATCATAGGTTAGGGCCTTGGGGCGATTGAATATTGTTTGCTTCTCATGATCTTCTAAAGTTGAGGATGTAAGATTGAAGCTTAATTCATCTTATCTTGAACTTAAAGCTAGCTTAATAGCAAGAAGTAATTGGTGATTATTCCCGATATTTTCCCTATACAAATGTTTAAGATGGTCTTGAATGATCTTCATTTTCCCTTTGTTTTGTAAATTGCCTATAATTAGAGTGGACCGTTTAAATAACAACCAGTCCTAACAACTTGACTACATGTTTATTGATTGACTATTTTTGTTAGTTATTCAATATTGTAATAACCGCAAATGCAAGATGTAGCTGTAGCTGTAGCTAGTACCAAAAAGTATGAGTCGGTCCCACAAAGACAGTGATTATTAGTAATTACCTTTTTCCTATTATCTAACCTACAGATTGATTTTAGATTTTTAATTAAAATAAAGTAAAACTAAGCAAAATAAAATAGGTTACTAAGTTGAACATAGGATTAAAGAAGCACTTAGGAAATTATCGATATCAAGAATTAGTATCTAGGTTTCAAATTCCCCTAAGCCATTAATAGTTGATCTTTTATTACTCAATTTTTTTATTGATTTATTGGATGATGGAGATTCCTATGGTATGCTAACAGTTGACCTTGAGTCTACTAACAACTAATCCTAAGCTTTTCAACTAAATTACTCATGTTAAAGTTTATAAGATTGCTTATCGATTTTTTAATCCCTCTATTAAGTTTTACCTTAATTTGGAAAATTTATGTCATCCTATCTCTAGGGTTACAATCAACTTCTTTCAATTACAGTAGATTTATTCATCCATAGGTTTTCTCAATCTCTAAGTATGAAATAAGATTATGATCTGATATTCCTAGGTTTATTATAACATAAATAAAACACGTAATTGGATCACAATATAACAACCAAACCAATTGCATTAATTAAATAATAAAATCATATCAAAGTATTAACATAGGGTTTATCTAACCTAAATACTTATAGAGCATTTAGTTACACATAATCAAACACGAAATCAAGCATACATTGAAAAAAAACAAATTGAAAACAATGGGTTCATAATTCTAAATCTCCTTAATTGTCTTTTATCGAGTATTATTGCGATGTAGATGTTTGATCTTGTATTTCGATTGATCTTTTGATGATTTCTTTTTGTTTTCTACTTCTTTAAACCAAATCACCCCTTAAGAAAGATCTCCACGTCTAGAATTGGCTCCCTCCGTCTACTCTCCTTCATCTGCCCCCAAAAACATCTTTTTATGCAAAATTTAATGGTCTAGAAAATGTACTAACGTCATAAACTTGACGTACCCTTCATGTTTACCATGAACCTGTGTTTATAATTAGTGGCTTGCTTCCACCTATTTCTCTATATAATAGTTTAGTAGCCTATGAATAAGCCATATGTTGTAAAATAATAATAAAGGCATAATGTATTAGATTAATAAATCTAATTGACTCCATTAATAACTCTATGAATCTTTAGATGAATCAAATAGTTTGTCTTGTGAGAAGTGGAATCCATCTATACTTAAGGTGACTACCAATGATTTGTCGATAGTTTCCTTATTTAGCTGCTCATATTTTTCTTCCTTAATCACCTTTGTCTACTATTATACTTTCCCTTCTTAGATAGGGGTTTCCTCCTTTTCTTTTTCCTTAATAACCATTTTCCACTCTTCTACTTCCTCTTCTTAGAGAGAGGCTTCTTCCTCTTCTTTAACCTCTACTTTCTCTGTCATTTGTTCTTCTTTCTCTTGTAAAATAGTAGTTACCTCCTCATCTTCTTTCACTATCTTCTATTTCATCTCTTCTATTATCTCTTCTTGAATTGTAAGTTCATTCATAAAGTCAACCTTTATCTCCTCTTCAATATGAGGCATTAATAAACTCAAATAATATGTTATATCTAGCTCAATGTATGATAAGTTGATATTCTTGATATATTTTAGCTCTATTTTGTCATCATTTTTGTATTGAATGATGTTAAAGTGCCTTTAGTTTTTGTGAATTTGGTACTGCTGCTTTGTTTTCGGTATTGCAAATGTTTTGGGAGAAAAATGAAGATCAGAGGATTACACAGTCTGACCGTGTGAATAGACACAGACCGTGTCTTCCAGTAGCAAAAACATAAGCCAGACTCAAAAGGCACATGGGCTGACCGTGTAAACCAACACGGACCATGTGTGATGAAGAGAAAGCACAAGCCAAACCTGATAGATACACGGGCTGACCGTGTATGGGTACACAAATTGTGTACGACGGTGTTGACAGTTTTTAATCGGTTAAAAGTCAGTTAACTGGCGTGGAGATAAAGGGGAGGGAAGGAGGAGAGATTTGGAGAGTCCCAGACGAAGACAAGAGAAGAGATAGGAAAATAGCAGAGAAAAATCGTAAGAGGAGACTTGAAGATTGAGAAATCAAGATTTAGAAATCAACTGGAGTTCTTTCTCCTCCTCTTTTACTTGTTATTTGTCTTGGATGTTCATGTTTATAACTTTTACTTGTAAGTTGAATTCAGTCATGACTCTATAAATTTTCTTATTCTAGGATGTTTGTTTCAACTTGGAATTTATGTATTAAACCTTATGCCTTTACTTTTAAAATCAATGTTGTCTTGATTTTAGTATAGTATTTTGATCTAATGAAGATTTGATCTTTCTAATCTAGGGTTTCTTATTGAATGTTGATAGATGTTAAACTAAATACTGAAAAGTGATTTTTAATGTCTGAATTACTAGATTAGACTTAATTGAAAGAATATCTAGAAATAGAATTCTTCATTAAGAGTATTTGAGATTAACCATTGTGTCCATTAAGAGTATCATGTCTTAAACCACATGACACTCAAAAACATAAACATACGCTCACATTATCATAATTCTAATCCTAAATATGCAAAAAATCATCTAATCAACACCTATAACACACTAAAACACGTACCAAAACATAATGTAAACTAAAAATATCAACATACCCTCACTTAAGCTAAAAAAAATTTCTTGTCCTCAAGCAAAAAAAGACAAACTCAAACACACCAAATAATAACACATACATTTATGCACATGCAAAAATGATACAATGGAATCTAACTTCATGAAAAAAATTTAACCTAAAGCAATAATCATTTAAGTTGTTCCAATTTATTAACTTATGCAATTTATGGCTAAGCACTTTGGATTGAATATACCTACTAATGAAGACATTAATGTCATATTCATTCACCTAGGCACTTGTAGCACATATTGATAATTAGTAGTCAATTAAGATTGCAACTATCACTAAGAAACTTTTCATGAAAATTCTTTCTATTTTCAAAGATCGGTAGGATTTATTTATCGAAACACATTTTTTTAATTTTCTTTAACATTGACCTAGTCTTTTGACACAAAGGTAAACATATGCGATGAATGTCCCCCAATTACTCAACTAGGTCATGTTTTATTAATTAGGATGGTTGGAATGTCATTCTAGCCTTTTGACGTGAAGGCAAACATTTATGATGAATGTCCCCCAGTTACTTAGCCATATCACATTCTTATCTGCCGACTAACTCTGTTCATAACCCGAAAGCTAATGGAATAGTTATTTATTAAAGATACATAAAAAAAATTCACATTTCATATAGCCTAGCTCATTTCTTTTAGCTAATCGTCCTCATGAAAGGAGACTAATGATGCTACTTATTCAATTGACTTATAATTATATATGTATGTAACAAATTTCCTAAGGTGAATGAACCGACATCATATCCTAAATAATATGCATATTCAGTCAAATATACTTAGAACACAAATTTCATAAGCTAATACATCTTTTCAACTTAAAAGATTATATTCAGAGCTAAACTAATTCCATCAAGTTATAGCCATTAACACATTCACACAATTCACACTTATGCTCACACCATGTCAACTTAAGGAAAAATTAAAAAAATGACATGCAAAATTCACATTCGTGATGACAATAACAATGCAAAGCTCCCCACACTTTGACGACCCATTGTCCTCAATGTGAGGAGAACAAACAACACATAAAAGAAACTAAAAATGACAAGAAAAATAAAAACAAAAGGAAAAAGAAAGGTTAGATCATGAACCCGTTACTATCATTGAGGTGGTGATGATGTCAGAGATGGTATTTAAACACTTTAAGTAGCGAAGTATTTGTAAATTCTCCATATATCTTTGCGTTGTCATCATTGTTCTTGTACCATCTCCTTCAGTAGTTTGTTATTGTCTAAAACCACATTCAAAACCTTCTCCAATCCTACTGCTTCTTCCCCCTGAAACTGCTCAATGGTTGAGTCCAATCCTCTCTAAGAATTTCAAAAGTTGTCATGAAGTTAAGAATTGGGTGCAGTATGTTGGTGCACGAATGGAAAATTTGTATTCGAACTTTAGGGGCAACTTTGGGATTGATATAAATAGATTTGAGCAAAGTGCCTTCTAGAAAGTTGTATATATTTCTTTTATCTTTCCAACGGTATATAGTATAAAAATTTTGGACATCTGAGCTGAAAGTTATGCCCTTTTTATTGTCCTGTCTCAGTTTTGCTTTCGTCTCAGTATGACGTCAGCATTCGTCTCATGACGTCATCATCGTCTTAATTTGACTTTTTGCGTCTCAGTTTGACCGTCTCATTTTGCTTCGTTTTAGTATGACGTCATCATCATCTTAGTTTGACTTTTTGCGTGTCAGTTTTACTGTCTCATTTTGCTTCGTCTCAGTATGACGTCAGCATTCGTCTCATGACGTCAGCATCGTCTCATTTTGTCCAGAACATATTCTAGTCCAAATGGGATCCTCTAGATGACAGAATTAGTCTTTAAGGTCTTCTTGAGAGTTGTAGCTCTTGAAGTCTTCTTTCTAACCATATAAAAAACACCTTAATCCGATATCTGTAAGGAAAGTTATGGCAATTTTTCCAACCTTGTATCGTCTGATGATGTCATCTTCGTCTCAAAATGATGTAATATCATCTGTTCTATTTTCGACCCCTCAGACGAAAGAATTTTCCTTTGACGTCTTCTGAGATTTGTAGCTCTTGAAGTCTTCTTTTAAACCATCCAAAGAACACCTCAATCAGAAATTTGTACAGAAAGTTATGGTTGTTTTCCCGAAACAGGTTCAGTATGATTGAGGTCATAAACATGGTTTCTTCTTTTGACCATAACTTCTTCTCTAGACCTCCAAATGACTTGATTCTTGAACCATTGGATTCGTATGACTTTTCTATACACCTCCTCCAAAAATCAAAGCTTTCTAAAATGAAGTAAGAAAGATTGATTGAAAAGAGTGGGATAGGTACAGTGAGTGTGCTCTTAAAGGATCTGAACTAGTGTTATCCCACTGAACATACTTTAATATTTTGATGATTTTGGGATTAGTAGAACTCCAAATGAGATGATTTCTGATTCGTGATAAACTAGAGTCATGGAGCTACAAATGATATGAAGAAATTGGAATCTAATTCAGTCTCTAAGATGTGTACATTTTAGATGGAAGTTGTGTATAGAGTACTGTTTTGGACAAGAGCAATCCATAAATATTTGAAGTATATCTTTTGAATCACTGAACCAAATTGAATAGTTTCGGTGGCATTAGAAACTTAAGACAATGGAAGATATTTTCTGGAAGAAAGTGTTGTGTCAGATTGGTCAAGGATATTTTTGGCAAGACACTTAAGTTTAAAAGAACCTAAGCCTATAAGGAAGGATAAAATGGACTTTTTGTACTCATTAAGGGCATAATTGGAAGAACAAGTATTGTTTGGCTTATAAATAAAGAGGAGAACGAAATGGAAAAGAAAAGAGAGAAATATCATGAAGAAGAGAGAGAAATACGAAGAGAAGAAGAATGAAAGAGAGAACAAAGAGAAAACAAGCTAGGGTTTCAACTTTGTTGGCCCTCAAGAGAGATTTTGAGTTTGTTTAAGAAGAGAAAAAGGTAGAGGAGGAGAAGAGCTTCCCTTTGAGCTAAGGATCCCTTCATTTGGTGAAGAATGAAGGTAAGATCATTTTGAAACTTTTAGGTTTTTGAAAGGATTTTAGTTCATGGAGTTTAGAAAATGTTTGGGTTTAAGTATTTTAGAACCAATTTTAGTGTTTGAGCTTTGAGGGATTTTCAATTGAAAAACCCTATTGAGTGGGATTTTTGTTATTGTATAAAGGGATCAAGAGAGGCAAGAGGAACAAGAGAAAGAACCTTTGATACCTCAGGTTGTTTGCAAAGAGAAGAGCTTTTGAGCAAAGTCAAGTCTATAAGCAAGGAAATCGAGGTGGGTACATGTTTATAATAGAATCAATAAGCCGCTATTGTTTTCATAAAATCAAAGAAATTTTCTGATTTCAATTGCTTCATGAGTGTTGCATTTATTGTTATGACTGATTTGAAAAATCATTTTATTATTCGATATATAAACTTTTGATGCATGTTGAAATAAAGATGGAAATGCATTGAGACATTTTATATTATGCCTTGAAAAATGTCATGGCATTTTGTATAAGTGATCAAGAGAAAGTATGAGCATCTGATAAAATGATTTTGAGCATGATTATGTGCTTTTGTTTGGGCGAGAGAGGAACGTTTCGTTAGTCACGTGCACGTTGACGTATAGCCTTATCCTGGCTGCCCGTTTATGGGCCACAAGATCCGAAAATGGACTCGTTTTGTTCACGGTATAAACTTCGGTTTATCCGTTTTATTCCACGGAACTCTTGATCCATTTGATGTGCATTGCATCTGTGAATTGTCAAGTTGATGCATTCATGTTTTGTAAGTTGCGAATGTTGTCTGCACGGCAAGAATTTTGAAAAGTAAGCATTTTTATGATTCTAAGAAAGTTTTCTAAGACAAGAAAAATGTTTCAAGGTTTTTGCTTATTCTTTTGTTATAAACTGTTCCCACGAGCTTTCAAGCTCACCCCCTCTCTGTCCCATCCTCAGGTTATAACTAGAAGATCAAGTGTTCGAGAGCCTAAAGGAATTGGTTCTTTTTCTATGCTGTAGTTATTGTGTATTTTTGTAATAAGTCAATGGTGTGGCTTTTAATTTGTAAACAAAGTATTTTTCAAACTCGATTGCGTGAGTAATGAAATGATAGATTTAAGTAATTCAGTTATGTATGTATGTTTTCATTGATTTAGAGCAAGAGTTGGATTCCGAAGCCAAGCAGGATCCAACATGAGTGATATCAGAGCAAGAAAATGAATTGATGATAGTTATGGTATTCTGAAGAGTTGGGTTCCGGAAACGGTGCCCAACAGTGATCATGGCTGAGAATCCCGCTTTTATGCAAAATCCTAACTTTCATGCAAACCAACCTAGAAATGGTGATAATGGAGGAAATGGAGAGCATGAGAGAGTTGGAGAGAACAATGGAAATCAAAGACGTAGAACTATTGGGGAAGCGACAAATTTTGATGTGAACTATGACCCATTTACTACTGCTTGCCCTAATTTTGATGTTAATTTTGAAGTAAAAGGCTTATTGATTAATTCCCTTCCTAAATTTTATGGTTTGGCAGGAGAGGATCCATATATGCACCTACAATCATTATCTATGATCTGTCAGAGTATGAAGCCAGTAGGAGCGTCATTGGACCAAATTCTCTGGAAGGTTTTTCATCTATCCCTTGAAGGAAAGGCATGGGAGTGGTACATGAGCCTCCCGAGGCATGTGGCAAATGCCTATCATAGCTGGGCCAATTTGAGGAAGGCCTTCTTGGAGAAGTATTTTCTAGCTTCCAGGACATCATCGATGAGGAAGGAAGAGCCTTACCGTAATCTTGGAACAATTCCTTCCAACACTGTAACAGATCCGAAGAGCCTTAACGCAATTGCTGTTCGAAGCAGGAAACAAGTGAGGTTTGATACATCGGAAGAGGAAGCATGTGATGAGGAAATTGAGAGTGAAGAAGCACCTCAACCTAAAGAAAGAACAAAGAAATCCGAGAGTGTCAAGGAAGAGACTTTATTGAAAAAGAGGAAGTCTGCATCCAAGGAGAAAGGAGCTACTCCAGAAAGTTTCAAAGACAAAGCTGAGCATAAGAAATCAAGCGAGCATGAAGCCAAAGGTAAGGAGGTAAATCTTCAAGACCTTCCTTTTTCAAATTCATATTTAATGAGGAAGTGTATGACTGAAATTAAGCATGAAAAGGAAATCATAGACTTGTTTGGGAAAGTAGAGGTAAATGTTCCCATACTTGATTTGGTGAAAAGAGTTCCAACCTATGCTAACTACCTTAAGGACTTATGCACAAACATGAGAAAGTTTAGGCCTAATGAGAGAGTCCAAGTGAGTTCGAATGTGTCCGCCCTGTTTAAATCTCAAATACCTGTGAAATGTCAAGACCCTAGATCTTTCACTATTACATGCACTATAGGGAAGGTAACTATAGAAAGAGCTTTGTTAGATCTAGGGGCTGCTATTAATGTGATGTCAAAGTCTGTCTATCAATCCTTTGGAGTTAAGAGTTTAAAACCCACATCTGTTGTCTTACAATTGGATGATAGATCATTTAGGCATCCAGTGGGCATCGTTGAAGACATCCTGGTCCAGGTAAAATGTTTGGTATTTCCTACTGATTTTTATGTTCTTGATATGTCTTCTGAAGTTGTGTAGGATACTTCTTTAATTCTCGGGCGACCTTTCTTGCGGACAGCTAGTACCATGATCAGCATGATAGAAGGTAAGATCATCATGGAGGTAGGCGACCAATAGGCAAGCTTCAATATGTATGAAGCTATGAAGCACCCTCATGAGGACTATTCACTTCTAGGAGTTAATATGTTTGATATGGTTGTTGAAGATGCATGTGTTGACTTTGAACGATCCATGAATCCTTTGACTACTGTTTCCTTGGAGAGATTTTTTGTTACTGATGTTTCAGGTGAACCACGGAGTGTGTACATTGGCATGGAGCTAGAAGGAAGTCAAGCTGCCTCGCTGAAGCTTGAGTACAAGCTAGACATCCATCAGGAGCTAAAAGACCCACCTTAAGCACCAGGTTGTTTTTCTTCTTTCATTTACAATATATTTGTGCATATTGATTGGAATTGGAATGATATTGTTGTGCATGAGTATGCTGACTAAGTGTAGGGTAGAAACTTAATTAGTATGATTAGGTTTAGTTTAGTAGGATTTAAGTTTAGTTGTATCAATAATTCAACTTTCCTTTGAAATCCTGAATCTTTGTGGATGCATGATACATGTTGCATGGTAGAAGAAATTGATATAGATGGTGCCTTGCATGTTGTTTAGTCATGAAAGTATTGCATATGAGCTTAGGATCCATTAGAACTTGTTTCCCCTTTTCTTATTTTGTATTCGGGAAGTTTCACCGCGGCGTGGTACCGCTCACTGCAGCGTGATTTACTTATTGCGCCGCGGCGAACTAATCCATCGCCGCGGCATAGCGCCTTTTAAGAAGCTCACCGCGGCATGATTTAATTATTGTGCCGCGGTGAACACGGCGAACTCATCCATTGCCGCGACACTACGCGTTTAAGAAGCTCGCCACGACGTACTTTAATTCTTTCGCAGTGGCAAGCGCCCAATCTGCGCAAACTCTCCCTAGTGAAATTTCTCTTTTACCTTTATTGTTCTATGGTCCTCTCTTTTAACCAGTGTCCATTTTTGTCATTTCACCTCCCTTCTCTTTCTAAACCCCCGACGCACCCTTTCTCTCCTCCACTTCGTCTCTTCTGCTTCTACATACGCTGCGGCTTCTCCTTGACATCGAGTTCCTGCCTTATTTCCAGCCTCTTCCACGCACATTGCAAGCAGCTCGCCCCAACGCTGTCTTTTCATCTCCACCCATCATTTTGTAAGCATCCTTCCACTTATTTGTCTCTTTTGTTTCAGTTCCGTAGGTTAGGGATAGTTCGCCATGGCGAACAAGCTTTGCTTCGCCGTGGCGTGTCAGGTTGTCACTCTTCGCCGCGGCAAAAGGCTTGTTTTGCCGTGGAGTGGGAGATTGTCATTCTTTGCCACGACGAAAGGCCTGTTTCGCCGCGGCATGGGACACACAACCTTTTCGCTGCGGTGACAGACCCCTTGCCGCAGCGAAGCTTTAGTTTCTATTGATTAACTGACTTTGTTTTTTTCGTGTGTTTATTTTTCTACAGGACCATGTCTCGAACCAAGAACACCTCCCACCATTCCTCTTCCCCTCAGATTTCTCCCTCTCCTCCAGCTCTCTTGAACTCTCCCCTGAACCTTCTCACTCCTCTCACCCTTCTAACTCTTCCCATCTACCAGCCTCCCCCGCCGCTCTGTAACTTCCTCCCCTCTGGTCAATCCAGAGTATGCTGACCTAGCCGCGAAAATCGAAGCTAGGCCGTTGCTCAAGGAACGACCTTTCCTGCTCTCTCCTTATAACCAACCTTTTGTCTGATAGCTTATCCAGTCCCAACTTTCAGGCTTAGTGCAGCCTAGGACTCCGGGAAATGAAACCTTCGTTCGTCATTTCTATACCCATGCCTGTTACCATAACACCTTGGAAATTAATTTTGAGGTGTTACCATTCCTCAAGCATTCACGACTACATCTATCTGAGAACATTACCACCTTCCTCCCATCCTTCGCTGTCACTACGACGAGCTCATCCATGACTACCCCTGGGATGATGTCCTTCGTACCCTCTGTCCTGAGGATGCCGAATGGCATCAACCTTGGGTCTCTCAACGATATATTCAGCGGGCTGATCTCTGTCCTGAGGCCCGTCCTTGGCTCCACCTAATCAGCAACAACGTTCTTCCCACCACTCACCTTGCCTTTGTCTCCAAACAACAGGCCCTTTACATCTACCTACTCATGGTTGGCCGGCTGGTCGATATTGCTCATGCAATAACTTCCGCCCTCCGCCAATCCATCCTCACCTCCACCCTCACCCATTCCATCCTCTTTCTCCACCTTATCACTGATCTGTTTCGGGCCCATCAGGTCCCAAAACAGAACACTGACCGTTCTTTCGACCCGACCTCCCTCTTCCGCTATGTCCGTCTAAAACAACCTCGCCTCCAACATCCACCCCCTCCTCCCCCATCTCCTCCCCGTTCAACCCTACCACCCACTCTATCCCCTCCCGCTGTTGTTGTTCACTCCGAGGCTTTGCCTGGCGAGGACGTCCCTCCCACTCCAGCCTCTCCCGCGCCCCTTACCTTGCTGGCCTTCGCCCGCCGGGTGGACACTCTCTAAGAGGCTATTCTAAGCATTGAAGCTTGCCTGGAGCAAGATCGAAAGTATCGCCGGCAGATGGATGCCCTGATTGCAGCACACCTACACTTCCCCCTTCCTCCTGCGGCCGACGATTCTTCAGACGGAGCTGGCACATCTGGGCCCGTCCCTCTTGAAGCTACGGACGATCATCCATTGGAGTAGCTTGGGCATTTTGTTTTGTTTTTATTTTTCTTTTTCTTTTCTTTTTGTTGTACTTATTTATGTTTTCGTTAGTTAGTCGGATCCTTAGCACATTTTGTAATGACACACTTTTTACATTAATGTTATACAACAAGTGTTTATCTTTTACACTTTCTACGCCTTTCTTTTACTTTCATGCTTTCTCTAGTTTGCTTCGTTTTCATTGAGGACAATGTGTTGATTAAGCGTGGGGGAGCTTTTCCCATTTTATTTCTCTTATTGCACTCCAAATTGACACTTTATATGTTTATGTTAGTCAATCTTGCATCATGTTACACATTTTCAAACATGGTGAGAAATTCTACTGTTTTTCACCGCGACGACAGGTCTTTCGCCGCGGCCATGAACTTGTTTGTCGCTGCGACGCAACTAGAACTTCGCTACGACGAAGCTAATAAGACACGTAGGTCACCGCGGCGCACGTTGCTTTCGCTGCGGCGTCACACCATTTGCAAAAATGAATTTTGTTGAAAAATTTTGTAGCGCCCCTTACCGCAGAGTACGCACT
>JAOTBA010000203.1:14294885-14308763 GCA_025629845.1 Erythroxylum squamatum
GGGGAACGAAATTATAAATGGGGATGGGGGCGGGGATCGCATAATCCGCCCCAAACCCGCCCCATTGCCATTCCTAGAAAGAGCCTTATTTTAACACCATCTTCCAATAACCCATTGTATTGGAATGTATAAAAAATCTCAAAAAAGTTGACCAAATGAACATTAGGATCCTCATTAGCCTTTCCATAAAATTGGACATTAGTTTGCAGTATATTTAGTAGCGCCGGTTTAATTTCAAAAATATTGGTCTACATTGGTGGTCTCGTTATTCCTTATTGGTTAGCATTGAACCTTGGCCTCATGAAGTTTAAAAGGATTCTTTGTTGTGCTCCTTGATTCCTTTCCTCTACCATTATTCCCTCTATTACTACTTAATGTCTCATTTTTCAAATCCCCTCTCTTACCTAGTGATGTTGAAAACTTGTGGGCCTATTAGTTTGATTGAACTCCATGTAGATCTTGTGTTCATTCACCTACAAACACATAAGAAAAGTGTTAGAATGCTTAAATAAAGGTAACTTGAATTACAAGTATATAGCATATTGTAGTTAAATTAAAAACTTTCTTCACTGCAAGTATATAGATCCTATCAATAAAAAAAAGTATCATCCCACGAGGACTATAGTAGTCACCTAACATTTCTTGTAAACTTTGTTTAAGGTAAACAATAAGATAAATTATTAAAATTTAAACTAAAATAAAGAATTGACTAAAAAAAGCAGCAATGAATTGGTTAATTGATCAACGATGAAAACCAGGAATTATTTCTTTCTTTATTTTCACTTCACCTTCTTGATTTAATACTACCTGACCCTAGATATCCAATAATTATGGTTAGCCTCTATCAATATAATTAGCCTCTATCAAGATCTAATCAAGTAATCCTAGTTAAAATAAATACAAATTGAATTGTGACCTCTCGATCTATCAAAACTCTTCCTAACTATACAATTGGATTTGAAGCAATCCTATGGATGACTAATAAACCATTAAGATCTCTCTTCAATGCCTATTAATTTAATGTTTATAGGTCTATTATATACCAGCTCTCATTTTGTAATGCAACATAAATAATCTAATCTAATCTCTTAATTCAAATTGAATATAAAGCAATAAACATCACAAGCATATTTTATTAAATCAATAAAGTAAACAAATAAATCAAGAGTAATTACTAAAAAGAATTTATTAATTTATAGATGTAACTCTATATGACAATTGATTCATCAACATTGAACAAAGATAAGGAAATAAAAGAAAAGAGTAGAGAATTGAATCTCAATGTCTTCTCTTCTTTGCCTTAAAATGGAAACTGTAGCTTTTTCAATTTTGTTCTTTTTTATCTCCTCTTTTGTTTTTTTTTTAAAAATGAATTGTGTGTAGGTAAAATTATATCTACATTGCAATGAGTTCATGGCTTTATGCCTACAAATAAATATACACTATGACAAAAAAGACAAAAGTAGCTAAATTAACGTAGTACAGCTGATAACAAAAACCAAAACATTAGACATTCCATCTTTCTTCATCTCTGCAAAAAAATTGCACTATGCTTTGTGAGCCAACAATCATGCTCTAATTTGATTTACTATTCGATCAACCAATTGGTATTGCTCCAATTTCATATCATATAATCTTCTTCTGCTTCTTTCCAAATGTTATAATTAGAAATGGTGAAAACTACATTGATAAGAATGAAGTTGGTGCTTCCATACCGAGATTTTGCTATAGCCCAATTTAGCACCTGATCCCATCTATAATAAATGTTAGTAGCTGGTAGCAGATGTAACAAATGGCTTCAAATGGTTGTAGAGAAGCAGCACTGAAAAAACAAGTAGTCTCTGTCCTCCTCCAATCTGTTACAGAATAAGCATAATACATCTTCGCTATCCCACCAATGAACCTTGGTTTTGAGACAGTTTTTTATAGTAAGCCAAGTAATGAAAGATGCCTTGAGGCAAAGCTTGTTTTTCCATAAGAGATTGTACCGAGGGACTAACATGGAGTGGGAGTAGAACAAGTGATGATAGAAAGCATTAGTGAACTGACCATTAGAATTTAGAATCCAAGAAATAGAATCATCAGTTTGAGTTGCTTCTAATGAAGGAAGGTGATCAATCAGGGAATTAAAACCCCTGAAGTTTCCATGCCAATGCCCTTCCACGATTAGTGTCAAAGCTTTAAGATGTAATGGCATTCGATTTATAAGGAGTTGAAAAGCAACCGAATACACTAGAGGACTGATATCAAGCCAATTGTCAAACCAAATCCAAGTCCTCTCACTATTTCCAATTTTATGATTGATGCAAGGATAGATGTTATTCCGAAATTTCATCATTTGACTGAGTAACCAAGAGCCTTCCTTAGAAAATCTACTTGCCAAGTGTTAGTATGTTTTTGATAGTATTGATGTATCCATTTTATCCACAAAGCCTTCGAATCAGTGATTTATCTCCTCTTTTTGTATTCTGCAGCCGCCTTTTGGTGTTTTTCACTTCCTTTTTATACTCTTAATCTTTCTAGGTTTGCTTCTAAGGTTTATCCATATTTTTTGTTAGAAAATATTCCTAAATAGTCAAAAGTATATAAAAAAAACTTGCGACCTAGAAAGGTTCTTTACACGATCATGCATGGGCTTACTCTAGCTTTCTATCACGATTATGCATTCCGCCAACTTGCTGTTGCTTTGTTCACAGTTATGCATCTCATACACTATCATGTTAGATATTGTACTCTAACTCCTCCTTCATATATGGATCCTCATAAGCATTTAAATTGTGTAAGTTGTTGAAACATCTAAATTATGTTACGCTTGATCTCAAAATTATTGGCCTCTATTATAGTCTAGTAATGCCAGATTATGACCTCATAAGTGATGGTCTAGTATAATCTCTTATAGGATATTGTCCTCCTTATCCTACCATTATATTTGGTAGTTGTAGACTTAGAGCTTCTAATTATCTTCAACTTCTTAGGTTTCTCTCCCTTAAGTTCCACAGTAAAGTCCTTTTGATTTTTAGATCTAGATCAAGTGATACTCTAAGATAACTCTTAGTCATAAATCAAAGTACCAAAATCCTAAAATTCAACAATCAAACACAAGAAGAAGAAAGAAAGTTCTAAAATAAATAAATAAATAATTTTTTTAGTTTAATAAAAATAAAGTGTTCCTAAAATCCTAGCACCTGATAACAACACCAAAAACTTGATGTATAAGTTAACAATTCGAGCAATACTAAAGATGAACTAGACAAGTACAACTATCATTCTTATGGTACAGTCTATTAAATATAAGTACAAGTACTAGTAATAATTATCTTTTTATTATCTAATTTAATGAAATGAATAATTGACTTAAAAATAATTAACTAAACTAAATTGATAATCTAAAATAATCAGCTAAAGAAAATAACATTTAAATAGTAATCAAGATCCATATTAGAATCTCTTATGAACCTTTCTATGTTTAAATTTATCTTGATTTTATTTATGTCATCAATTTTTTGGACTTGATTCAATTGTTGACACCAATTTCTTGGACTAATAGAAATTTTAATAATATAACCATATTTGTTCTCAAAAAATACAACTTTTACTCTTAAGTTGGTTAATTGAAATCTCTTTCTAATCAAAACCTTTAAGAATGCATTAACATATTCTATAAGTTAATTTATTAGATTTAATTCTAACCTAGAAGATTTTTGTGGTTTTATTTATAGGATTTCATGCAACTATTATTGTTCATTACAAGTTCTATTCATATATATGATTCCTTAATTTCTATATATGAAATTTGAAATTGAATCAAAACAGTGGCAAATTCCAATCCATCACAAGAAATAATTGTGAATAATTTATATAAAAAAATTGGGTCTTTGATTATATCAAAGAATCAATCTAAACAAATAGTTCAAATATTCGTCTCATCTAGGTCTATCCCAATTTAGTTCATATTAAACTAAAATACCAAAAAGAGTTTAAAAAAAAATTCATTCTCATAAATTTTGAAATCTTAAAGTTCTTCACTTAAATCTCGATAAGAATCTCTTCATTCTCTCCAAAGCTGGTCCTTTCTTATCTATAATTGCTCAAATTTAGGTTTGTTTTATCTGATATTATCATAACAGTCCCCCTAATCTTTTTATATCAAAATACCTTAGAAATTTCAAAAAATTACCTCCAACATAGGTCCAACTTGAACCTATATTGCACCCGTGTTATTTAACCTCAAACTTTGCAAAAATTATAGTCAATATTAATCTCCAATACAAAACCACGTTGTCCCCGTGTAACTTAGCAATGAGTGGGGATTGGACATGAATCCATGTTGGTGATGTGTCTCAAATTCTTCCTCTAAAATCGTGTCAAGATTGCTTCAGGTTGATTTCAGTTGGCTCGAATTTGTTCCTTCTTTATTGGAGATCTAACACAAGAACTAAAAATGAAATATAAACCAAATTAAATACTAAATCCTTTTTTAAAAAGAAAAATACTCTCAAAATCATGCTAAAATACATAATTAACACATATCAAACCTGTTGTAATAGCAATAGATAATTAAACATACTATGGGAGCGACAAAATTGGACATGTAAGAGCAATAGAGAAACTAAATGTCTCAATGAAATTCAATAAAAATAAAAGCAACAAATATGAAATCAAAAACAAAACTCACAATAAAAAATGAAAGTGTAACCAAATGGACCCTAAAATTTATTGTATTAAAATGGCACTTAACTTATGTAGCTTGAATTTAAAAGTTGAATAGTTTGAATTGAAAATTCCTTAGTGTGAAAGAATTAGAAGAGATTAAACCAAATAAAGAGAACATCTAATATATAAATCGTAATAAAAATTTATATATTAAAATAATGGGACAATTTAATTATTATATATTTGTAAGAAAATATACTAATGAAGATGTCTTATTCCCTTATTTTATATGAACGATATTAACTATTGATAATAATATTGAGAAAACTGAAAATATAAAATAGTATAGGAGAAATGGATTCATTGGCTATCCGTACAAAATATAATTGAAAAGAGGTAGGTTTATTCAGCATGAACCATTTGTTGGCTATATCACATAAATTATTTGGAAGTGTTCTATAATTAAAAAAAAAAAAAGAGATAAGAAGTTTCTTATTCTTCAATAATTAATAATTTAATGTAAAATAACTATAAGATTAAATATCACATATGGAGTTGGCATTGTAAGTTAGTTCCTCTCAACTATATGGAGAAGACATTAGATAAATTCTGGAGTACTCACCCGTTTTTAATTCTATAGTAATACACCTATGCCAAATACATATATTTATACAATGTGATATTAACAACAAAAAGTCCCTATCCAAATACTTCACTGTGTTTTGAAAATGGACCATTTGTTAATAATCTATATTTGCATTTTGTGTTACTCCAGACTAAATATAATTACATTGTCTTATACGTAAAGCATTTTTGTAAGAATTGGATTAATCACATTAAACAGGTACTCCGCATTGCAATAATCAAAATGTGATGCAGTTTCAAAATGTATGCCGTATCCATATAGTACATGCAATTTTATTAATTTTCTACATAAATATCACATTATTTGCTTCTATAAATACTCTAATATGTTGATAATTATGTTCTATCATTAAAAAAACAAATAGACTTATTTAATAATATTAAAGTTGAAAGTTCTTATTGAAAATTTTAAAGATTTCGAACTAACAGCCTGTTTGCTTTTAAACTTTTAACTATATCCCGAAATCAACATGCCGACGTACGGAAAATGAATTTTTTCCATACATGGAAAGCATGTACAACAACTGAATTGCATCAAACTTTACTGGCCATATCGCTTCCCACGGCATAGTCATACTTATACCTTTTTTTCTTCCCTTTCCACATTATCTGTTTTTCCTTCTACCTTCTTATAATAATCAAGAATTACGCATTTCCTGAATTGCCATCCAGCACAAAACAGAGGTTAGAACATTTGCACAACTACAGTATCCTTTTCTTTTCTTATTGACCATAAGCGAAAAGCCAGCTCTACTCATTTTCTGAGGTTGAAAATGGTCGAGAAAAATGTGATCCACCTTGAATTTGAAGAGGGGTATTCAAGTATTAGATGGGCTTGAACAAGGTGTCCATGCGTACACAAGCAGGCCCAAAATCAATATGATTGCTCCTCCAACGAACCCAGTTGGCAGAGATGACGCAACTCCGAGATACGGTAAAGGTAACGTGAAGACGTACACAGATAATGGCACTGTCAATTGAAGCCCAGAAACAGACTATTCTTAGTTCTCACACACAAACGATATGAATGCTTATGAACTTCGAGCTCATTTGCTTATTCCAATAAATGTCTAACCTGGGTGAAACACAGCTAAAATGGAAGGATGCGTATCTCTAATGCATCATATTTTTGTAATTTGTCAAAAAAGATATCTAAACCATAGGAAACCCGTGTTCCATCATTTTGCTCGGTGTCTTGCTTAAATTTTTACGTAGAAAATTGGCAGTTGCTTACCTATTCGGCAGTCTACATTTCAAGACGAAGCAGGACATACCTGAAAAAGTGGAAGCAAGGGAAGACACAACAGCCGAGGAGATCTTTAAGAGATGCAGCAATGATATGTTAAAACCCATGTTAATGATTATGAACAGCAACGGTAGAAGCGGTGCACCATCACATCCTATCACAGCCAAAATATAAGGTAAAAGGTAAGACAATTGTCGCTTTTAGCAGCAATAGCCAAACTGACAAACTTCCCCATGTCAAGACCTCCCACCATACGGACGGACAGCTTCACTTGTAATTCAAGAACTTAAGGAATATAGATATTAACAACATTAAGTACTTATTGCGGCCTTTTCAAACAGAAACTAAAACAAAACCGAAAAATTATGAGAAGAGAGAGAAGTATTAGTCTCAACTTACCACTTGATAAACTACCGATATTAAGAAAGCACACTGCACCATCTCTAAGATAGTTTGGAAGTTGACTAAACGGTATACCCCATAACTTTGACATAAAAGGTATGAGAAGGCATACAAACAGTGCCTTGACAAAGAAAACATGCAACAAAGTTAGCATTTCATTCTTTCTGGAATAATAACACAAGATTTACATGCTAAGATTCCAAATTTTTGTAATTGCACTGAAGTATACCTACTTGGAAAGCAGATCCGTAGGAGTTTACAACAAACAGATCTACTGAACCACCCTGTGGTATAAGGATCATTACCACATCAAAATTCCTCTAAAGCATAAATTCCATAAGAAGAAACCAAGAAGCAAACTAAAGTTGGTGAAGTTCACCTTTATCATCAGACAAACAAGAACATTTTATTTGGGAGCTTCCAAACTATAGGTCACAACAATCCTTTTTCTATTTTATATTTCTGGGGTCATTATAAAAACTGAAAGATTATATCTATTTAAGAATATAAATGGTTTTAGCCACAGCAAGTGCAGCGAAATGCCATTTTTCTGCGGCTATAAAAGAATTCTTAGATCCTTTATGGTAATATATCATAGGTCCAGAATAATATACCTTTAACTGTTGGCCAGCCTCTAGGAATATAATTTCCTGAAAACAACTTAATCCATCAATACAGAACCTATACATTAAGCTCAACAAATCATGGGAAAAATTTGTAGAGATTACTAACCTTAAGCACTGTATCAGCAGCTTGCAAGAAAAAAGAAAATATCATCAAAAGACTCCAAAATATGCCAGCTTCCTTCAATGAATGACCAGAACTAGATCCACTGCAGAAAAACAAGTAGGTTCTCATGGTGAGATGCATCTAACGATGTTATAAGAGGAAAGGATAACTAACTAAAGTTTTTAGTTTGCTAATAACTGCGAAGTCTGGATGGGAAATGGCTTGAATCTATCAAAATTTTCTGCTCTTAGACAACAAATATTCAAAAGTACAACGAAAAAAATCATCCAACAAAATTACACGTCTAGATTGATAAGGAAAATTACAAGTATTCACCAAAACTGGAGATGTCTAGCATTAATATCATGCTTCACTTGTGCTCAAAGATGATCGTGCAAGTTTTACCTTGCTACAGTTATGACTACACCAACTGCAACAAGTAAGCATCCAAGTAACTGATTGAATCTATATCTCCTCCCAAGAAAAAAAGTTGATAGGAGAAGCTGCCACACGAGAAAGGTCTGCAACAAGAAATAGGCAAAATGAACCATCTAAATTGCTAATTTCCATTTCCAGAAAAAAAAGTCTGGAAATGTTCACATGCCAACGGGCATGTTACCCCAGGATTGCTTTTTTACACAAAAACCATATGTTCCAAAATTCTTCAGACATCCACTTTGGGCATGCTCTTAAACGTGCAGTTAGAAACTAAGAAAATGATGCTCAATTAAAGCTCTCAACTTTTATCTATTTTGTCAAAATTATTATCTGATATGTAAATAGTGCTAATGATCCATACAAGTCTTCAGAAAAAAATAATCCCGTTCAATTCCTTAGTTGCTAGTAGACATTCCTCTCAGTTTAGACCATCTTTTCTGGGATTATCTAGTGTTTGTAGTGGTTCCAGAACAAAGCTGAAAATAACTGATCAGAGTGACCCTTACCTGAGAAAGAATTGGAATTGATGCCCCAGAAAGAATAGCTGATTGAAGGTAGAAACCCAAACAAAATGTGTAAGATGTTGATAAACTTCTTGTGAATGACAAACTCATAAGTATAGATGTAACATAATAATGTTAAAATCTGGAAGTAAATTATTCGTAACTTGTAAGATTATAAATTGGAAGCTAAGAGCTCATCTCAACGTTCAATCATTTCTCTCTCTCCCTCTCTCTCTCTCTCTCTCTCTCTCTTTTTTTTTTTTGAGCAAAGAGCAAACTATTCTGTCGCCTTTTACTAAACAACCTTCAACCTTTTGAACCTTGGTAGATGAGTTTTATGGTCATTAGGCTATATCTTTGATGGGTTATCTTGATTTTACTGCTCAAAGTAAGCTTAAATAAGGATAATCCTCCAAATTATAGTGAAATAATTTCAGAGGAAAAAAATTCAAGCCACAAACTCCAACAAACAACCTCGTTGGACCATTATTATAGTACATTAGAAATCTACTTTGATATTATTATAGTAAATTAGAAATCTATTAGGACCATGTTTATTTATTGTCTTCTCCATCCAACCAAAAAATTGACAAAAAAGTATTTTGATGATAGTATAACATATGAATGACCTGGAAATCAGAAAGTATGGAAAAGAGATAGAAATCAATGAGGCATATATCACCTGCAGCTGCCATTCCAGTTGCTGCAGCAAGAGCCTCCAGGAGTCCAACAAGAAGAAATGGAGCCTTGGGCATAGCAAGCATCTCATCCGTAACAATGCCAGCACGGTACCGCACATGCAAAACGGTAAAATATACAAGAAGGTATCTGGAGAAAGACGACATGAAATTTATTTTTTAACTTTTGAGCACGTCCCAATAATGGAGGTGAATTTTTTTACAAAAATACATTTCTGGGTACACGAACAAGCGTAAATGTGCATGCAAAATCTTAAAAAAAAATAAATCGTCCCTTCAGCATCTATTACAATTTTGAAGTCTTGGGAAATAAAGAGGCATTGGCAATAGTTTTAGCTCTCTGTAAATAAAGAGGCATTCCTAGCAGATTGGGGCGTGAGAGTCATTTGAGGAGAAGCGAAGGTGAGTTTGGTGATTTGATGAAATATGATGTGAAGTGTAAAAGCTTTTAAGGGACCACAAATGCAAAAGGTCAGGTCGGCGACAGAAAGTGTACTCTATGCCCACGTGGCGTAAAGTATCCCATGGGTCTAGCGTACCCTAAGCAAAGTAGTAGTGTTCAACTAAAGGCTAAAAGTATATTATGTGGCGAATGAGACATGCTTGACTCCACTTCTAAAGGCTTTCGTTCAACTTGGACCCACCACTAGCCGCCTTTCTTTTTTCATCTTGATCATCTTTTTAATTTTTTAAATCAAATCATATTTCATTATTTGGACATGAATCCTTCTCCCCAAGATCTATAAATAAATAAAGCAAAGCCGGCTCAATCATTCTATCTTATTTGACGAAGAGGATGTTTAAAAGCTAGATAACAAATCATCGCCTCCCACATTAACCGCAACAAAACAAAAGCTTAATACAGACACAAGTATTCACGATGAACCAGATTCAAATGACGATGACTTGTCCATTAAGGATTCAATAATGAACTGGCTAATCTCTAAGCAAGAAAAATTGGGGGCGAACCCAATCTGATAAACGGCTCGTAGCCATACGTCAATGAATAAAAAGGGGAACTATGGGAAGGTTTTCCATGATAAGAGCATGTCCGACGCTCGTGTAATGCCCAGCCATTATACGATCTTTGCATTATATGAGCGGTGAGAGTATTCTAATACTGCACCTACGAGGAGCATTATATAGATAATAAAATATTGACAACTCTCTAATGTCACAAATTTTTAACTAAAAAACCGTTTTTTCAATGTTCTTTTTTTTCCAATAACCAACTTTTTGACAAAAATCATTTCATTTCCAATAATAATTATAATATTTTATATTTGAGATTGTTATATTTAACTAGTTAATTTTAAGAAAATAACTCCATATCTCATTACATCACTTTCCACAATGCATTATACTCTAAAAAGTATAATAGTATGGACCCACATTCATAACATATTTTTATTTTAATAACTCACAATACATGTCCCATATAAATAAATTTATTTTTTAGAAAATATTTTATTAACAGTTAGGAATAAATAGTTGTAAATTTTTAAACATAAAACAATGTTATTTTCTTAAAATTAATTAGTTAAATACAAAAATCCTAAATATTAAATATTATAATCATTATTAGAAATGAAATAGCTTTTGTAAAAGAGTTGGCTACCGGAAGAAAAAAATAGAATCCTTAGAAAAAAGGAAAGTTGAGGCATTAGAGGTTCACCAGTATTTCATTATCCATATAATGCTCCTCATACCTGCAGTACTAGTGCGCTCTCTTAGGAGATGTTTTTGAAATAGAAATATGATACAAAGGTATGCTCGGGAGTTTAAGATAGAATAGAATAGAATAGCAGTTAATGTAACGGAATAGAATAGAGTAGAATAGAATAGAATGAAATGGATCACTCCATTGTTTGAAAGTTTAAATAAAATAAGAGAGGGTTTGAAAGGCAAGCCATGCCATTCCATCCCTGACCCCTCAATTTAAGAGGTCACAAAATATTAGATTTTTGATGACACATTCCATCCATTTTCAAAATAGACTTTCAAACGATAGCCTGAGTTATTTGAATCATTTCATTCCATTCTCTTCCATCCATCCACCCACATCCAAACATACCCTAAATGTCAGTCTATGGAAAGCGCTTGAGCGACCATATTTCGGAGCCATCCAGAACCCTAAAAATTCACATGACCAAAAACTATCTCCAAAAACCAGACCAGTCTGTTGTTTGTTATCGTACAACTAAATTATCGGAACAATAACATATAAATACCAGAAATGTAATTTATTGGTTTCACACAATCCTAAGCAAGTTTTGATAAATATCAACGCCAGGACAACATTGTACTGTTTCCAAGCCGACACTATCCATCTCATGGATCTCTGGAAGCAGTAGATAGATATAGCTCTCGCAACAGGCAAATCAAGAAATACACACATATCAAGCAAAGAGTTAGGGAAATTACCCGAAAGTAGCAAGCTGCGCGAGAAAGAAAGGGTAGTGTTTGAGAGGTACTAAAGCCAGTTTATAGAACACCCGATTCCCTACACCCAACACCACTGTAATCGCCGCAGCAATCCCTACCTCCACTCTCCGATCTTTGATCTCCGCTGCCGTCTGATGACTCCTCACTGAGAAGGAGCACGGCCCTACCTTTTCCGTTTCGTTCCCTCCGCCGTCCGATGGCTCCCACACTACTTCGCTAGGCCGAACCGCCTCAACTGTAAACGATGCTGGATGCCTCGAACAACGAAGCATAATTCTTGGTCGTGGTGTTGCAGAGTTTCGATTGAGAGGAAGATACAAGACCTCCACTGGTCTTCTCCGGGATTCAATTGGACTGTTTGACGTCGCCAGTCGGGCGGATAATCGGCGGTAACATGATGTCATACTAACATTAATCGCTTCTAAAAGACTATTGAGAGAGAGAGAGAGAGAGACCTGGTCTGTACCAGTACAGAGACAGAAATGTGAAGAAATGTAATATTATGCTTGTATCGCTGTCGACGGGAGGATTTTCGTGAATTTATTTTTTCCCCTTTTGGAACATGTTGACATGAATTGAGAACGTTATACATTTTTCTTTTTTAATATTACTAGCAGAGTAATACTGCACATCTGTCCAGTAATAATGCCTCTCAATTTAATTAATTATATTATCATATAATTTTATTGTATAAATAAAAATAGAAAATTTAAAAATATATATTTAAATTATAAGTAAAATTTAAAATTTTCTAATTAAATTATAAATATTGAAAATATGTATTTGGTTATATTATTATATAATTTTAATGTATAATAAATATGAAAAATTTTAAAATTAGTAATTAAATTATAAATAATTTAAATATGTAATGAAAATTTAATTAAAAAGCTTTAAATATGTCATATTAAAAATATAAAAGTTAGAATATAACAAATAAAAAAATAAAATTAGCAAGTAAAAATTTGGGATGAAAATTTAAAAAATTAAGTCCATTTTGTCATGATCATTTCATGATAAATAAATCATTTCATGATAAATAAATCATGAAATTTATCTCATATACCAACGATTGATAAAGATTTACATAACATTTCTTCCAAAATTTTTAGTATTAAGAATAAAGAGTAATCTATAAATGAATATATTAATATTTAAGGGAAATTTAGAATTGTGGGATTGAAGTTAAAATTTTGTCAAAAGAAAAAGAAGAAAAATATAATAGTTGAATTATTTGAATAAATTAATAAAATAACTAAGTTTAAATAAGAAATTGTAAATTTTTAAAATCCTTTAAATGTATAGTAAAGAATGAATAAAAAAATAAATGGAAGAATGAATTAAAAAGATAAATGGATGAAATATGTGAGGGAAAATTGTGAAATTTATATAGTAGAAAAGATAAAATAGTTCAATAAAGTTTATAGGAAAAGTTCTAAATGAAAGTCTTATAATATTTTAGTACATAATTTAAAAAATAAAGTTATAATTTGAAAAATGTATATAAATAATATGGTATTTTATGATTGGCTAAATATGTATAAATAAAAATTGTTAATTTTAAAATTTTTGAGAAAAAAATTGTTAACTAGATAAATTGTTTGGGAGACAATAAGCAAGAATTAGATTATT
Source organism: Erythroxylum squamatum (assembly GCA_025629845.1). Taxonomy (NCBI): domain Eukaryota; kingdom Viridiplantae; phylum Streptophyta; class Magnoliopsida; order Malpighiales; family Erythroxylaceae; genus Erythroxylum; species Erythroxylum squamatum. The sequence goes on from JAOTBA010000203.1 coordinate 14,308,277, forward strand.
TGAAATGAATTACTAAAATAAAATTTGTAAATGTATATAAGTCACACGTGTTATAATATTTTAGTACATAACTTAAAAAATAAAGTTATAATTTTAAAAAATGTATACGATCATAAGGCTTAATATGTTATTTTATGATTGGCTAAATATGTATAAATAAATATTGTTAACTTTAAATATTTGAAATGAATTAGTAAAATTAGTTAGTAAAAATTACGAATGAATTTTTTTTGTAAATGTATACTGTGATGTAAATTAGTTAGCTTAGGAGGTTAAGTGTGGAAGAAATTATTCTCTCATACATTATAAAATTAGAATTCTATAATCTATTGAAATAAATTAAATTATAACAATAATAATAATAATGACAATAATATAATAAGCAAGACTAATTAGTTAATTTTGATTTTACTGTTGATAATTATAATATAATAAATTATAATTTACTTAAAAATTAATATAATTAATAGATTAATTAATATTTAGT
>JAOTBA010000203.1:14308863-14328432 GCA_025629845.1 Erythroxylum squamatum
TTTCTTTAATTTTAAATCAATCAAACAAAACCCCTTTTTAATTGCTTTAATTGCATAATTCAACTTAGGCTAGTTTTTAAATCAATTTCCAGTGGTTCCATCGAGAGAGACGACCCGAGGTTCAGCTTGCTGCAATCTTGGAAATATTTTATTTTGACCGGTTTCCAAGGTCGATTTCTAAATCGAACGACAGAGCCGCGATCAAATGGTTGTGGATATTATATACGAATTGGACTGCATTAATTGTGGACAAAATGGATTCATGAATACTACTTGAAATACGCTAACTTCTAGCAGGATGACTTTTTATGAGACGGATCTTGGATTCTCAAACAAATGATGAAGTTACAAGAATTAATTTATCCTTACATCAAACACTCTATTGGTAATGGAGAAAAGACTTGGGCGTGGTATGATAATTGGTTAGCAATCAGTCTCCTCACGCATAATACTAATTATCAGACGTTTTCATGCACTCACGACTCATCTTCCTACCTTAAACAGTGCAGCAGCGGAGGATGTCATCTTCTGAAGTTAAACCCAAATGGGGGTTTTTTCCAATCAATCTTGTTATCGTCTCTTATCTGATTGCTCCATAAACGTCCCTTGGCTTTCTCTTCTTTGGCATAACTCTATTAGTCCCAAGGCCGCCTTCATCATATGGCTTGCAATAAAAAACATGACTTAGAACGTGGAATCAATGGCATGGACGAGTTGATCATATATGCTTATTATGTAACATTACAGTTGAGAATCGTGAACATTTATTCTTCCTCTGTAGCCGTTCTAAAGCTATTTGGAGCCGGATTCTACACTTGTTATCTTCTCACAATGATAGCTATAAATTGAATCATATACCGCAATGCATCATAAGCAAAACCAAGAATGGTACTCCTAATGCATGCCTCCCTTTATACAGCAGCATTCATCATCACCATATATAGCATTTGGAAGGAACGAAACCGACGTCGATTTACAAACAAGAAAGAGAACAAACATCCGCTAGTGGACAACATCATTAATCATACCAGAGCTGGTTTATTTGCCAAAAACGCACATCTTTCCCTTTCCCTTGGACATGAAGAGCAAATGGCAGCTGTGAATTTTTTAAGCCTGTTATTTTCTTCTTTTGTAATCTTCACTTTTTGCCTTCTTTAGACATTTTGTAATCTAACGGTTGGCATCTATTACCTTGAACTCATGAATTTTATTACACTGTAATAGTTTTATCTATCGTAATATAGCATTCATTTTATATAAAAAAAAAAGTTTATGTTGCTAATGGAGTTTATTCAGTATTGGAGGAGGAGGTTGGACGATTTTAAAACCAGAGTTACTCTCTTGCTCAATTATATTCACTTCCTTGGAGCTACTAGTTTTAATCTTAGTTTGACTCCTTGTTTAGATGATGTTCAAAATTTGGGATTTGAGAATTTTAGAGAACTAGAAACTATTTTTTCATTAATCCTATTCAATTGGCTTTGGATGGCAATAAGGAAATCTTCATTATTCTTTTTTCTTAAATTGTTGTTAGACACTTCGTAAGGCTTAAAAATGGGAGTGTTGACTGACTTTGTTTTCATTATCACTATGGGATTTTGTAGGCTTTTCTCTTTTCTAGACAAGAGTTCTCCTAGAGATTAATGCAAATAAATGTTGGTGCAATTATTATGACACATAATGTTTTGATATTTTTGGGGTTCACAATTTCATTTTCATTTTTATTTTTTGAAGGCAATGCTACTATTGTATTTTATTTGTATGGAATCTTAATTTCACAAAATGAGGGTTTTCTAAATGTAATTTCTTTTCGGTTACAGATTCCCACATCTTTGTTTTGATATTATTTTTGATGGCTTTAAAGGGGTACTCAATGTTGTGTTTCCTAAGCATTAACCAATCAAAAAATAACATTAATCGATGCTCCTAAATCTAACATTACCTATTTGATCATAATGTTACAAATTTTACAAGGAATGGTAAACATTTTTGGAGTTTCTTTTTGAAAATCGTAGAAACATTTTCACCTATCCTAATCATTTTATTACCTCTCAACTTCCGCTTGTTAGTAAACAATTCATTAAGGAATTTCGCATACTTGGCACCTGCTCGATTGCATCCAGCAAAGGTTTATTCACTTCATGCTTCTAAAAAGTCTCCCAGATCTCCTTACCTTTGTTTTCCTTGTTTGATTTTGCTAACCTGCAAGGGAAAGGTGGAGGGTTAGTCTTCACTATATATGGAGGGTCATGATTTACCTTCAAATTAGATAAGGTATCCCTTTCTTCTCCTAACTTCCTTTTAATGTCATCTTCATTTGCCACTCTATAGTAGTCCTTTTTGGTCCATCAAGCTTCCTATCTCTCCCTAATGTGATTGTACTAAAATTCTTTAGATTTATCTTAGGTTGCGATGAAAATTTTCCTCCATTATAAGCTTCTAAATAGTTAATAACAACTACCATTTTTGACTCACATGGTTCTATAAATTTTTAATGCTAGACCTTGTCTCTTGAAATTGAGATTCTATCTCCTACTAAAACTATTTTCCATCTTACTGAAATAGCAAAGTGTTAGTAGCAAGATACTTAATCATATCTTCTAATGATGTACCTGAGTTAGAGGGTTTATGATCTGGGCTAAAATTTCTATACACCCTGTAGCCTATTTGGGAAGTAGTTTTGTTGCTTTTACCCTCTATAAATTAGGTTTAAGTGATCTCTCCAACCAGGGTTATAAATTTAGGGATATGGATTATACTGTTAAGAAAAAATATCATGTTATAACATTAATATACTATATATTTCCCTTTTGCAGAGTTGGGCAACCATTCGTCGAATGTTTCATATTTGAACATATCCCACAAGTTTTCACCTACGCTTGCCTACAATAAGTTATTTGACAAAAGATGTTAGTTCATCAAAAAATATTCAATGGATGAATTGATACCTCATTTACCCTATGAACATCTTTGTGAATGCAAAACTATTGAGTCTTTATAGTCATATGCTTGATTAAGGACCTTGATTCCTCAGGAATCTTTTCACCTAGTTCTCCACCACTTGTTGCATCTACTAAACTCATATTCATAGGTAATAATCCTTTATAGAAGTATTACATAAGAAGTAGCTTCGTGATGTTGTGATGGCGGTAACTGGCACACAAGTTTTTGAAGCACTCTCAATACAGGTAAAGAGATTCTCCATAATGTTGCTTTATCCCACAAAATGTGCCACCTTTGATACCACCTTATCCCCTTGACCATCGATACATTTTTTTATTTAGTATTTTCTCTTTTTATAGTTTATGTGAATACTATTTATCAAGTATATGCACATTATTTATAATTTCAATGCATTTTGACTCACCTTTTTACTTTAATTTCTTTTTATGGTACATTAATGGAATGGAGATACATCTTGATTTGACCAAATGACTCAAAAATTAGGGAAGTTCTTATCCTTTCTTTCATTTTTCCCTTCTCATTTTTATTATTGTCTTTCATAGTGGAAACATTGAGGAAATTTTTGTTTTAAGCGTAGGGGATTATGAATTTATAAGAGTAGATTCAAGTTTATTAATTTTTTATTATTTTCTCAATAGGAGGCAATTTTTTAACATTTGTTTTTCTTTAAAAACATGCTATTAGAATTAATTCATTATGAATTTTATTGTTTTATTGAATTAGATTGCTTGTGTAACTTGTTATGAGTGTTGATGAATGATTTTGACTTGCTTTATAAATCTGAAGGATGTTTACCTGATGATCATTATGATATTCTTTGCATTAGATGTACATACATAGGTGGCTGTGACTTCTTTTTTAGAACGTTTATTATGCAAAATGAGCATAATAAATTTCACTATGCTAGCTTCATACTAATAAGAATTGAACTTAAATAGTGGTGCTAATAGTCATTTGAGATAGTGATTTAGTTGAGTAATCGAGAGTATTCATGACAAGGTGTTTACTCTAACATAAAAAGACTAGGTGACTATTAAAACAAGCTTCTAATTCTCTTGTTTAATTTTATGTTTCATCAATAAAAAGGATGTAAACGTGTTTTGAAGTTAAACCAAGTATCTTATTTATGTTTATTTTATGTATGGAATTAGGTTTTATGATTCAGTTTGAAGTTTGAAGAGTTAATGAAGTAAATTGTACAAGCTTGTTAATTGATGCAAGTAATTGGTTATATAATATTTTGATGATCCTTTATGATTGAATGAGTGATTAAGAGTTTTCATTAGTATGTTTGATTGGTTAAGCAATTATTTTGAGGTTGTTTTCTATTTAAGCTTGAATGATTGATTGATTGAGGACAACAGTTACTTAAAAATGGTGGAGTTTGACGATGCTAGACATATATTATTTTTACTACTACCTATGTGGCATATTGCTCTTTTTTTGGATGAAGTTGATTATTTGATACTTAATTAAGAAGTTTTGTTATTTCATCATTTTTGACCATATAAAAAAAGAAGCAAAGTTTTGGATAAAAATGGAGCAATTTTGGAAGATTTGGAGAAGAACTATATAACACATAGTTTGCAAAGTCTTATGTCGAGGGTCGTTTATAAATTTGGTTTCGTCTATTTCTTTAATGCACCCTATATTGCACGTGTTACCTTTTATATAAAGAATATAGTGTCATATACAATCCCATGTATATACATGTATTGGTGTTATTAAGTTTTAAAGAGTTTTAAGGGGTGCATGTTTAGCTACATGGAACTATGTATGGGGTTGTGTAGTTCATTAAACATTAGAGTTTTTGGTTTAAAACCAAACAAAGAGAGGCAAAAAAGAATTTTGGCTAGGTAATAATTCAAAAGTCATCTTAGAGCTATTTTTCACTAATCTTGATCAAGGAGTCACCATTCTTTAGAGATAGAGGATGACTTCAATGATTAAAATTACTTTTCTTTGTGCTATTATGAGCTAATTGGGATATAGATTTAGAAAGATAGAACCTAGTTCATTCTTTGATTAATGAAATTCTAGTTTTCTTGTCTTAAGAGAGAATGTAGTATGAGTCCTCTTACCAGTCCAAAAAGTTAAAATAATTCGTTAATCAAAAGTGAATGTGAATAAAGTAAAGTCCTAAGAGAACCTAACCTAAATCTAGTTAATTTATAGTTTGGTACATTTTTATTACTATTTTACATTAATATTTAGATTTATTTATTTATTTATTTCATTTATCCACCAATATGTATTTGAATTGACTTGTTTAATTTATATGTAGTAGATAATTAATCGACAATCCTTGTAGAGTCGGCTTGTACTCACCATTGCCAACTATAGCTATACCATGCACTTACACACAGACCACCAGTTTCCAAGGCATGGTCTACACCTATTATCAAATCCAGTCAAGTTTGAACCATATAGTCAAAACTTGCTCGAATGACCTAAAACGACGTCATTTTGGGGAAATTTTCTAAAATGATGTGTTTTTGGGGAGTTTACCCAAAAAGTGTCATTTTATGATGGGCGTTCAGGTTGCTCGAATCTTTTGAGTTGAGCCTCAGGCCAACTCCCCAAGCTTAAACCTGATATAAAGCCTAGTTGACCCAATTTTGCCATACCTAATTATATGTTAATGATATAGTTTTTTATCTATAAAATAAGGATAAGTAGTATAAAATGATTTACTGGAAAGTATTTCCTTGGTCAATGTCTTGATAAGGTACTTATATATATATAACTTATAGATATAAACATTACCAAACAAATAAGAAGACAATTCAAAAACAACTTACAAAAAGAAAGGAATGAAAGCTTTTTGGACCTTTTGGGAAGGTTTTCTTAACAAAACATTATTATCTATGAACAATCTAAGCTAAGAACAATATGAGAAATAGTTCATGTGCTAATTTGCAAATACTTAGAAATCTAACTTCCTTAACAAACATCTTTTTGGGCAATTTTTTTTTATTCTTACCTATAATTTAACTTTGATCCTTCCAACAACGTCATCAAGCTACTGAGACACTTGCTTGAAAATTCTAACGTTCCTTTTAAGTCATATATGTTAAATTAGAGAAGCAATATAGGCATACAAAACTTATCTTTTTATACTTCTATTCATATAAAAGGAAAACCTGGCTTCTATGCATCTTAGGTGGGAATCCATTACATTTATCCAAATTGGCATAAGTTTAGAAGAAATTAAGACTAATTACACTCACAAAATAAATTAGCAACAAAGTCATTATCATATCCATATAAAACATAAGTAGGAGAATCTATACAAGTATTAAACTATAGAAGTCTATCTTTAGTAAGTAACCTCCCTTTGACAGTAATCTAGTATAAAAAAGAGCATTTTGGTATGTTAAACTTTCCCTAAACATAATAAGAAGGTCCAAAATCTATCAACTTTGCCCTATAACCAAGTGTAGCTAGAGGATATAGTATATTTACCATCATAAGAATACATCCACTTCCCTTATTGAAATCGTGTTGGAAAACCATTCTCAGATTTGTAATTTTCCTTCATTACTAATTGCTTTCAAAGTCCATATCTGCTACAAGATATTCTTCCCTTTGAGGTAAATCTCTCTTACCTACTAAACCTACAAAGTATCATCTTTCCTTGATATCACCTGTAAGTGTTGAACGATTGTTTTCTAGTTCCAAATTTTACAATTTTTTAATGTTATTGTTAGGGAATATATTCTATTAACTCACCAATTTGAGATCTTTCCATTATAATCTTTCCTCCAAAAAAATTTCTCTATTTAGCTTATGTACTCTCTTTACAACAACTTAAGGGAGAATAAAAATAGATGACCAATAAGTATATATAAAAAATAAAAATGAGTTCATGAGTTGGCATCTTCTTGCATAGTTAAAATTCCTTAAGCTTAATCACTTTATTTTTAAGGCAATTTTTTTCCAAAAATCTTTGACAATTAGCATTTGGCTATTAAAAGCATATATAAATACTTCATAATGAAGGAACCTATAATAAAGCCATTGGTATTGTAACATCCCACTCCCGATGGGAAGGGTAAAATAGTAATTTGAAATGGGCTAAGGTTGCTTAGAATTGTTTTGAAATGTTCATGCGTACCCTTACTCGTGAATAGTGAAATTGCACATGAAAATGACTATACATGCATTCATGATATTTCCCGGTATATGTGCTTAAATGTGATTTTTTGTGGAAAAATATGATTTCGTGCTTGAAAAATTATTTGGAGTGGATTGTTATGTGTTTTACATTTTTGGGGAAGCATGCCACCCTCGTGAGACACGGACTTGGATATCACCCATGATGTCGGGTTCGGGTCCTGCGGGAGTGGGGTGCTACATCATGGCTATATTGATTCGATCGTCCACGATTTTTTCTAGGGCTTCAGAAGAGTGCCGATCGGCCATCACATCAATCTGCCGAGCGGGGGTTCGTTGCTGTTCCGGTTGAGACTGTAAGATTTGGCGAATCAATAGATCGGCCGCTTCCTCTATTTGTCTTTGGGTGAGGGAGATTTGTTGTGGTGCAGGGGGATTTGTGTTTAGGGGGTGCTGAACGTGAGGGTGCGAATTGGTTCCGGCGTTGCCCTCCAGGGCTACACTCTGTTCTTCTTGATCTTGGTTTTGAGGTTGTGATTGATCATCCGGGTGCGAAGATTGTGTGTGGTTATTCGACGGTAGCTCATCTGCGCTAGGGTTCTGAGTGATGGGTGGAGGACGTATCTGGTGATCATGATGCGTCAACGGAAGGGTGGCAGGCAATTGCAAACCCATCCATTGTAGTGCAAGTGCCGCGATAGCGGCTACGTCAGGATTTGTTGCTGCCGCCTGACTGATCTGAGTACTTCTGGACGTAGTGCCCTGACGCCTGGCCCCACGGTGGGCGCCAACTGGTTCTGTCTGAATCTGCTGGGGCTGGACGCCGTTGTTTGGATCCATGAGAGTGAGTGACTTTAGCTAGAACCTGCACAACAATAAAAAGACACGCCAGGGGTTGACTGCCGGTAGGCCCCTCCGACGCTCAAGTCAGTGCTTTGGTCAAAGGGTTTTGATAGCTGTATATAGAGAAAAGTAGGATTCTAGTGTTGTACCTTTTTCATGATGAGGTAATGAGTTTATATAGTAAATACCTGTAGGAATTAGGTCAACGTCAAGGAACGGGCCAATCGGCCCATGTGCCATTCTGAGTTTGGGCTTGGGCCTAGCACGACCGACCCAACCAAGTGCAAATTGAATCTCATAATTATTATCTCATTATAATTTCAATTACACAGTAATTATTCCAAGGATTTTATCTTTACTAATAATAATTAAATTATTAACAAATACATAAAGATAAAGATTGCCTTTCATTAATTAATAAAAAATGTCATACAAATAATTACAACCAAAATAAATTAGCTGCAACGGCATAAACTAACATTTTAAAGCTTTTCGATGAAAAGAAGAAACGTAAGGGAAGGTGTGGGGTTCCGTCTACCCCGCACATGAGTTGTGGAAGAGTGCATAGTCGTGGATTGATGAGCCAAATATGGGAAAAGGCCAAAAAAGGAGACGCTGTTGCATCACTATCCACCAACTTGTGTGTGTATATATATATATAACTTTTGCAAGATGCAGACGGAGGTGAGAGATTTTAACGTCAAAACTGTCATCAATGATTGGAGAGACACCTCACCAAATAGAAATACCCACCGTCACTTTTCAACTCCAAATGGATGACAGTCCTTTTAAACCCCATAGAAAGTCACCTTCTTTTGCTGTCTTTTATTGGCAGCCACAACCTGTGGAATTGCCACCCGATTTGAATCCATCTTACGTTAAAACATGTACAAGGAACGAACTATTAAAACTGTTTTGCCTGCCGTCTTTTGTTAAATTCTTATTTGTTACGAGGAACAGCATTCTGTGCTATGAGCATCATATCTTTTATCCCAAGATCAAATCAATCTCTGTTGCTTGCCAGTTGCATTCTGTGGACCCAAAATGTTTCTCCTTTATACTCAACCTTGTCAAATGACTTGTTTATGATTATCTGCCCATGGATCCACAGCTAAGAGCTAAAGATGTGAATGTTGATAGGAACTCAAAATAACATTAAACAATTACAGCAACCAACCAGAAGGCTACAAAACAGAGCTGGTTTCAGAAAATTAGAAGGCCCTTTTTCAATTATGTTTCACGGTCATATTATTCCTATTATCGTAACTCCAATGCAATGTTGTGTAAATCACAGCATTCCTGTGATGCTTTCCACTTTTCAGTGACCTAAGCTGTTCATGCCCCACTGCTTGGTGAGTCTCCTTTTCATTTTTGGGTGGTCCAGACACAACTGCCTCAGTTGTGGTCGTCTGCATCAAAAGCAATCATCAGATTATGCAAAGGCATTAGACGGAAAGTAAATTCGTTTGTGAGATCTATGGTTGATTAGGTCGCAGCCTCTACCAAGGCTGTTCTGATGATTTTCACAAGGTCAATAATCCCTTCGTTCACCATATGATAGGATGGTATAATGAACTTAAAATGTTTGTTTATATCAATAAATCAATTCAAATAATTTCAAGCAATAACAACTGATAGAAGAAAAGAGGTTAGACAAATTACAAACACCTTTGACAAAACTATATACTAAAAATGAGAAAGAAAAGTAATTTTTTGTTTTTTTAAATCATTTTCTTTGTACATAGGTAGACTTTACATACAGAAATAAAGAACATTACAAGAATAGAATAGTTAGTGTAAGCTCACAATTTACATCATTATTAGTTGGATATGTGGAGCATGAAATTATGTAGAGAAATTGCATATAATTAAGTCTTGAATGAATTGACTTGATTTCATGATTCTTGCTTGTTATTAATAGCTAATTCTCTATTACCCTCTTGCAAATTGATTCTAATCTTGGTTATAAGATGATAAAATTGATGACGAGAAAGTAAACTAGTTAAGGCATCAACAAGTTGATCTGTTGAGCGAACATTTGCAGCTTGAACGAGGCCTTTGGTCACATGGTCTCTAACAAAACGAAAATCTTATGCAACATGTTTCATGCGGGAATGAAAAATCGGATTGGAAGCGAGATATGTAGCACCAACATTGTCACAATATATATATGATAGGAGTTTTACTTATGGAAATGCCAAGTTCCTTAGCCAGTGGACGTAGCTAAGCAAGTTCAACTGTTGTTGTCGTAACAGCAGGAAATTTTGCGTCAGTGGAGGAGTGAGACACAGACCGTTGCTTGTATATGTTCTAGGATATGGGATTGCCATCTAAATTTAAAATGAAGGCTGATGTAGATGTCTAATGGTCTCGATGACTTTCCCGATCGGCACCTACGTATACATAAAGAGTAGAAGAACTAGAATTCTTTAGCTAGAGGGCTTAATGAATTATGTGCTTGAGATTGCGAAGGATCCATTTAGCAGTTGTCCAATGGTGCTTAGTGGGTTGATACATGAACTAACACTACAAGAAAAAAAGGTTTTTCCAATGGAAAATAAAGTTTTTCCGTTGGAGAACAAATTTGACGATGGATATTACTGACAGACAGAAACATTGAAAAAACGGTCGTTAGTAAATTTAGCGACGACAGCTTGTGTATTCATTGGTACCATTAGCGACGGAAGTTTGGATTTCCGTCAATAGGTTAAAGAAAATTTACTGAAGGATTTATAGAATTCCGTCGCTACTTTGCGGATGGAATCCCAATATTCCGTCGGTGAATTTGTCTACGGTAAATTGTATGTTCGTCGCTAAAGTTATCAACGGATATATATGTTTTCGTCGTTAAACTTACTGACGGAAACATTAACTGTCGCTAAATTTTTACCAACGGAATGATATATTCCGTCGGTAACTTATGGCGGCTTCATTTATACTGTTGCTAATTAATGATGGAATGTATTTTATGTCGGTAATGTACCGACGGAAATTATAGTCCCGTCGCCAATTAGCAACGAAATATTGTAGTTCTGTCGGAAAATTTAACTTTGATAAATTTTTACTTCCATTTCTCACTTCCTACCTGAGTTTTCTGTTTACAATCTTATGATTTTTTGTATATTTAATTAATGTAAATAATATAACATTGATTGATAAATATAAACTAAAAATTATCCTGATTGTTAATATAATAAAAATTGCGCACAAATAAGTAATCATTATAAATAACTGTAAATTAAAGAATTCGTACAAAAACTTAAATGTAGCAAAACATCAAATACATTCACTTATACAAGTGGTGAAGGTGGGTGCCCTGACTGCTGCGATGAGATATTATTCCTTCCCTTCAATTGATCAATCTCATTAAAAATATGGGTTATGTACTCCATCGACTGTTGCAACTGAGTTACTAGGCTCTCTACCGTGCTCTCAAGCTGGAGGACTCTCTCATTTAATGCAAATCGCCTACTAGATCTAGCTGCAGTGGATGTGGAGAATTGCGAATAACATATGTTCACAAATGAACCTAAGCTAAAAATCCTTCTACGGCAGTCCCTACCACCCACTGCATCAAGATACACTTGACTCTCATCAACAGTTTCAGAATTTTGAAACTCTCGTTCAATGCTTTCTTATATTTGGTCCTATCATTATAATTGTTTATTTTAATAAGTGATACTTTTTAAGAATTAATATTAATGTATAGATTTTATATGCATGAACTTGTCTGCACCAGGTGTTGACGAAGGTCACACCATTATGCTTCTTGGTGTGAGTGTGCAAAAAAAGCTGGCATGGTGTAGGCTTCCAGCCCATAGACTTTTCCTGCATCAAAATAAATTGTTATAAGTGAACTACAATTTACAAAAATTTTGACAGAATTTTCTCTATTTTTATGATAGATACCCCCTGTTAGACGAAAAAATTTAACAAAACAATACAACCATTGATGACACCAGACATTTATAACATCATTATTCTCTGTAATCATATATTTTCATTTTAAATTTCATACATCAAATTACATTGAAATCAAATTTCATACATCAAAGTACAAAAATCAGAATATAAGTCTAAAATTTTGATAATTACAAGTTGAAGTGCATATTCTTGGTGGGTTAAAAATCCTCTAGTGTGTACGGGTAGGTTCTCTCCATCTGGTCTTCCATGTCTGTTGACAAAATTGTGCTCTAAAATGGATATTGCCTCGGGTGATGCCCAATACTGTTGCCAACGACTCTATATTTCTTCAGATATATATGGTGGTCGTATACCATATCGAAGCAAGAAAGTCTTTATAACGTGTACGATCTCGCCTCTTCCATACATTATAAAATACAACATCAAAATTTGAATCCCAAAAAAAATCTTTCTAAAAAAAAGAAAAACATACAATAAGCACTTATAAACGACAATATTTATCTAATTAATGTATAAAATTAGATAAAATAAAAAATATTAAAGAATATATTTTGTGTACGTCAAACTTCTAATAATAAAATTCCCTTGTTGGCTGAGAGACATTCTTCCATATATAAACCTCAAGATTTATCATCTCCTTGAACTTAGATGACATATTTCTTGAGCACGTTCTAGATGGAACCAACCTAATATATAAGTTATTTTAGATCATTTTCAAATTAAAACTTATAACTTCAGTATAAACCTATGATGTTATCGTGTATTACAAAATTGCAGGGATTTTACTTACAAATTGTTGACAATTGTGACGTACGTTCTTCCATCAACTTCCTTAGCCCCATATTGGAGGTCGCCTCCTTTATTCGTAACGTTTACCCTTTATATCTCTATCAGTATAGGGGTGGTGAACGGTATAGGGCTAGTGGATGGTGTAGCAGAGTTGTTGGATGATATAACAATAGTTACAGAAGGTGATGCCTCATCTGGACGTGCAGTAGCATATACAAAATATGATGTTTCACCTGGAAATGCGCTGACTTCTCCAAATCGTTGTAACCTGAACCTAAGTTGCTTCATATTCTGTTTCCTCTTTGGTGGCATATTTTAAACCTAAAATTCACATTTTATTGAATTTTCCAGTAATAGAATAATATAATTTCAATATATAACAATATATTGTTAATGCAATAATAGATTTATTCATATAATATTCTATTACAAACACAAATTAATTGTTATCAGCACTTAATTATAAATCAAAATCATCATCATCTTCTTTTTCTGAAGAATTAGAATCAAACTCAGGCTCCTCTTCAAATCTCTCGCCCTCTTCATCATCTCCAAATGACATTTCAACATATTCACTCTTTGGATCATTTAAAGGTTCATTCTCGTTATATATATGTAACAGATGCAATTATTTCATAAACATCTACTTGAAATGCTTCACTTTCAATTCTCTGCTCTCCTTTTCCATGTGATTCAAAAACACCTCTAGGTTTAACTTTGCAAACGGCCAACCAATCTAACTTATCTTGTAGTAAGCTAAGAAAAGGGACATAATACACCTAGATTGCTTGCATTGCCTACACGAAAGGTTCAAATTGTCTAAATCTTCTTCACTTGTTGATTTCAACTAGATTGTATCGGCTATGGACTTTTATACCAACATTTAAAGTTGGATCAAACCAGTCACATTTAAATATCACACTTCTCTTTATTGGCAATGAAAGGTACTCAATTTCAAGTATCTCAATAAGTTTACCATAGTAATTCATCAATTCTCCTTGTATGCAAACTCCACTATTTACTATGGCCATACTATGACCATAATATTCTATACGATATTTGTATCCATTAACGAAATACACCGGATATGATTTAACAGTTTGCAAAGGTCCCTTAAGATCACATATGAACTTGTTCTCTATTAGATTTTCTATGGCCTACACATAAGAAATGATCATATTAAACTATATAATGTCATTTGAACACTTTAATCTTATAATTCAATCATTTCAATAATTGTAAGTGAAAACTTACATATTTCTTGAACCATCAAGGAAAGTGTCTTCTAAGTTCTTTATTGATATCATTTTATGTTTTCTCGGGCATTAGCTTGCGTAACCATTCCTCGTATAATATAAAAACATTATTATGTATTTCAATTGTGAATAACACTTAATTTCAAAACCCAAATAATCAATTTCAACTTACTGCACGAAAGGTTGAACCTCTTGATAGTTTAATAAAATGTAACCATAGGTAGCCTCTATTTCTTCCTCTGTTAACATTCTTTTTGTTGAATGTCCATATGTTTGTCCAAGATATGTGAAAATGGATAAGTTACCATTAGTATCACCCGTTCCTCCCCTATCGTCATTACAAGGAACTTTTCTTTCTCTTGTGTGAACATGCGACTCAAAATAATGTGAACAAAATGTACTTACTTCTTCCATTAAATAAGTATTACATATCGAACCTTCAACTTTAGCCTTGTTTTTGACATTTTTTTTCAAGTGATACAAATACCTACATTAGCGAATAGGATTATTATAATTCTAGTGTGCGAAATGCACAACTAGATGCTCCATATAATCAAAGAAGCTTAGAGGAAAAATCTCTTCTAATTAGCACAAAATTACTAGAATTCCCCTTTCTAGTTTTTCCATTTCAGCCAACTTTATTTCAGATGATGTTAAGCTTTTGAAAAAAAAAAATTTTGTTATAACTTCCCAAACCTTATTTGATAGCAACTCTCAAAATGCAATTGGAATTATACTTCGCATAAACACATGACAATCATGACTTTTCATCTCAAATAATTTATACTTTCTCATGTCCACACACCCTTAAAATTTTCAACCATTCACACAAATTTTTCTTTTGTTTTTTTTCCAAAGTGTAACATGCTTTCAGATATTTAATGGTGTAAAGATCTTTATCTAACTCATTCCTTCTAAAAAAAGTTTCAAATCAGCTTGTGATTTTGCATTGTCCTTTGTTCGCCTTTCAATGTTCATTATGGTATTGAACAAATTGTCAAAAATATTGTTTTCAATATGCATCACATCTAGATTATGAAGTATCAAATTAGTTTTCCAATATGGCAAATCCCAAAAGATGCTTTGTTTTCTCCAACCAAAGATTTTACCAATGTATGTATTAACTTCATCAGCTTCAAATTATGTAACTTTTAATCACCCTAATTCATCAATCTCCTGCAATATCTCTTCACCAGCTTTGTGAGGGGGAGGAGGTGTTTGTACTATTGTATTCTTAATAAACTTTTGTTTATTTCGTCTAAATGGATGATCTAGAGGAAGAAATTTTCTGTGGTTGTCAAATCAATAGGTTTTGCCTCCGTTTAGAAGATAAAACACATCAGAATCATTGTCACAATAAAGACAAGCTAATTTCCCTATTGTGCTCCATCGAGACAACATAGCATATGTTAGAAAATCACTAATAGTCTACATCAAAGCTGCTTTCAACACAAAATTTTGTTTCAGAGTCACATCATATGTCTCCACACCATATTCCTAAAGATGTTGCAATTCAGATATCAATGGTTGTAAGAATACATCAATTTTATGCTTCAGATTTATAGGCCCTGGCACAATCACTGTCAAGAACATATATGCCTCATTCATACACATCCATAGAGGCAAATTATAAGGAGTAATTATGATTGGTCAAGATGAATATTATTGGTCGGATTGACCAAAAAGATGGAATCCATCCATCAACAATCCCAACCTAACATTTCGACTTTCAGCTGCAAACTCATAATGGGTGTTATTAAAATGTTTCCATACTAGTGCATCCAATGGATGACTCATTATTTCATCTTCCTGTTCGTGTTCATTATACTATCTCATGTGAGATGTAGTAACATTAGAAGCATATAGTCTTTGAAGTCTTAGAGTTAGCGGCAAATAATACATCCACTTCTAGGGTACTAATTTCTATTTTATAGAACGCTTTCTAGGCTTGAACCTAGATTGACCAAAAAATTTACACTATTATAATTCCACATCATCTCCCCAATGCAACATACATCCTAATTTGCAACAATCAATTTTTTCAACAGGCAAACCAAGGCCTCCAATAAGTTTCTTCATAATGTAAAAACTATCAACCAATGTATGATCAGGAGGCAATGATTCATTATACCATCCAAGAATTTTATCAAAACTACGATAAAAAATATGCCTTTTAGACTTTATGTTCAATATTCGAGCAATTGAAGACAATTGAGTCATTGTCTCACAATTTGACCATAATTTTTAGTCAGCTGAGTGTAGTAAGTCAAAAAATTGTTTTGCATGTAGGTTTAGTTCTTCTTCAAGGGTTTTTATATTTTCCTGAAAGGTATAACTGGGTGCATCATAAACCATTTGCATGTAAGGATTTTCAGTTGCACCCACATTATTTGTTCTAAATCCAATCCCCCCTTCAAACTCATCCACTTTTACTGACGAGTTTACTTCATTACCCCTTGAGGTGTTATAAATCAATAGCTCCCCATGTCGTGTCCACTCAAAATAATTTGGAACAAACCCTTTTCTTAGCAAATGGCCATTCACTTCATCAATAAGAAGGAAACGAATATCTTTGCACTTTTTACATAAACATCTGATCTTTAGCCCATCCATATATGCAGTTGAGAACATGCATAATGAATAAAAGTTTCAACTCCCTCAACAAACTCAGGATTAATGAAACCATCAGGTGTCATTCATCTATACATCCAAAATCTATCAACGTTACTCATTTCTGTAAAACTGTTAATTTAAAAAAATGATTTCATAGCTAGTATCCTTCATGTTCCCTAAGTTTACAGAACATCTACACTTTACACAACATTCCCTAAGTATTAATCAATCAAATTAATTACCTACAATTGATGTTAGTACTATAGTACATGGCACTGTTTACACCTGTGAATTAAGAAAGCAAGTTCTCGCTGTGATTCCTAGGCTCGTGAAATTTTTCACCAATAAGCCTCACAAGAGCTACATCACGGGTTTTTAGCCTGTATATCATCCTAGGGGTTTATTATCCAAAGTATTTATGTTTGAATTAATCACCTACAATTTATTTTAATGCTCTGGTACGTGGCATTGTTTACATTTGTGAATCAAGAAAACAAGTTTTGTTGTGACTCTTACGCTCGAGAAATTTTTCACCGATAAGCCTCATGAGAGCTGTATCACGATTTTTCATCCTATATACCATCCTAGGAACTTAGTTATGCCTCAAATCATCCATAAGGTCTCAAACTCATTCCACATATGGTAAATAATTAGACTATTAAAGAAGAACATAAAAACTCATCAATGCTTATAAGAATATTCTAAACAACAACACAAAATCAAGACCTCATTTGCATTTACACAAAACCCAAACGCATAAGAATCATATTATTAAAGCAATACATATGGTAGACAATAGTTGGACGACTTACTTGGACGGACGAACAACTCCAGACTACAAAGAAGAAGGATGAGCAACACTCTTCAACATAATATGGGGCCTATGAAAAAGAATATTTCATATTTAATATAATACACTTGTTCAATAGTTTTGTTATGTTTTTAATATATTAAAGCAAGCAAATCAGAAAATAATATTGTTTATTTTGAAATAGAAATATATGGACTTTTAGTGGGAGTAATGTTAAAAATATTGCTAAACCAAACCAATC
This sequence comes from Erythroxylum squamatum, assembly GCA_025629845.1. Classification (NCBI taxonomy): domain Eukaryota; kingdom Viridiplantae; phylum Streptophyta; class Magnoliopsida; order Malpighiales; family Erythroxylaceae; genus Erythroxylum; species Erythroxylum squamatum. The sequence continues at coordinate 14,326,421 of JAOTBA010000203.1, forward strand.
CTGACTCTCTTGGTTTAAACTATCCTTAAAACCATAAAGAATATTATAGAACATTCTAATTATAATTTTCATTTTGATAATTGACACGACTATCGTTAAGATAATTTGACTTAAAACAATATAAAAAGAAGGATAAATTATTCAAAAATGAACAAGTGTGTGAATTCTCTTTATTATTTATATATCAAAATTTTAAATATAATTAACAAAAAAGTATTATCAATTATAATTATCAAAACTATCCCAATAATTTAAATTATAAAACTATTTTTTCATCAACAATTAATGAACTATGTAATAACAAATTAAATTACATAATTTAAGTTATCAAAAATAATTTTCAAATTTTTTTAAAAAATCATTAAATATTTATTTAAAGTGTTTTTTTCTTAGCCAATCGACATAAAGCACGAGTCCTTCACAAAATTCCTAGGTCCCCTTTTCTCTTTTATTTTCTTTATACAGCAAGTCGACATTTGTGCTCCACTCTATATGTGCCTATGATAGGGAAAGATCAAGAGGTGTCAAGTTGTTGGAATCAATTTTTCATTGTTCCATTTAACAAATACCATTTTCTAAATGATGTTGATTTAGCAATAAAATCAACAACCAACATACGCAGAACACTCCCATATGCAGAACACTCCCATCATTTAACATCAACATAATAGGCAATTCATCAAACACCTTACATGCATCAGAAATTCATCCCAACATCCTAACCAAAATCATATCTTGTCCCTTCCATCACTAACATTTATACATTAAAATTGTTTTCCAATCACAAAATACCCAAATAAGCACATGTTATTAAATACCCAAATACGTCCAACATCACACAAAATAATACAGATGAAAGTTTGCAAGAATACATCCGCCGAAGGACACAATGATAGTGGTTGAAGAAGACAAATGTCGACGAGCAGAAGAGGAGTTCAGGACAGAGAAACCGAAGAGAGGAAAAATGCTTAAGAAAACACAGGGGAGAGAGGGAAAATGAAGAAGAAGGTGCAGGGGGAAGGGTCATTCGGGTGGCTTAGACGTAAACGAAAACAACGTCGTTCATTTCTTAAGGAGAGAGGGAAAATGAAGAAGAAGGCGCTGGGGGAAGGGTCATTCGGGTGGGTTAGACGTAAACGAAAACAACGTCGTTTAGTGTTAAACTAAACGACGACATTTTCGTTTTATTTAAAATGCTGAAGCCAAAGAAAACGATGACATTTACCTTGAAAATTTACCAACGGAATTTACCGATGAAAATGTCTTTCATCGGTAAACTCAAAACTTTTTTATTTCACCAAGAATTCCCGCCTTCATTACCGACGAAAATTTTCTACCGTCGTTAAAGTCCGTCAAAAATTTTCCTAGTATAATTTTCCTCTATATTTACCATCGGATATTATTACCGTCGTTAAATGAAAATTTCTTGACAATGTTACCAACGAAAATTGATTTTTCGTCGATAATTTGCAATGGTTTCGTTTCCGTCGGTAATGTTTCATTGCTAATTCCTAATTTTCTTGTGGTGATACACCTTTAAAATTTTTATCATATCCAATGCATTTTAATTGGAATCTAACCTCTTCAAATCATCATCTAACCCCTTTTTAGGAATTAAATATCATGAACTAATAATATTTTTATAGCCTAATTCCATATTAATCTTACTTGCTTGACTCAAACTAATATAATCTCATATCCACATTGTCAAAAATTTTAGGTTCCTTCCCTTCATACTTCAAAATAACTCCCTTCATATACAAGCCTTTCTATTTATTGCCATCCTAATGAACATAAATAAAAATAAATCAGTCCATAATTAAATAATGGGTCAAATTATTATTAAACACTAATTGAACTTATAGACAACCACAAAGCATAACTAATCCTAACCATTAAGAACAACTAGCAGGAAAATACTGCGCATTTGCGCAGTAATAATGCCCTGTGAATCAAAATAGAAAATGATGATGATATTAATAGTAATAATAATGATGAGTATAGAAAACGTT
>JAOTBA010000203.1:14333524-14355772 GCA_025629845.1 Erythroxylum squamatum
TCCCCCTTCCACAAATGCTGCAGGTGATGTCAAATGTGCCTCAGACTTCGAGGTCTCTTCCACTCCCTATAGAACAAGTTACTCAATAAAATCAATACAACTTTTTGTTAAGATAATTACAGAGGCTGAACATAAACCCAATACAGAAATTAAAAGGGAAAGTAAGAAGTTGGGTTTCACGTTTGGGCAAGTTAAGGAAACATAAACTTAACAGTTGGTTAGAAAGCAAGGTCAATTAGATGAAATTCCAAGTCCTTAAAGAGTTCCGAATTAGGGGCGTTTTTAAACATTTCACGATTTCATCAATCAAACAGGAAGAACAAGATTTTCAAAAATATAAATCTATACTTACACAACCATATCAATCACGTCATACACAATAAACAAAAAACAATCCTTAAGACTGAGACGCACGAAACAGAGAGAATAAGTTTTACAGCTCTATCAGCCGGCTGATAAACTACTAATACTACTAACGTAAATATAGACGCAGTCCCATGATAAAATTAACCAATCGAAAATCAACTGAATCTTTAAAAACCAAGGAAAAAAGAAACAGTGAGTACACAACTTTGACCAGTTCTATAAGACTGACAAAGCTGAAGCATTGAGAAATTATCTTAACAACAGAATTTTTCACATAATCAGTTTCAAAACAATCCAAAGCAAAACATGATAAAAACAAATAAGAGAGAGAGAGGGAGAGAGACCAGATACCTCCATGAAACCTGTATGATCGAGCAGAGGAATTGCAACAAAGGAAGAATCTATGCGTACATGAGAAACAGAAATTGAGATTGGGAAGAGGTTAGGGAAAAAGTGAAAATTAAAAGTAAAAGAAGAGGTCAGGAGTGGAATTGGAATTGCAATTGGAGCGTGTTCCTTTGATTCAACTTTTGCACAAATGATTTGAGAATTGAGACTGATTGACCGACTCACTGAGCCTTGCTAAAATGCTGAATCCTTTTATAAACTATCCCTCCAGCAAATAAAGAAAACCCAAGAACCGAGAGCATATTTGACAAGATGGAGCCCAGTAAAACGGAAAGGTAATGCATTTTCTTTGGCCTAACTATCTACAATAGAAATGGAATTCAAGACAAAAGGATGTACTTAAGTTCCTGCCGGTGATGTGCTAAAAGGGATTTCCTCATCAGATTTCATCTCCACCTTTTCCACGGGTTCCATCTGCATATAGATGAAATTGGTTGATCAAAAGAGTCTTAAAACTCCTCCCAAGATTTCCACATCTACCGTTGCAATTGATAAAATGGGAAGATCATTAAAGAACGGAAACTATTCATCAAATGCAGTAAACAAAAATGCTTACTAAAACAACGTCAAGATCTTACACATACTTTGAAACATCACAATCCAAAAGAGATCACACATCTATAGTTCTACAAGTCATACCATTAATCACAGTTCTGAATCTTCAGAAAACAAGAAAAGGGGCACTCTTGGTGATGCTAAAGGCGGGACCTTTTCTCATGATTCTGGTCAGATACTTACTAATGAAGAAATACCCTTTTCAGAACCCGTTAAAACCAGCTCCGGCGATAAACAGATCCCGACGAGGCCAACCGGATTTGGACGGTTCCCAACTGGTTACGAAGAGTAGAGAGAAAAAGCGAGACCCTTCAGGAGAAAACGAGAGAGACGAGTGAGAGGTGTGGGCAACATTGACATTTTGGGTTTGGGGTAATCAGCTGATTACCCCAAACGCTGGTGTAGAGCAGCTTGTTGGTTTTGGCTGATTGGGTTGGCTGATTCACCCAATTAGCCAATTAACCAAACACATCTATCAGCTGTTTGACTAAGTCAAACAGCTGATTTTGGCTGATCAGCTAATTTAACAGCTGATTTTGGCTGATCAGCTAATTTTTTAGCTGATCAGCTGTTATCCAAACGCACCCAAGGTGCTTTATAAAACTTATACCAAAGTTGTGCATATTCTGCTACGACAATTTATCTCATGTGCCTTTAAGCAAGACTCAACCTTTTCTATTTAATCATTGACCAATAAAGTCTTGTTCTCTGATGTCTCACAACCTTTGAAATATTTTAATCACACTTTTATAAAAATACTACGAAATAATTAAATTATTAAAGGTAACAATAAACACATAAGAGTTATAGTAAAAATCAATCTTTATTACTTTCTTAAAAGTGTACAAAGTAATGTATTGTCTTCCTTCAGTCTCTCTTCTATAAGAGTAAGATTCAAATAAGCTATTTATTTGCACATTTAACCTTAAAATTCAAAATTCTAATTAAACTGAACTAACTAGATCACCTACATCCTTATTATATTACATTAACTAATTAGATGACACTTTATCTATATAGGTCTTTATCTGATAGGATTTAGGTACATTACAACTAACAAGATAAGAGATTACATTTAACTAATAATGATACATCAATATCTATTAAGAACTATATTATCTTCAAATGATCTCCCATATAGTCTTTATCTTTTAGAACTAATTTATATCTATTGTGATCTTATCCTACATCATCCATGATCTCCCTGTGATCTCTATCTATTGATGATGAGTCATCCAAGCTTAAAGCAATTCATAACACACTAGTTTAGTCCAATGCTTACTCATATCAAGTCCATTAGTCATGGTCCGTCTATTTGAGCATGTATTAAGTCTTTAGATTTCTCACATATTTCCCTCATGTGTGTGATCTAACTAACCCTCAACCCAAGGTCCATCTCAATTTATCTTTTGGTCTCACATTCAAATCTTACATCTCATTGGAGACTTCTACCAATGTGCACCAATGCATGCTAAATCATCGACAATGCCCTTTTTTCTTGTCTACTTGCAAGTCTTTACCTTGTTTCTTCATTCCAAATGCCAAACATTGGTCAAGACTCCCCAATGGTGCACAATGTCACAATTAGGACTTAAGAGTCGAACAAACAACTCCAATTCGAAAAACACGATGGCCTCTTCGAAATAATCCATAGGCAGTCCTCTGAATGTGGTCCCCTCAAAGACTCCTTGGTCATTGGAGCATCTCTAAAGTAGCATATTCCCTCTCTATTGATTTTATTCTTGCTTTTGTTCAAACGCTCCTTTATAAGGTTCATTGTGTTAAACAAAGTATAATTATAAAGGTAGACTTCTTTTGTTGAGTCATCATCTCCTTCTCTTTGATCCTTCACGACCATGAAATTCATTTGCTCCTTACCCACCTTCCGCTTTGGGCATTCATAAACAAAGTGCGGCCCTTCATAAATGAAACAAGCAATATCCTATTTTGTTTTTTTCTTGGACTTGTATTGAAAAGATTCACATACCTTCTCCTTGTCTTTCTCCTAGCCATTCCATGTCTTGCTATTCTTCTTACCCTTATTGCTAGTTTTAATCGGTGGTGGCATTCGGAGATCCACCAAGGCATCCGTAGCTACTATCATACTTAAGGGGTCTTTCACATTTTGCCTTCGAAGCTACATTTGTGCCCAACCTTGCAAGCTGTTTATAAAACTGAATAACTTGTCTTCCTTAGACATGTTATCCATGTCTAATATCAAATATGTGAATTTTCTCAATACTCCCGCAACGAGTCATTTTTCTTTAAATGCTTCAAAGCTTCTCTATCAAGCTATGAAATATTGTTAGGAAGGAACTAGTTCGTTAGCTCCTTATTAACTTTCTCCCAAGTGTTAGAGGGAAGTCTACCCACATTGCTATTATTGGAGGCTTTTGTTCTCCACTACAGCTTAGCGTCATCCACCATATATATAGCTCTAGAGCATAATAACCCTACCATTTAAAAACATAATCAAGTATCAATTGTAACGTAATCAATGAATAAAAAATGAAAATTTTAAAGAATATTATTTAACCCATAATTCAACTATATAAAGTCTAATCTTTTTCAATATAATGAATTATAACCATCATATAACTCTTTTTTATTATCCATCATACACATAATTGATGTAATGATAACTAATCAATATTTAATAAATTATATTTTAATCTTATATTTAGAGCATTTATTTGTTTATTTGAGAGTTTTTATTATTTTTGGTACTTAATTCATTTCTAGTATGTGTTTAGATCTTAATTGCCTTGGAGAAGAAGTCGAGCAAAATCGAGACAAAAAACTAAAGAATTGAAGTTGTTTTGGAAGGACATGGAGAACACACCAGTGTGAGACTTGGACACATCTGTTTGAGGGCTAATATAAGTTGCTGGAACTATGTTTCTGTGGACTATTGGGTTTTTAAAAGATATTGAAGCCATCTATAGTGATCATGTCCAGTGCAGAAACCTTAATTTAAAAATATAAAAGGAAATTAAGAAGGGCAATTAAAGGAATTGGAGCTTTAAGCATAGTTATAAACCTTAGAGCGGTAGATACTTGAAGATTGACTTAAAGATCTAATAGAGAGCATAGTTCCATAAAAGTTTCAGTGGATTTTATTAGAAAAAAAGATGATATATAATGAATTCTCTTATTTTTAATTCTTCTTCTAAATCGTTGGCAATGTTTCTATTTTTATGAACTGAATTTGCTTAATGACTAGGTAGGATGAACCTTGTGATGAATTTCATGGTTTTAGTCTTTATTCAATGCAATTTAATCATTGATTCATTGGATTCAATTATTTGCTTTGATTATTTATTGAATTACTATTTCTATGATATTATTTCATGTATGATTTCATGCAATTGAGAATGAAAAATCCTTTGTATAAATTGATATAACTAAAAGGATTTGCAACAAACCTAGAGATAGGTCGACATAAATCTTTTGGATTACGGTCAAACCTAATAGTAAAATTCATGAATCAACCAAAGCAGTCTTAAAGGTTTTACTTATAAAGAGATTTCGTTAATTAACCTGGGATTAGGTGTTGACAGTCTTAAGAAAGATATTAATATAAATAGGAATTTCCATAGGCCAATGATCTTTAGTTAAATTGCAAGAATAAAGGGTTAACTACTTAAGAAATCTTAAAAGGATTCATTACCTAAGTACTATTATTTGATTTGGTTAATCTTTAAGTTATCTGAATTCTTGGCCATTATTTTTTTTGAACTTTAGTTTACCTTTATCATTTAAATTAGACCATCATCTTACTTTATTGGTTAGATAATAGAAAAGAGGAAATTACTAATGATTGTAGTCCCTTGGGACCGATACTCAATACTCTCGGTTGCTATACTATAATTTAGTAGGTACATTTGCCTTTGGGATTTATAGGATAGGGATCTTACGTATAAAGTTTTTAGAGTCATTAACAAGGCCTAAGATATTAGGAAAACTTGTTTTCTATTAATCTAGCTATCATTTTTCTTTCTTGTTTTTCTTTCCTTTTTATATTTTATTTATTTATTTATTTATCCTTAAAGCTCTCTTCCTTGATTGTGTTTTTACAGCCTACTTTCATGATTTGGACTCAATATCATAGGCATTAAACATAATAAAAGGATGGGGAGGACAATATTCTTAGGGGAATTATGGTATGTTATCATTTTTGGCAACTTTTGAAGCTCGAAACTAAAGGTATGGTGATATATATTTGGAAGCTTAATCAATATCCATGGCATATTGTGACATTTGTGGGGTGATCACCCTAATTATAAATATCAAGCACCATACTATATATGACATCCAATTTGCATGGGGAAGTAGCCTCAAGATACCTCATACGATAATACTTATAATCCAAAGTGGAGCGATTATTATAACTTTCACATGGAATGTTCGCTCTTAGTTTGGATTTGTACAAAGACAATAGTAAGAAGAGTGTTAACATCTTAAGGATGCCTTTATGAAATTCATTGCTTCAACTGAGGCTGCCCTATATAAAGTTAAATAGCCAGGTGTTTTATTAAGAGACATCAAACCAAATTTAAGGGAACATGTGAATACCATAACATTATAGAGTGGAGAGGAACTAGAGGTTAGAGAAAAGGAGGAAGTCGTTGTTTAAAAATAGAAGGAAGAACAGAAAGCGAAAGATAAAGAGAAGGATCCAAATAAGGATTCTATTAAGGAAATATCGATAGCCATAATAAGTATAAAGGGCTCCTACATCCCAAAAAGTAAACTATCAAAGTCAATCAAGCATCTACGAGGTTTTATTATTCCTTTTTATATTGACAATTTGTTACTAAAAAGAGAATTAGTGGATTTATTTGGTTATATTAATTTCATACCTTATTTCCTTATTATCTTGTAGCATATGACTTATTTGCAAGTTTGGGAACCCTTATGTATGAAAGTGGATTGAAATAAGCCACTAATTATAGATCCAGGCTGAAGAAGGACTTGCTAAGAAGTCTAGTTAAAAGATCCATAAAGAAGTGTTGCTTGGGAGGAAACTAAGAAATATGATAGTTATGGATAAATTGATTCTTTTAATTTTAAAGTTTTTAAGAAATTTAAAGGTTTACATAGTCATGGACATGCTCGTATCCACCCGTTTCTGTTGTTTTATAACAAACATAGGCCTTCTGACTTACACGATCTCTAGACATGCCTATGTTAGTACCTATAAATTTCAAAGTTTTTAATAAGAGCTTAGTGACTTACACAGTCGTTTTGTTAAAGAAGTGCTCTAAAGGCAATCACCTTTAGCATTTATTGTACAAATCATTTTATGATTAATAAAGACATTTTTCATTATTTCGATGTTCATATGTTGATGGATTTGATGTTGATCTTAAATTGATTTAATGAAGTCCATGACACAAAAACATAGCATAGAGGAAATCATGATGAAATCATGATAATGAGATTCCTATCATGTGTAATTATGTTAGTATCTAAACTTTCTCTAGTCATATGATTAATGAGATGGGATATCGTTATTAATCCGGATAGACTAGTACATGTTATACTTCTTTATTAGATCAAATAGTAGATCTCATAAACTGTAGACATGATTCGTTTAGAGTTAACATATGGATGCTTACTAAGGGTGGTAAGTATATTGGATTGATCTACTATGAGATAATCATATGGATATTCTATTATAGTGTCAATGATAGTCTCATTATAGTAATGGTGCTATAATTATCAATTTTTTTATTTTAGGTTTAAAATCAATAATTTGTAAATTGTCATTTCAGTAGTTATATTCTAGTGAAAATTTTAAAGTTAAAAACAAGTTCGGGCCTTCCAATGATCCCCTGACCCAAAACCAAAAGTGAGCCCATTTACAGCGCACCAAGAGGGCCACCGGGGACCAATTGTTTTCGCCAGAAAAACCGATGCAGGAGACAAGGTGTCCAACAAGGAGACTTTATTATGGTTTCAACTCTCTAGTCTCTACCGAAAATGGACAAAAAGAACAGTAAAACACTTAACTGGTAACCTCCTAATCCGGTAAAACTTGGAAGTAAGGACTTTACAACCCACTCGCCGACTGTAGTGTTTCTACTACGCGTGTAGCGTAAGTGCTTAAATCACGCCGGAGAACCTGGGGCGCGTGCAAATTGGTGAAATACCAGGGGAAGTGAATTAAATTTTGGTTGTTTGTTGAAATGGAGGGAGAGCGCGTAACGGAACACTCTCCAAGGCCTGTCTTGAGATGGTGTTGGACTCCTCTGCTGGCAGTCTGGCAGGCTTGGGCAATATTCGTAATTGACCAATCAGTGTTTGCCGAATCAGAGGGTTGATGGGATGATTTGCCACCGTGGACCTATTGAATTGATTAGGTACGCCAATGATTAAAGTTGATTAAGGGAACTCCCGCAATTGAAAGTCCGGAACATGAAAAGTGACTCCCTTCTTCGGCAAGTCACGTTGAATAATAAGAAACAAAATAGAAGTAAGTAATAGGGAATCTTTTATTTTGCAAAATTTCAGAACAGATTAACCAAACCAACAGTGGTCATTAATTTCCAACTACTTGAAATTTTTAAAAAAGATTCAGAGAACACGCGGCGGATTCTAATTGGGCCAGACCAAGACTTTGACAGAAACTAACCTTAGACGAAGACTACACTCCTCTAACTCAGGCCCTCTAAGCCAGATGAAGTAGGTAAAAAGCAAACAAACACTGTCTATCTCACATTACAACATTACTACACAACCACTACTGTTGCCGTCTACCTAATCCAATACCTAAAAGCTACTCCTTGTGTTTGAAGAACTAGATCGAGAAAACAAGACCAAATTAATACAAAAGTATTTCTGTTATTATAATTTGCACCTCCTTTTGTTTATTTTGCGTTTGTGAGGTTGGTGCTTGCTTGAGAAACCCTAGGGGGAGATTGAAGTATCCGCTACCTATTATACAACTTTTCGTTTCAGATCGTAATTCCGGTTTTCTGACATGCGAAGTTGACTCACCGATCCGTTGCTCAATTGCCGATGCGGAATGCGAGTTCACTCAATGGAGACGTCTGCAGATTCATTTGGTTGAAATGTTCAGCATTTTGGAGTGTTTGGTACTAGCAGACTGGGGTTTCAATGTCGGCTTCTTTAGCGGCTTTCGAGCGCCCAAGAGGCGGGGCTTCCAATACGGTATCTATGTGTTCTGTTTAGCCGCTTTTCTCTTTGCTTTTGTTTCTGTTTTGTTGATTGATTTGAGTGGAAATGTTGAATCGAGGTAGTTTAGATCTTGGACTAGTAGCTGAGAGGAGTTTTCATTTTCGGTTAAGTGTTTTATGAGAACTTTACAGTCTAGAAGTTCAATTTGTTATGGGTTTTCAAGAAACCTCTTTCTATGGAGAACACATGTTTATTTCTTTATTAACTGAGCTTGAAATGCTTTAATTTGCTCCCTTTTATCTTTGGATTCTGAGAAAAATGAAGAGGATGAAGAGAATTGTAATTAAATTCTCAACTTAATGTGGAGTTCAATTTAATTTTCAGATGGAGAAAACGTATGAATAGCTTCTCGTGGTTATTATGTTTTGGTATTTATCCTGAACGGAGTAAACATATCTAGGATAGGAACTAGGAAGGAAGAAAAATTAACATTAGCCCTACAAGGGAGAATGTTGCATCAATTGTTACGTATAAATTCTCTGTTCAGGACTTGGCATTTGACGACATATATAATTTTTATGCTTGTTATGTGCTATCTGTTATTTAATTTTGGCTCCTCTTCTGTATTCTCTTTTTCTCTGTCTCCTGTTTCCTGACTCTTTGACATTTGTCCAATATGTAGTCAGACCTGCAAGACTCAATGATAGCTAACAACATTTCACATGTCAACTGCGCATCACAATTTCTCATGCTATTTACTGTGAAATTGATAGAACTCTTGTTTTTTAGCACTAGAGTAAGTCTGCATTATTGAATGAAAGAGTACTGTATTGCTATTACAGTGTTGATTCTAAGAAACACCCCCAGAGCTGAATGCTCCTCAGAAAGAACAATCCTCCTTCTGCCTACAATTTCTCCCCCCTCCTCCTCACCAACCTCTCAGCCTCAAAACCACCTAGTCCGAAACATTCTGTTTTGCCAACTCAGCCACTAACTAACTCCCCTCTACACCTTCTTTCTTTCTAGTATACTCTCCATATCCTAGGCTTATTCCCTTTTTTGTTATTCTTCCCCTTTCCTAAAGTATCCTCACCCATATCAGTCCTAACAGAAATCTTTCCTACAGAATGTATTTTCATGTTCAGTTTTTTTACAATTTGGCAAATGCTGGCATTTTAGTATCTAATATGAGAGAATGCATGGCAGGTTTTCAAGAGTGGCCCACTTTTTATATCCTCCAAAGGTTGGTAAATGTTCCCCTTGTGGTTTTGATTTTACTTTATTTCAGTTTCTGATTCATAAATGCTGTTTTTGGTATATGGGATATTGAGAAGATATACAAACATTCATCACCCTTTGAACCTACCAAGATTAGTAATTGGTTTCTGGTGTCATACATAACTTTTCTTTTTTTTTGTGGGTTGATTTGATGCAATGCCTTGTTTAATCAATTTCCACAATGATTCAGAATTAGAGTAGCAGTGGTTTTGACTACTACGTCAATTTCTATTGTCTGGATGTTTGGACATTAGCTGATTCTATTTCAGCCATGTTTTGTTTACAACCATTATAAGATATAAGAAGAAAAGAGGAGAACTGAACACTGTTAGAATCCGTATCAATTCTTGGATGATTCCTTTGATGCTTCATCTAAGTCAAACCTCTCCCCATTTTACCTTCTTCATTGTCTGAGAAGATAAAGTAATTAAACTAATAATTTACTTTGGTATGAATTGCTAACTACAAAAGTTTTGTTTACGAGTCCCAAATTAAATTTTACCTGTAATTTTGCAGGAATAGGTTGGAAATCATGGAAGAAGCGGTGGTTTATACTTACACGCACATCCTTGGTGTTCTTCAAAAATGATCCTGTTAGTATCATTCATGTTTCTTCTTTCTGTTCTTATAAGACTTATCAGGGGAAGACCCACTGGTTTTGAGGATTCCAGTTTTACTTCTCAATGTTTAGAGTTGTTGGCTGATTATGTTGCTATTGAGTGTTGTATTTTAGATGTTTAGATCATTGGATTTCGTTCATTTAGTGGTAAGGTGACTCTTCAAGCCTTATCAAAGAAGAGCTCTGTGTAACTGTTGTCTCAGTCTCTCTTGTATGTGTACACCTGTGCACACATGCGCAAGCACATAAGGAAAGTAGCATCCAAAATATGTCATTCTATGTGAGCATACTTGCCTTCCAAGTTCCAATATTATTTAGACGGTTCTTTTCCTGTTAACTGCCCTTATTTAGATGAAAATGGATGGACAAGGTAGAAGGACCCCATCATGCTTTCAAGATTATCATCTCACTGAGTCAAACTAAAATCTCTTGCCTTTGTTTGACCTATTGTTGGCACATGCTTGTATGGAAAGTTTGTCATCTCACTGAGTCAAACTAAAATCTCTTGCCTTTGTTTGACCGATTATTGGCACATGCTTGTATAGAAGCTTTTGACAATATTGAAAATATTGCACTACTATATTTCATCATTTGTATTTGACTCTTATGCAGAGTGCCCTACCACAACGAGGTGGTGAAGTAAACCTTACTTTGGGTGGCATTGACTTGAACAACTCTGGAAGGTATTCATGGTCACTTTGATACTTGATCTGATTTCTTGAAAATATGGCTTATGGTCTGAGTATTGCGCTGCTGTTGTCATGATTGTGGGTTTCTTTTGTATTGTTGTTGTCATGGTTGCTTCTGGTGCAATATTCTTCTGATCGTTAATGCCTCTTGCAGTGTTGTTGTTAGAGAGGATAAAAAGCTGCTAACTGTTTTGTTTCCTGATGGACGTGATGGGCGAGCATTCACACTCAAGGTGTATTATTTGCTCTAAAAGTTGACCTGTTTCTTCTTTTCTCTTCCAATTTTTGCTCATGGGACTAACCAATGCATGTTGTGGGGAGTTGGGCATTGAATGTAAATCTCATAGATGATATTGGATTATCTCTATCGGCTACAATTTTCATTTTAAAATTTCCTTTTTATAGCAAGATTTTGAGGCATAAACATTTTGCAGTTTTTCTTTCAACTTCATGCACTTGAATGTCAGTATGTAAAACTTTGGTTTGTTTCCTTTTGTAAACATCAGGCTGAGACCTTGGAGGATTTGTATGAGTGGAAGATTGCCCTTGAGCAAGCCCTTGCACAAGCACCAAGTGCTGCTCTTGTGATGGGACATAATGGAATTTTTCGAAGCGACACAAATGATGCTATTGAAGGGTCTTTCTATCAATGTTTGTTCATCTCATCCATACACCTGCCATCACTCTTTCTCTTATCTATGGAAATATTCTCATTAGGTTACATTCCACTGGATTTTAATACTTATTGACTAGGTTATTCAAAATTGTCAGGGAGGGATAAGCGCCCTGTTAAGTCATTGGTTGTTGGTAGACCAATTTTGCTGGCCCTTGAAGATATTGACGGAGGGCCGTCATTTCTTGAGAAGGCTCTTAAATTTCTTGAGAAGTATGGTGAGTCAGGATTCCTAATGACATTTTGGCATTTAATTTTATGTACCTGCCCAACAATGCTAATGTAATAAAGCAAACAAGGAAAATATCTGTTTTCCTAAAGATGGGCTGTATGGTGTCAAATGTTTGCAATAGGAACCAATGTTGAAGGAATATTACGACAATCAGCTGATGTTGAGGAGGTTGATCGTAGAGTTCAAGAATATGAGCAAGGTACACTTTCAATTTAAGTTAATGACTTGAATGCTCTTGATGTATTAATGCAACTTCCTAAGGGAGAGAGACGTTAAACCCCCTCCAATAGACTGAAACTATAATCTGTAATGCCACCCTTGCAGAATCTAGTGATAAGTCAACAATCTTATGTTTTACTATGTTGACATTATTTTCTCTCCACAGCTGGTAATAGTTTCAACTTGAATGGATCTTTATTGTGATCTTTAGTATGAACCCTTGTGAATTCCTGACTTTCTAAGACTTCCGAGAGGGAAGCTAGTACTTATTTTTCTCTCTCAATTATAGGGAAGTCTGAATTTGAGCCAGATGAGGATGCTCATGTTATTGGTGACTGTGTTAAGGTAATTTCTGACATTACATGGTGGATTTCCGTCAATAGACTTTTGATCTAGCTTACTGCCCTTTGATCTGCAGCATGTTTTGAGGGAGTTGCCCTCCTCTCCAGTTCCAGCATCTTGCTGCACTGCTTTGCTAGAGGCTTATAGTAAGATCCATTTTGTATCTGGGTGTTTGTTCTATCTGAAATTGCTATTTGTATTCATTTCGCTGAATTTACGAGGAATAATACTGAATCAAATGTTAGTGTTGTTGCTTCATTATGAATGTGGAACACTATTTAGATTGCATAACTTCATCAACGCTTTTGGTTAGCACTTAACTTTCTCGTCAAATTGTTGAAAAGCTAATATCTCTCTTGCATGAATGTGCTGGTTTCTAGTCCTTGCATTGAAAAGAAAAGTTAACAGTCTTTTTTATCTTGTTAGCTTTCATTTTCATGTAGCACTGAGGTAGCTTTACATTAATTTTGAAATTTTTAGATGCTTAATGCACAGATAGCATGCCTGCTTATAATGTTTCGATGCTGAGTTGCTTCTGGATGCTTGAGACTTATCCTCACCAGCTTCAAGTTACCAATTCCTTGCAGCGACCGTCATTTTGTCACTATTAATCATATACAAAACAGCATTATAGTTTTTGGATCTCTGAATCTTAGAGCATGAATGGCTGAAACTATTTGAGAACTATTAATTCTGATATTGGAATAAACTTGTTTTGCTTATGCAAATCTAGGATTTTGGTACATATGGAAGTAATTCTTTTATTCTTTGTTTAATAAATGGATTATTACATCTTGTGAGGAGTTTCCTTATTTGTTTCTAATGTAATGAATTTTTTCCTGTGTGTTCTATCGGATAAGAAATTGACCGAAAGGATGCACGGGTTAATGCAATGCGCTCTGCAATTTTGGAGACATTTCCTGAACCAAACAGGCGGTTGTTGCAAAGGTGATTCTCTCTAATAAATCTTCTCCGGTTGCACCTGCGGAATTGTTGAATTTGCTGTGGTCAGCTTTACTAGTCATACTGTGGATATGGACTTCAAAAATCATTTAACCTCCTGACCTTACTTTAACGCTTCAGTCCATGCATCTTTTTCTTTGGTTTCCTTTCTATCTCTTTTTCTTTTTTGATTTCAGTTTTCCTTCTTATCTTTCATGCTTGGGCTTGTTGCTTTTAGCAATTGATGAGTAAATGATTACCGTTGACAGAGAAAGATACAGTGATCGATTATCCAATTTAAACGTTTCTTAACTTTTTAGATACTTGAGAGCTATTCTTCTATTAAAAATTTTATGTAAGGGAGCAGTGGAACATCACTGTGCAAAATTATTCAAATTCAGTATTAGCAACTGATACTGGATTGAAGCTGTCTGCTCATATCAAATGTGCTATGTTAACATGAAAAACCAATTCTGCATTTGAACATCTGAATTCTCTTTGTCTAGGGTGTAAGATTAAGCATTTTGAAAATTTTTGTCATGTGTATTTTGAACTTATATTTGAGAATGCTGCTCAAGGAAGCTTGAATTTGAAAATTTTGCTTCTTTGATTAACGCCATAATATTCATACTTGTTTTTCAAATGTTCTCAAAAGTTTTCTTAATGTGCTTGCACATGTAAACGTCTGCGTTAATCTGAATATTAATTTTCCATTGGTGCTTTGCAGAATATTGAAGATGATGCATATTATTTCCTCTCATTCTCATGAGAATAGAATGACTTCATCTGCTGTTGCTGCTTGTATGGCACCCTTGCTATTGCGCCCTTTATTAGCGGGTGAATGCGAATTGGAGGATGAGTTTGATATTAATGGAGATAATTCTGCTCAGCTTCTTGCTGCTGCAAATGCAGCTAATAATGCTCAAGCAATCGTTACTACACTTTTGGAGGAGTATGAGAATATTTTTGATGTAAGATATTTGCAATTTGATTGTGTTGTAATATTTGATATTCTTGGTGGTATGCAATTGTTGGTAGTATAAATCTGAAGTTTTGGCAGAGTTTTCCGTATCTTAAATTGTTTTGTTTATTGGTGTCAATTAGGTTTGTATGATTTAGAGGAAAGAATCACATACTTTATAATACCATTGTTTGCTAAGTTCATTTACCATTGGAAATTTATGGAGCTAAGCTAGAAAGTAAAAGTCATGATAAAGCTAGCAAGCTGACATCAGTGCTCTTACTGTAGATTGTATGTTTGTCCTACCAGTCTGCTGTAAATCAGTAAACGTCAGTTTTATGTGAGAGAAATTCTAAAATAGATGGTAGATTCAAGTGTCTTGTCCAGCCTACCTTTTTTTGGTAACCATGTCTCATATTATTTCAGGATGAAAATTTACAAAGATGTTCCATTTCAGCTGATTCTCGGATTGAAAATAGTGGGAGTGAAGATTCCTCTGATGATGAAAATACTGACATAAAAGACAATGGCTACCATGATGCAGAGAATGAAGTTGACCAAGATACAGATGAAGATCCTGAATGTGCAATCAGTGGAAAATTAAGTGAAAGTAGTGGTTATGGTGGCAGTGACCTTTATGATTATAAGGTTCTCTCTTACGCTTAATGATACTAATTGGCAATTTTGTTTTTGGGCACTTCATTGCTTGAAAACTATTTTTTGGAACTTTGAACCATGTCATTTCATATTTTCATTACATTCCACTTAGGCCTAGAAAATACTGATTTCCTCACTTTCATTTTGCCATCCTCCAAATTTCCAAGTAAAAAAAAATGATGTAGCAGGAACTTCTCTTTCCACGTCTTTTTTCTCGTCATGTTGAATATAAATAGTTTAGGATTTGAGTTTATCCTTCAAACTTACATTTTTTATTTCAATTATTTTCCTTTGCTTGTTTCCATTTTATTAGGAGTTTGAATTGTTGACTTAGGTCCATTTCCTTCTAAAGTCTAGTTAGAGTCCAAGGTCAATTAGGATTGAGTTGACAATGGTTTTTCATGGACTAGAAAATTAAGTTTTGTGTATGGAGAGAGATTTATAGAATTTAATTTCTATTTATGTAATACTTTCTTTCCTAAAAGTGATAATTAAATATTTCTTTAGTAATTGACAACCATCTACAATTTACACCCTATTTCTACTTTCAATTGTAAATTAGAGGAAAGTAGTGAATTAGGTTTATCCTAATCATCAATATGTTTTATACACATACTGAAGTTATTTACAAATGTAAGTTTTAACACTCCCTTTCAAACTGAAGTATAGTTATTGTCAATGCCTAGTTTAATATAAAGATATGAAACTCTTGGACCTTATAATGATTTATTAAAAAAATCAACCATATAATGAATTTTGTGATTAGTTCTCTAGATATAAATTTTCTTTGATGAAATGACAATCTACTATTATATGTTTCATCCTCTAGTAATAGACTAAAATGGATTGTAGCACTGCTTGATATCCCATATCAGTCTCATACGATAGGTATGGTAGAGTAAGTTTAGGGGAACAAAATCCAGTTTCCTCCCAAAAGTGATGCATTCACAATAAATCATATGTGCATTTCACATAGTCTTGTATTCAGCTAATGCACTAAAAGAAGTCACCAGGTTCCACTTTTTATTCTTCTATGGTTATGGATCTTCTAACAAAAATACATAATATCCTAAAGTAGAATGTATATAATGTGCATCTGCATGTCCCAGTATATTAGTGGGGTGATAATTATAGTAAGTCCTTATTTAGGAGTCCTTTTGATGTAATGAACAATGCATAATGCTCCCTCCCAATGTTCAACACTAGGAGAGGATATAAACCCACCCACCATGCTCACTGCAAAGGCAATATCAAGTCTTAGTACTAGTGAGGTGTGATAACTTTTCAACTAATCTACAATATTGGCTAGATCAAAATATGTCTCCTCTAGATTAAATGCATTTCAAATATTTTGGATCTATGTGAGTATCTATGGGATTAGATCTAAATAATCTCGTCCCCTCCATCAAATCAAGATAATATTCCATCTCAGGAAAGTAAACCCCTTTCTTGGGCCGTGTTACCTCAATGCCTATATAATACTTTAAAGGGATAAGGTTGGTTTGGAATTGTTGTTGTAGGTAGATCTCTAATTTAGAGATCATAATTGAATCATTTCTAGTAAATATGATATCATTTGTATAGGCAATTATGAGGATAAGTCTTTGTTCTCCATAAAAATAAACCACAAGATGATCCAATTGACAATATCTTTCAAACCATGTATGAAATATTGTTTGAGGCCATATGTTGGTTTCTTAAGGAGACAGTCATACTCCCCCTGACCAGCAAACTCCGATGGTTGCTTCATGTAAACTTCCTGCTAAAGGTTACCATGAAGGAATGCATTGTTAATATCATGTTAATGGAAGGGCCAAGTAAAATGGGTTGTTAAGAGAGATCACAAGATGAACTGAAGTAATCTTCACGAGATGAGAGAATTTGTACTCGTAATCTAGACCAAAGATTTGAGCATAGCCATTGTGATGGCGTGCGGAGGTGGTGTTTGATGGTGGTGGATAGTGGTTGATGGTCGGAATTGGTTTTCGGGAGATTTGAAGATGTTTGGACAAATTTAGGATTTCTCGGGTAAAACTGGGACAGGTTATTTGAAGGCGTTTTCTGGGTTAATTGGCTGGGAATTTGGTTGCCAGGAAAGGAGCAAAGTTTATAACTTTTTGTGAACTACAATTTAGACACAAGAATTGGATTAATCGGATAAGGAATGATTGAGTTACAGTGGATTTTGTGGTGACATGTTAATCTGGGCAATAGAATGAAGGCAGATGATGAAAACGGGACTTGTGAGGTTATGACAATTGTGAAGCCTATAAAGGAACCATGTGTTGTTCACTTATTCAAACAATGAGTGAGGTCAGTATGCTGGATGCTTGTTATAGGTGCAGATATGGCCAGAAAGTGACTTGGGGCAGAATAAAAAAGAGACAAGCTGAGAAAAGGAAAGAGGTGGTGATAAAGAGTTCTCCTGCCAAGAGTGGGAACTGCAGAGGAGAGGCTAGGTTTTATTTTTTGGCTTGGATACTATGTAAATTGGGAGAAAGTGGTGATTAGGTTTAATCTTAATCACCATTATGTGTTACATACATATTAAAATTATTTACAGAACTACCCATATATGATTCTTGACACCAATTATTTCTTAACACTGTTCTCTAACCCTCTGTCATTACTTCATGATTTTGGGTACAGCAGACACAACTGCTTATTGTCTATTGAAGCTCAAATCTCTCTCTTAATTTCTTCATGACCTTCTCGGACCATTTATGTACTTGTCCTAACTTCCACATTTCAACTGCAAAGTTTAAATTTTGTTGTAAAGGAGATTGATATAGCTCTTAAATGATGATGTCTCATCAATATTTTCTTAACTTCGGCATTATTCAAAGAATTTCCCATGGTAATAATTTGATTGGTGTGTGTAAACCCCAATGCAGGCTTTTGGTGGTGATGATTCAGATGCTGGCTCACCTAGAAATAATCATGCTTCTGCTGAGAGTTCAAGTTTACCCGTCGCTTCCCACCAAGCTAGAGATCCTAATATTCAACACATTGAGCAACAAAAACAGAAGAAAGGAAATGAAAGTTTGATTAATGAGAATGTTTCTAGTATATTACCTGCTGGTGAATCTTACCGGTCAATGGGGGAAATTCTATCTTCAACCGATCCTGTCCTTACCTTGCCCACATCTGGACTAGAATCCTCTACTGAGAAGTCAGCTGGCAAAGTGACATCCTCCATTTCCAATGGGAAGCGATCAGCATTCTGGGGAAGAAGCAATGTAAGTCATCATGGATAATCGACACTATTAGTGGAGACTATTATTTCAGACATTACATGGAAAAATGTTTCAAGTTGGTAAAGTTCTTTTATGAATTTTCTGCTGAGAAAGTTCACTGATGTTATGCTCTTTCTTCTGAATGTAAAAAAGGTTTTTGAGGGGATTGTTAGCATAAGGAGTTTGAGAATGAAATTTGTCAAATACTTTGATGGACAGGGTTGAAGAATGTCAGACCAATGTCTGAATGAGCAATATGGACCTATAAATAACGCTTCCATTAGCTTTTACTTTCCTTTTTCACTTGCATTTTTGGTTATTGATAGTCTGCTTCTTTGATTGAATCAGAATCATCAAGAAACATTTTTCTTTAAATATACACTATGGACTGATTCTCTTGATGTACCTTACCTTTAAGATCCAATCATATATGAATATTTGAATGGACTTTTTGATAGAAGATTAAACCACAATAAGCGATAATTTTCTTCCATCTATATTGATTTGGCATTTCTTTATTTGACATGTAATGATAGTTACTGACCTTTATACAGGTTAGAAAGACCCCATCAATGGAATCAGTTGATTCTTCTGGAGAAGAAGAGTAAGTTCCTAATGTTTTGAGCTCTTTGGCAGCATAAATATATGCCATTTGGTGTAACAAATTGTAAAATCATCATGGTCTTTGTCTCATACTGCATGCTAGCTTAAACTAAAGCATTCATCATCTCAGCAATATTCATCTTGCCATTTTGTGTAAAATCATCATGGTCTTTGTCTTATACTGCATGCTAGCTTAAACTAAAGCGTTCATCATCTCAGCAATATTCATCTTGCCATTTTGTGTAAGAAAATCTGGTCTTTACAAGTATGTCACTGATATACTTATTTAATAGAGAGCATGATCGGGTGTACAGTTATAATATCATGTACTTTTCTGATTCTAATGCTACTTATCACCATCCCTTATCTTTTTGAGTAATGGATATCCTCCATCGAAACTTGCAGATTGGAAAACATATCTGCTAGAGATTTAGTATAGTTATAGTGTAGATGCTAGAGGAAGTTCACTATTTTGGAATAACAGGGTTAACTTGTATTGTACTATTAGTAGATGCTACATAGGAAGTACATTATTTTGGAATAACAGGGTTAACTTGTATTGTACTACTACTATAAGTGGAGGATTAACGCCTAATCAATAACAAGGTACTCTATTTTTTCTCTTACACCAGAGTTAGAGAAACACTAGGGAAAAAGAAACAAAAGGAGGACTACTTTATGGTGTGGAAAATAACATGTGGTACTGTTCATTACATTGTTTATATTGCCACCAATGGTACTATTGATATCTTTCATTTTGATGCAAGGCAAATAGAAGAAATATCAATTATTATCTAACACTCACGGAAGCTAGGAAATATGGCTGTCATTAGGCTGCTGAAATATCAAGTTTCAGGTTTGGATTTCAGATATTTCAGCTAGAAATGTTGGAATTTTGGATTTGGGTATAGCTGGATTTTAGGGTTCGATATGGCTGGAATTTAGGGTTTTGATTGCTGGAAATTTGATTAAATTGTTGGAATTTATTGAGCAACACAACTAATGAAGGGTAGAAAATTAGGAATAACTCTTAGGATCCAAGAATTACTCTTAGAAGAAAGCATTTCAAGTTGAAAGCTCAAATTTATATAAAAATTTTCAGGATGTTATTATTGAAGCGCTGAGTACACATATTTATAGAAAAGTTTTTAAAATCCTTATTCTAGTATGAAAGGGTTCCTAACAAATTTAAATCCTATTTTTGTAAAAATTTATAAGTTTAGGTCCTAAATAAATAAGTTAACATAACTACAACTAGGATAATATATCTAACTATTACTACTACTACTGCTACTACTATTGCTACTAGTACTACTTTCTATCTAATTCGGAATCTTAGAATAAACTAAATTTTAGCCCTTATTGTCTTTTTGTCATCTTAATTCTCACTCTTCATTCCACCATATAAAGCTTTTGATTGACTAATTTTGTGCTTTTTTAAATTTCTTTTATAAACTCTAAGCTCTTTTGCATCACATTTCATCCCAAAGATTTTTCCTTTGTTCTTCTATTGACTATTACGTTTGTCCTTTGTTCTTCTATTGAATCGTATGTTTTGGGTAACTTTTAAAGGATTTTGTTTTATGGAGCGAAATTATCAACTTAAGAGTTCACTCACGAGTATTGAAGAACTCAACTGCCGGTTGCCATCTTCACTAGAACTAACTTTGCTAGTGGTGGTTCAACCATGTCTTGAACAAATTCTTCCAAGGGTCATCAGTTGTATGATGTTCTGAGTTTTGATGAAACTCTTCCGATGATGAAGAGTGATATTCTAAAGGTTTCTATTTGTGAAGAATTGTATGTTGAATGTTCCAACTCTATATATATTGGAAAGAACTACAACCTGTAAAAAGTTTACTCCAACTTGAGGAAGAGCATTAGAGATTTAGGATAATTATATTATAGATCCTATATAGAAAGTATCCCAGTTTGGAGTATTATGGTTGAATAGTATTCCCCTGCTAACATAACTAGAGGGCTTAAACCTAATTAATAACAAGTCACTCTGTTTTCTCTTTTGCAATATCATACAATAGGATTCCAAGCGAAATGTAAATTGATGCTTGTTTCAGATGAAAGATGCAGTTCTATTGCAATCAACAAGAAGCATAGCACTTTTATACCAGATGTACTTCGTCACTTCGCTTTGAAAAGTTATAATTGCTCTGAATAATCTAGTTTGGTTGAATCAACTTATTTGATATTCTTGAAGCATCGTTTGTCATCTTCAATTAGTTTTTTATTTGATTGATATCTATATGACAAAATCATGTATAGGCTTGCTATTCAGAGGCTTGAGATCACAAAAAATGATTTGAAACACAGAATTGCAAAGGAGGTATGCGACCTTCATTGATTGTGCAGTTTGCATATTTCGGTTATATTGGCTTTCTGAGCTGATTGAGTTTTGTACCATCTTATAGGCAAGAGGAAATGCAATTTTGCAAGCCAGCTTAGAGCGTAGGAAGCAAGCTCTGCATGAACGCCGGTTGGCACTTGAGCAAGATGTATGTTTTATTACTAGTTTGGTACTTCTTTAGTCTTCCTGTACCCAAGCAGTTTTTATATTTGATATACATATTATGGACTTTCTTAGATTTGATGTTACAAATTTCTTAGTTATTATGTTAAATTTGCTAATCCTCTTATGGCAGACATTTTTAGATGTGATTGCAATTGACTAAGATTGGGTTGACTAGACAAATGATAAGGAATTGCTTTTTTAGCTTGACCAATAATAAAGGATTGAACCCATAAGGATTTGTTATGTTGTCATATACCCATTAGGATAAGGATTTGTTATGTTGTCGTATATCCGTTAGGATTTGTTTCTGTTTTATTTACTTTAAGCTTCCTAGTTAGGAAGGTTTTCTTGCCCAAAAAGAAAAGAAATAAGCTAGCTTTAGAAAAGGATTTTGTGAATCAGAGCTTATTTGCTCTATATCTCTTTTATTAGAGACTGCAGTATATATATACATGAATAGGTTTACATAATAGGATAGAAAAATCTGTACAGATATGGAAATAAATCCTAGGATACTATATATCTACAAGATACTGCTATCTAATCTAAAAGATCTGATCATGATCAGATCATAATATTATGAGATATACATATCTTATCTTTGACCACACTCCCCTTCAAGTTGGACTATAGATATCTATCATGTCTAACTTGCTAATACACTCTTCAAATGCTTGTCGTTGGAGTCCTTTGGTGAACACATCAGCTGTCTGCTTCTTTGTTGGAACATATGTTAGGCATATTGTCCCATCTTCTATCTTCTCTTTGATGAAATGTCGGTCAACCTCAACGTGTTTT
>JAOTBA010000203.1:14362443-14390932 GCA_025629845.1 Erythroxylum squamatum
TGAAATTATAATGAGATTATAATTATGAGATTCATATTGCATTTATGTATTATTCCTAAATGTTCCTAATCATTGTTTTATTAAGATTGGACATTAATAGAACGTAAAAAGACTAGAACGCGTTTTGTTTTTCCTTATGAAGGAAATAGTCAATCTCATATGCTAAAGTATAATGATACTTAAACAAACATGTGGGTGCTTGCTAGTTCACTGAACAGGTCCGATATGAGAAATCCATTTAAAACATTACTTGTATGTCTATGGAATTCTCATTGTAACGATTATATAAATGATCCTTTGACTTGAGGCTATCAAAGTTATCTTGTATGGGAATTGCTATGTTTTGATACTACTTATAATCTATCTAATCATAGGTCGTTTAATCGGTAGTCATTAGATTTAGCATGAACTATATGGAGATAGTTGAGTGATCAAGATAGGATTCATCACCCTAAAGTAATTAGGGATAATATTTCGTTGTTCTCGATTAGTATTAATTGAAGAAATCCTCGGCCAAGATGAAATGATGCTTTGTAAATAGTTTACAAATATTAATAATTGAACCAATAGCTAATGGCAGAGAACTAATATGATTAGACTCAAAATATAGTAGACATTAATTTCATATTCTATGTCTAATTGGAACATTGTATGATGAAAGGATTGAATTATATGAAAAAAATTATGCATGGAAAGGTTAGTCAAAACCACTTTGACGTTCCTAAATATTTGGATAGTCATGATGCGTTGCTAGGTATCAATCTTGATCTATGATTATAAATTATTTAATTGAAAAATTAAAGATAAATTAAAAGGAGTTTTAATTTATCTAATTTTAATTATAAATTAAAATTAGATTTAATAATCATTGCCAAAATATTTGGGAGCTTAATGGGTCTCACATATAGAATGAGTTGAGGAGAACAAAGTTAATTTAATCAAGTTGGACTTGATTGTAAAGTTTGAGAAACTTTATGATTAAATACGAGATATTTAATAAATAAGGATCAATATGAGATATTGAATCTTATATGGGCATAATTGATATTTAATTAGAATTATTTGTAATTCTAATTAAAGTTTAATTGAAATTAGAATTTAATTTCAATTAAATTACTAAGACGTACAAAGCTTATTATAAATAGGGTTAAACTTTATGGAGCTAGCACTTCTTGCTTAATACTCTCTGTAAGAGTTATAGAGTTCTCTCAACCTGCTCTGTGGATATCGTTTGAGGCTGGACACTTGTGCGGCTACGATGGTTGAGGCGGATCAGTTTCGAGAATAGTCCGAGGGATACAACAAGATAAATATCAAGTTTCGGAATAAGATACGAATTAAATTTCCATTTTATTATAATTTGTGTTTATCATTTTATAGAATTAAATAGATCTTAGTTTTCAAGAAATCAAAAGTCACGAAAAAGTTTCTTGATTATTCCGCTACAGTCGGGATCGAATCTCAACCCAGTTTCTCAATAATAATATAGGTGATTGTACATGTGAGAGGCCAATCTCTTATTTGTTTAACATACTCTTTATTTCAAATTCAAATATTTGAGGCAAAGAAAAAATAAACCTTAGAATCAAATGTGTACCACAAGTAAACCTTTTCATATTCATAAATGATGCCAGTTTACATTATGGATCTAAACATGATGAACGACATTTTTATTATCATTGATGTAATTAACAACATTAAGTATACGTTATACGTAATATTAACTTCATACACCCAATATATGTATCCTTTTATATTTATTTTGTCATTGGGTATACCTCTATGTCATACATGGATAAGTATTTTATGTTCAATTCATGATCTCTTGTATAAGCGATTGCTGCTTAACTATCAAAGTTGATTACTATTAGATTAGTGTCACTTTTAGTAAATCCCATATGGAGTAAGAAATATTTGAAATTCTAATAATTCATTTTCCATTATGAATAAGGCAACATATGATTATTTCTTAGTGCTTTATGATATTGCACCATTTTCTAGTATGAAAATAATTGCAAATGTAAAATAGGTTGTTGACATAAGGAAGGGATCCATATAATTTTTTATGACAACAATGTATAGTTAATATTAATATTAATATTTTATTTTTGGTGATTAAAAGAAATATTAATCAAATTATTCAAGCATATGAATCAATTGAGCCAAATACACATTATGGAACAAAGTAAAGCATCAAGTGGCCTCCAAAAAAAAATGAAGAAAATGAAGAAAATTTATGAGCTTTAAGACTATTCAAGTGAAGATCAAGCTAATTAGACTAAGACTAAAAAAGATTCAAGATAATTCAATGTATAAAAATTTTCATCAAAGAAGATTATTTAAGTGAGTTAAATCAAGTTTTTATAAAAAATAAAGTGTTTTAATGCTTTTTAAAAACACTTGAATTGTTGAAATTTTGATGACTTTGAGTATTTTTAAAAGTCAGTTTTTATAAAGATTCTGTTTACCTAAAGTTTTGGTTCGACTAGCTTAAACCCAAGTTAGACGTTTGACTAGATAATGGGTCAACTATTGTACCATTGTTTAGCCAATGAGTTTTGCTAACTAACTGATCATTAAATTATTTTTGGATAAAATATGGAAAATGTAATTAGTCAATATCCAAACTAAATAGGCTTTAACTAAACAAAGATTTTGTCGTCGATTAGCCTATCATGCCTATAAACTAGCTATTATAATGACAAGTTGTATCTCTAGCAACTTTCGAAGAGTTGTTTATTATAAATACAAGATTTTTAGTTATTATACATCTTTATGATATTTTTTTTGTTGCAATAACATATTTGAGAGAGTCATGAAGAATTTATAGCACTCATGCATTCATTGTGACTTGAATTTAAGTCTTAGAGCACTAAAATGGCAAGAAAGACTAACTAATATTGTAATTTTTATTGGCAGATGATCACAGTGCATATGGGATTCAAGAATTTAATGGTTTCTCTTCACCATCAAGGAAGATTGTAAAAGGTTTCCTCTTTACATATGACAATTAAAGATAACTGTAAGACGATGCATTTCATCTTATCTTTCTTATTCCCAATTATCAAGAATTTTAACCAAAAAAGGATCTAATTTTTCACCCAAAAGAGGACCCTTATTAAGTTTTTATTTTACCCAATTTTTTTTATTTCCATATTACAAAGAAGAAATATAAGAAACTTGAATTCAAAAGATCAAATAAAAATTACACCTAGTTGAAATAAGAGATTAATGGAATCCTAAGTGAGTCTTAAGAAGTAGATGTAGGTATGATTTATTTATTGAACCCCTATAAAATTGGGTTACAATCCTTTTTTCCTACTCTATTTGCCTATTATGCTTGTGTGAAGATGCTATTTCCATCATGTTAAATAGTCACTCAATTGTTTACTCGCTTGGAGTGTAATTGCATCAAAACAGTTATATTCTTTCACTATCCACTCTTCTTCGTCCTTTTCTTGAACAAAGACTTCCTTCTCTTCTTCAAGCTCTATCTCCTCTATCCTCTGTTCTTCTTTCTCTTCTTAAATTGCAACTTCATTTGTGAATTCAACCTTTGTCTCCTCTGGTGTATTATGAGGCTAGTTTTGCATGCAATATGGATTCTCCACATATAATATGGTGCTTGACATTGATGATTTTTAATGATTACCCCCTCAAATGTCACAACACAACAAGGACATCAGTTGTGCTTCCATAGTACTTGAAAGACTCCCCACATTCTTTGTTAACAATGCATTGGAAAGTCGCTCCATTTGAACCTCCAAGTTATGAATGGAAAGAGGAGTGGTTCTCCATTATTTGATCAAATTTGATTTCCATCCTCCTATGACTTTCATCTTGGATAATAAACTTAGAGCTTAACATATCCATTACCTAGTCCAACTTGGACTCTAAGGATCCAAACTTATCCTGATGGAAACTTGTTGGACCTTATGCTCTTATGTTGTTTCCTACATTGTTATTTCAAGAGTAATTTGGATAGTTTTCTACCAAAGATTATATGGGTATAAGTAAATTCCATTCATGCTATAGTTCCTTAACTGGGTTGGAAGAAAAGGTCTTCAGGTTGCTCAGTTGCTCTTCGTGATTCTTGTGTTAACATAATTGAAATCACATAAGGCAAGTAATCCTTAAATCAAAAGAATTAAAATTGTATGGATGCTAAATCAATCCTCGGTAACTACACCGAAAACTTGTTTGTAAATTTTATATGAAAACTTTAATACTGCAAGTATACAGATCGTAACTTGTAGTATTAAAGATATCGTTACCATGAGGATTGATTAGTCACCTAACAACTTGAACACACTTTGTCTAAGGTAACAAAATATTTAATTAAATGAATTGAAATAAAGTAACTGAAATTAAAACAAATAATAAAACTAAACAATTGAATAAGTGGATAATTGAAACTAACAATAAGAATAAAGTTAATCAATGATGGAAACTTGAGAATTATTCTATCTTTGTTTTTTCTTCCCTTTATCTTGTTGATTCATTTATGTTTGATCCTAGATATCCTAAGGTTTTGATTACCTTATCTTGAAATCTAATCAAGTAATCCCAATTGAAATCGATAATAGTAGAATAACAACCTCTCGATTTATAAAACTACTTCTAAATATTCAATTAGATTTGAAGCAATCCTAAGGATAATTATTTCATAATTACGATCTCTTTTAAATTGTTTATTAGTATGATATTTTCATGTCTATTAAGGTACTAACTCTCGTTGCTTTCCTTAATGCATATGGATTGATTCAATCTCTTGATTCATTACCAAGTATAAGCATGAAAAATATCACAAAGTTGGGATATATCTATCGAATTCAACAAGAATAAAGTTTAACAAAACAGATCAAGAACAATCCCTAATATGAATTTAGAAACTCATAATCATGTTCAACATCCTAATAATCTATATCAACATCTAAGACAACGAAATAGATGAAGAGAAAAGAAAGAAAAACAACTGATGTCTTGATTTGGAAATCTGGAAAATTATAGAGTCGCTTTTGATGTCTCCTCTTTGAACTTCTTTGAATATAATATGTAACCACTTTTTTGTGTTTTTCTTTGCCTTAAATACTTCTTAAGGCTTCAAGGATTCTTTTTAGGGTTTTTCTACTTAATTTGGTTCCAAAAATAGCCCTGAAACTTCAAAAGTATGAACAACTCACATGCTAGATGACACCTTGCCACGATCGTGACAGGGAGGTTACACTCTCGCCTGCCATGATAGTGGTATTATGCATGATCGTGGCTGCTCCATTATTCATGTTCTTCATCTTTTCTTCACCTTTCCTGTTTCCACTCACTAACAAACACATCAAACACCCTTTGAAACATAAAATTAAGATCAAATTCTTGCTCTAAACTAATCAAACAATTAAAACACATAAAATCACTAATAAAAACACAATTCTAAGTCCTAAACACATGATTGTCATCTAAGAGAACACTTAAAAATACTTAAAAACACACTCATACACCTAGAAAATATACTATAATCTACATCTATCACATACCCCTAAGGTCCTAGGTTTGCCATATGAGGTTTTCTATTTATCATTAACTTATATGGAGTCCTTATAACTAATTTTGTAGGCATATGATTAAGTAATTGAATAAATATGTGTAATAAGTTTCCCCAATATGTGATAGGCGAATTTCCTTTAACCATTATGAACCTAATTATTTATAGAAGAGTTCTATTTCTTCTTTTTGTAAAACCTTTTTTTTGTAGGAATCATGAAATAATTAATTGCCTTTATATTTGTTTTTCATCACATAACATCTTGAACTTATGAGACAAATATTCTTATCCTTAATCATTTCTCAAAGCTTTTATTTCCTCATCTAATTGATTCTTCACCAAATTCATATTAGTCATAAAAATTTAATGCATTTGATTTATGAGATATCAAATAAACCTAAACTATATCGAGTAAAGTCATTAATAAAGGTGATGAAATATACATAACATCTTGAACTTATCATACAAGAAATCTTGTCCTCGATTAGTTTTAAATGCTTTTTATTTTCTTGTCTAAATTGTCTCTTCACCAAGTTCATATTCTTCATGAAAAGTTTTGATTTCTAATTTATGATACATGAAATAGACATAATTTACTGAGTATAATTATCTATAAGGTGATGAAATATACAAAAATGTGTTCTGCTCTCACATTTATTTGACAACAAATGTCTGAATGGATTAATTTAAATGGACTAAAAGCTCGTGTTACTTTTCTAAATGAATTTCTTTCTAGTTTATCAACTAGATAATGCTTGTAATAGGCAAATCTATATGAACTAAATTGCCAAAAATGCCTTTTTAGCTAATTGATTTGTTTAATCTTGACTAATATGACCTAGTCTAACATGCCATAAATTTGCACCATTATTAAAATTACTAGATAATATAAATAAGGAATAACTAATATTATTATTTGATAAACAATTTCTTGCACCAAAAAACCATTTAACATAAATTTGTGACCATAAAAATTGATTCTAAGTTATAAATCAATTCCACCATCTTAAAAGTTAATATTGAATCCAATTTTAATTAATAACAAATTAGAAGTAAAATTCTATTGAATCTTTAGAGCCAATAACACTTCATATATGGAAAATGATTGACGACCATATATGTCTGACTTTTATGTGCCAATCGCTTGTACAACAACTAGTGTGTTATGACTTATATAAATCCATCGCGTTTAATATGTGAATCAACAAAATTCTGCGAGGGTATTCCACTTCTCCACTAAATGGTTTATAACTCTTGAGTTTGTAATTAATCAATGATGAGATTTAGTTAAATAAAAAAAGAGTGATATGATATATAATTTGCACAAAACAATACTAAAATAAACTACTATGGCATATACTCCTATTGTTCTTATAGTATATCTTATTTGAGTGTGGATGTTGATCCTATGAGAATTATAACTATAAGCACATACCAACTTTCTATTATCTAATCTAATAAAATGAGTGATTGATTTAAAAGGAAATAAATGAAACTAAATTAAAATACCAATTCAAAGTGATGAAATAAGATTGAATGATTAACACTAGTTTAGTTAGACCAGTAGGAATTCCAAATTTACAATTATATTCTTTCTCAAATCATACGATCCCTATCCTTAATTTGATTGATTGAATAATTTTTTTCTAATCAAAACTTCTTAAGAAAACATTAACTTGCTTTATGAAATCCCATAATAGATTTTACTCTTAACTTGGAAAGATTATATGGTCCTATCTCTAGGATTCTATTCAACCTTCATTATTCATCACTTTGATTCATCACAATATATAAACTCATAAATAATTCGTGAAAAACTAGAATTTTGTATTAAATTAAAGAGCCAATGTCAATGATGAGATGTGATTAGGTCACATTAATTAGGCTTATCTCTTTTGTGCTTAATTGGTAAAATTAATACATATTTTATTTTAGATGTGACAAGTGGAGATTGGATAAAATTTGGCTTGAAATATCTAATTAGAGCTTGTTAATGCTAAGAATTTCAGAAAGATAAGAGTCAAAGATGACAGATTGTTGAAATTGATAAGATAAAATCACGCCTAGAGTTAGACGCACTATGAGAAGTTCAATCTAATTAAGAGGCTTATCAGACATTGATTCTTTAAAATGACATAAAGCCATGAGATCTAAAATGAAATCTATGTACACTAACCACGTATGGACTTTGGTGGATGCACTTGATGGTATTGTACCTATTGGGTGCAAGTGTGTTTTTAAGAGAAGAACTGACATGGATGGTAATGTACATACGTACAAAGCGAAGTTAGTGGATAAAGGTTACAAACAAAAATAAGAAGTTGATTTTGATGAAATCTTTTCACCAGTTGCTATGTTAAAGTCCACAAGAATCTTACTGGCTATAGTTGCATATTATGATTATGAGATCTAGCAGATGGATGTCAAACCTGCATTCTTAATGGGAATTTTCACAAGGATATGTATATGACACAACCTGAAGGTTTTTAATCTAAGAAATTTCTTAATCAAGTATGCAAGTTGCAATCTATTTATAGACTTAAGCAAGTGTCACAGAGTTGGAACATTTGTTTTTATTACACAATCAAAGAGTTTGATTTTATAAAAAACGTGAATGAACCATGTATCTATAAGAAGCTTAGTGGGACTGCAATCATTTTCTTAGTGCTATATGTGGATGACATATTGTAAATTGGAAAGGACATATCTATGCTTCAGTTCGTAGATATTTGGTTATCCAAGAATTTCTCCATGAAAGATATGGGATAAGTAGCCTATATTTTGGGAATAAAGATCTATAGAGATAGATCAAAAAGGTTGCTTGATTATCCCAATCCACATACATAGACAAAGTACTAAAGAAGTTTAGAATGGAGAATTCCAAGAGGAGATTCTTACCCATGTCGCATGTAATTTCTCTCTCACATATTATTTTATCCAAAAACATAAGAGGAGAGAGATAAAATAGATTGTATTCTATATGCTTCAAAAATTGGATCAATCATATATGCGATGCTATGTACTATACCATATGTCTCTTATGTTTTGAACATAACGAGTAAGTTTTAAGCCAATCCAGGTGAGGGTCACTAGACGAATATGAAAAAAAATCCTAAAGTACTTGAGAAAAACTAGAGATGTTTTCTTGGTCTATGGAGGATGAATTGAGAGTTCATGGATATTTAGATGCTAGTTTCCAGTCAGATCCCGATGATAGCAGATCACAGTTAGGATACATCTTCACTATAAATGGTGGTGCGGTAAGTTGGAAGAGTTCTAAACAACCAACCATTGTAAATTCAATGACTGAGGCAGAGTAAATTTTAGTGTCAGAGGTGGCAAGGGAAGCTGTTTAGATCAAGAAGTTCATCACCGAACTTGGAGTGGTTCCTAGCATTGTTGAGCCGATAGTATTATACTGTGACAACAACGGTGTTATTGCGCAGACAAAGGAACCAAGATCTTATCAACAATTCAAACATTTACTCATAAAGTTTCGCTTGATCAGGGAGATAGTGGAGTAAAAAGACATAGCATTAGAGTGAGTTCCCACTGAAAAGAATCTCGCAGATCCTCTCACT
Source organism: Erythroxylum squamatum (assembly GCA_025629845.1). Classification (NCBI taxonomy): domain Eukaryota; kingdom Viridiplantae; phylum Streptophyta; class Magnoliopsida; order Malpighiales; family Erythroxylaceae; genus Erythroxylum; species Erythroxylum squamatum. The sequence goes on from JAOTBA010000203.1 coordinate 14,371,564, forward strand.
AAGTGATTGTCTTAAAAGAGACATGATAACATATGGATGGATATGGTATTAGATACATGGGTGATTGATTTTAGTGCAAGTGGGAGATTGTTAGTTTATACCCTTGCAGCTAATCATTTGGATACAATTTGATGTATGACATTATTATTTAATTAATGAAAAGGCTTTCTTTTTCTTTGTATATTAATTTAATCACATTTAATATTTTAATACTAAAGGTAAAATTCGTGGAATAATTACTATGTAATTGAAGTTATGATTAAGGAATTTAATTTTAATAAATTACAAAACCACCCTAATGATTTTTCTATTAATAGGAAGAAAAGATAATGGAGCTAGCACTCTTACTTTCTTTCTCTCAAGGGTTTTGAGAAGCTGTTTTATGGATACCATCAGAGACTGGACAAATAAACAGGTCGTGGTTGACAAACCGGAAAAAATTTCAAAGGATTTTCAACAGGAACGCGAACAAGGTACAACTTTTATGATTTGTGTTCGTTTTATTCAAGTTATTCAATTATCGGGATTCGAATTGGAATCCGTAAAATTTTATTTTTTCACTGCACCCGTGATTCGATCAGAGTTGGATTTCAACAAAATTTTCTTATTTGCTAGAGCTTAAAATGTTTCCTCTTTACATCAAGCAACGCATCTTACTTTTTAACATTAGCGAAAACGAATATAAGTAACTTACATTCTAACATTATATTGAAAAGATGATTAAATATGAAACAAGTCAAGAAAACTAGCTAAGAAATGACATGCCAAATCAATTAATAAGTGGCATGCCTTAATTATGCATATTTATATGCATAAGTATTTATTTGATATTTTATAAAATATTTAATAATGAAATATTTCACTTTTTCATAATTCTATAAAATAATCATAAACTAAAATTATGAGTTGATTAATATATAGTATTAATTAAGAATGCAAAGAATACAAATTTCAAAATATAAAAGTATCAAACAAATATTCAAAGGGTATAATTCTAGTTTGTTACCGAGGCCAACCTAAAACTATGAAGTTCAAGACCAAACTTGGCCTGAATTAGTAGCTAAAACGGTGAAGACTTTGAATAACGGAAATAAATTTGAGGAAAACAGTTCATAGGGTTTGGTTGTTGATAGTGAATTATGATGAATACGAGTAAAGTTACTTTGAATGCATCATATACTTCTTCACCACAAGGAATGCTTTACTTGGAATCCGTTGCACAAGAACATGGCGTGGGAAAAGAAACTGAAAAGAAGTGTTAATATTGTCTCGAGGCTAAGTAAATAGGTGGAGGAAATGATAATGGAGATGGGACAGGTGGAGGGACCTCCAACTACCTCAGTGGAGCAAACATAAGTCATTGGAAGTGGACGCTGCAATGTTAAGCAAAGCAATTGCAAATGGAAAGCCTTCCAAAAATCTCTATCCTCCACCAAACTTCCCTACGTGAAAGAAAAAACAAAGAAAGAAGTGGGCATATGAAAACAACCTTAACATCATCATCACTCATCAGCATCTTTCTTTTCATTTCTTTGCCTTCTCTCTTTGATTCTCACCAACTACCCACTCCCACCCTCTCAGCTTGTACGAACCAAGCTCTTCCATTCCCTTGTAAGTCTCTCTCTCCCCAATTTTCTTTTCTTTGTCCTTGGCTTCTCCTTGAATTCGTGGAATAATGTAGTCAACAAAGCATGAGCAAAAAGTGTCACAGGGGAGAGAGAGAGACAGACAGATATAGAGCGAGAGACTTCTTAAGCACTGTAAGCAATCTATGACATATCTTCTTCGTGAAACAACCCTGTTATTTAGCTCTTCTGTTCAGGCCATTTTGCGCTCCTTTTTGAATCTCAAAGAACCATTCTTATTTTTCTGAACTTTGCCTCCAGTTTCTTCAAGCAACCGGTATTCAGAAGGGAAATATAATCATCTGTTTGATCTCGGAGTCAGCTCTGCTTGTGTTCTGATCTATCAGCTCAGCATATTACGAACTCTATTGTCTTGTGATGGATACTTTCAATCAGTCGTCTGGATTCCAGTATAATCCAAACTCCAACGCGATGGGAGATACAGATGGCGATTCTGGGTTTTCAGGAGTTGTTGAAATTTTCGTCCACCATGCCAGGAATATTCACAACATCTGTATTTATGACAATCAGGATGTCTATGCCAAGTTCTCTCTTACCTACAATCCATACGAGATCCTGTCAACAAGGATCATCAACGGAGGTGGAAAAAATCCTGAATTCAATGAAAAGCTGATCATGAAAGTCAGTCAACTTGATGCAGTCCTAAAATGTGAGATGTGGATGCTTAGTAGAGCTAGAAGCTACATGGAGGATCAGCTCTTGGGATTTGCTTTAGTTCCACTTTCGGAAGTAGCTGGCAAAGGAAAGATGACTAATGATTATAGCCTATCCTCTACTGATCTATTTCACTCTCCTGCAGGCACTGTCAAATTGACACTTTTCTTGGACATAACTTTGCCTGTTAGCCCATCAACAGCTGCCAACTCTTCTATATCGTCAGAGGTTGTTTTGCTTGATAGAAAGACATCTGAAGTTGGGTTGGATCCTATCGAATACTCTAGGATTGAGTTTCCTGATATTAATGTTGTTAGAGAGAATCAGCAGATGGTCTCTGAGTACTTTGATGGTTTGGGTTCCAAGCCTGGTTCTTTTCTTCATCTTGGAGCCTCTCCTCATCCTATTGTTGATGACTATGAAATGATCATGAATTCTTCTGAAGAAAACCGAGGAGTTTTAGGTTCTCCAAATGGTAGCATTCAGAATTCTGGTTTCTTGAGCTCCACAACAACGAGCTTAAGTGATGATAGGATTTCCTCAGATTCGATTGAAAAAAAGGGTCTACTGTGCGGTCAATCCTCTAGCTCCCTTAATGTATCAGTCACTACAGATTCCAATCATGGCTCTTGTGCATGTCCTGAAACACCAACCTCAAAGAAAGGAAATGAAATCAAAGAGGAAAAGGACTTAAACTTTGGTTCGAGCAAGGAAGATGAGAATCACAAGGAAGACATGATCTTGGCGAAATTTGGTGAAGTATTTTCAGCTCCATTGGGGAGTATCAGCCATGAAACTGAACAAACTGCAATGCAACAGCAAATAGTAGACATGTACATGAGAAGCATGCAACAGTTTACTGAATCTTTGGCCAAGATGAAGCTCCCTATGGATCTTGATAAGCCCGAACGCGAAGACCGCAGCAGCGATATGAGTCGAAACCATAGCAATAAACTAGAGCTTGAAAAGCAGAAAAAAGATGGATCAAGAGTGTTTTACGGTAGCAGAGCATTTTTCTAATTATGATCTATAATCTCACATGCTATCTACTTTTGGTTTCGGCAGGAAATGGAGTTTAATCTATGCAACTCTGGACTTCTTCCGCTTTGTCGCCGGCATTTATGACTCAGATTAATTACCTAGTCCTGTTTAACTTCCCTCTCTTCCTGATGATCAGTATAATCTCTTGTAGTCTGCTCCTTAACTTTCCTTATCATTCATCCACGTTTGTACTCTGGACTAAGACCACTTGTTCTGTGAAAGTTCTTTTTTTCTTAATTAATAATGTAAATTCAGGATATACTAAATATGTTGTTTTTGACTGAAAATGAATTATTACTGCTTGCAAAGTTTATAGTTTCGTACCGAATTATGATACGACGAAACAAAAATTTATCGTTATTGCTTGTTGTGTTATACAAAATTATATTAGAATGTATAGACAAAGAGATGAGTTATTTGACAATTGTGTGGAAAATAATAGTATTATTATGTTTTCAAGAATTATAATACGATGGATATCTTTTATTAATTATAAGGACTTAATATAATTTTCTAATTTATTATATTTTATTATATGAAATTAATGTGTAATTTTTAATTACATTTAATTTGCATATATTTTAATTTTAACTGTAATAATAATTAATTAATTTAAAAATACAATTTATTATATAAAATTATTAATATAAGAGTATAATTACACAAATAGAAAGAGGATGATAAAATCAAACACATTTTTGTTTTTGTTTTTTATTACTAATTTCAACTAAAAAGGTTTTTGTTTTCAGTTTTTATATTACAAATCTCGACCAAACAGGTTTTAATTTTTTTTAAGAAAAACAGAAAAAAATTAAAAACCACAACAAAAAAACAGAAGTGAAACCGAACGACCCTAATTATATACAATTATCATTAATCCCTTTCTTTTTTATGTACATTTAAAATAGCTTTACTCTAAGAATAAAAAAGATAAATTTTTGTTTCCTACTTAGATCAAACTTAAAAATAACTCAATTTTTATAAATTAAATAAATAAAAATTTTATTTTAATATCTTATATAATATTTTTATTTATTTTGAAGATATTTTAAATTTAAATTACATACATTAAGTAATTATTAAATCCTTATTCTTATTTTCATTTTAAAATTAAATTTATTTAAAAATTAAATTATTCATATTTCTTGTTAACAATTAATATTGAATAATATAATATAATATTAAATTAAATCAATCATAATTCTTATTAAATAATAAATATTAAATAATATATATTTAATTGATAGTAAATCAAATTATAAAAAAAGGTACAAATAGAAAGCAAAAACTATTTTTTATAATTTTCATAAGTTATGAAAGCTGAAAGAAACTAAAAAGAAAAACCCAAAAAATATTTTATTTTTACTAAATTTGAAAACAATTTTAAAAAAAAAACAAAAAATCAAAGGGAAATAGTACAAGAATTTTTTTTAATATAATTGTTAAATATTTACATCAAATGAGTTACAAGCTAGGAAATTGGACAATAACATATTTTAGATATTGTGTGTAATTGATAACCTTTTGATTTGTCCCTAGTTTGGATGGATTAATCCTTTTCATAATTTCTTTCTACGTCATTTCTTTTCAAATATGTTTGAAGATAGTCCAAAGTTTGTTAAGGGCCTATTTATTACTATTTTAGTTTTTAGTTTTTAATTTTTAAATTCACTTAAAAATTTGCTTGATTGAGTTTTTTTTCTTCTTGTTTTGATTTCTTCTGGTTTTTAGAACTTATGAAAACTACAAACCTAATATTTGTTTTCTGTTTATTTTTTTAATCATAATTTGATGTATCATCAATTAAATATATATTATTTTATTATTTAATATTAATAATTATGATTAATATAACTAAATTATTTTTTTAATTTTTATAGTCACTATAAGTATTATTTTTACAAAGATAAAATTATTTTTAGTTTAATATTTATTTAATAGCCTCATCACCGCCTATCGTTTTCGTGATGACATTTTACAACGTGTCCTTTAGTTTCAGAAGTTGCATCATGGACAGTAAGGTTTCACTTCTTGGCTTAAATTCTTACCTTTCACATATTACTATGGACCCACCTAATCTATAAAGAAAGAGAGCTTTGAGATGATTGCCCATATTTTCTTAATGAAATCTTGTTCATTAATGAGATGAAGTGAATTCCCAATCCCCCGTTTGGGCTTAGATAAGCAAACACTTTCTCCAACTTACCTTGGCAAGTGAGTTTCTCGTGGCATCCCCGCTTCAAAGAAAGTTCTTAAGCATCTTTTCAAAATCTTTAACCATTTTCTTTTTCATCATCAAATGAGGATGTCTAGTAAATATGAAGACTACTTATCATTGGTTCTGTCTGATTTTGATGGAGCTGGACACCATTGCTTCGATCCACGAATCTGAATAGCTTTGGCTAGAGAATATCTGCAAAACAGTAAAGGCACACTGGGGGTTGACTACCGGTAGGCCCCTCCGACGCTCAAGTTAGTCTTTTTGTGAGGGTTTTCGTACCCCTTTCATGATGAAGTAATGAGTTTATATAGTAAATATCTGTAGGAATTAGGTCAACGTAGAAGAACGGGCCGATCGGCCCATGTGTCGTTCTGAGTTTGGGCTTGGGCCTAGCATGACCGATCCAACCATAAGCCCTCCCTACTCCTCGAGTCTGATCATGGAGAAGGGTCGAAGGAGTACATAAAGATTGTGCCGCTCGTTCGCATGACAGCTCGTGATAGGCCGACCGATCGAGCGTAGATATAGGACCGACCGATCGAGCGTAGAGATAGGGCTGATCGATTGGACGTCGACGCCTAACCAAAGCACTAGATTTAATCGTTACTTACAACGCATATCCTCTAACAGATTTTCAAAATTTAGAATGAAGCGTCTTTATAACTGCCGCGCATCTGTCATGCGAAATGAAGCATCCTTTCAGCTATTGCGCCGCTCCATATATCTGACAACCCTAATTCTACACGACTCAGATTTTGCCATGCGTCTGAGTTCGTTTAGTACACCCGTTCAGTATTCTATTATAAATGCTCGGAATTGACTCATTTCTTCACTTTTTGCGTGTTCGATTCTCCAGTCTCTGCTTCCTTTCTTCTTTGTCTCTTTGCTTGCAGTCATCGGAATTTCCTTTTCACCATCGTCCAAATCCCCAACTTCAGTCACTAAACTAGGTATGTCCTTTCTCTGATCCTTATCCTATAAATTTTCTTTTCGTATTCATGTCGTCAACCAGACCTAGAGGTGAAGTTAGGCCTAGGAATGAAACCACCGCCTCCTCTTCTCGTTCGTTGCCTCCTTGTCGGTCTTCATCGCAAACGTCTGCGAGTTTTAACGAAGAAAGTGCTTTACAAATAGTCGGGCCTCTTAAAGGGATGGCGGAAGTGATAGCGGTGCTGGAGGTGAGGGGGAGTGGAGAAGTCGCTGCGAGTGACCGAAAAGATGGGCTGGTCGTTGAAGAGCCGCCGAGCGACGAATCGACGATGACCGAAAGGAAATTGACCCGATCGATCATCAAGAACAACATCCCTTCGTCATGGGGACCCAGATTGGCTTCCCAGAATGAACGAATTTATAGCGCTATGGGAGGCTATTTTGCTGTTACAGACAGCTTTTTCTCGGTCGGTGGTATAAAGCTTCCGTATGCCCCGATCATTGATGAGGTATGCAGCGCCTACCAATTAAGGCCGAGCCAGATTCTCCCAAATGGTTGGAGGTTCGTTAATGGCCTGGCTTTGCTGTGCCATCATTTCGGGTGTCCACCGTCGGTCGGTGTCCTGCATCATTTTTTGCGAATGAACCAGAGCTCAAGTGTCGGAGCCGGGGTCCCTCATCTCCAGTATAGGGATGCAAGGTATCGTCCTGCTGGAACAACTTCAGCAATCAAGGCTTGGAGGACGAAGTATTTCTTTGTGAGGCCCCCAGGATCTACCTTTGAATCCAGGCCGTGGAGATATCCCCTGGCCGAGCAATGGAATGATATTTCCAATTTGTCCCTTACTAGGGAGGAAAGGGGAGTGATCGATCGGATTAAGGCGCTCGGTCGGTATGCTTTCGACCGTCTTATCCTGGGGTATCGTGGAGGGGCATCGGTCGATGCCTTCTTAATTAACCCCCCACCTCGGATTAACGGGCTAGAAGAAGAAACTGCCCCTTCTGGTTGACTCCTCGTAGTTTAACAACTTGCTGCATTCATGAGCATTAGTTTCGATTTCTAACCTGTTTCTATACTTGTGCAGCCATGGTGAAACTCAGGGATCTCACCCCCTCCTCCAGCTCCCCCAAATCCAAAGGCCAGCGCAAAGGGCCTAGATCTGCCTTGAAGGTGAAGGAGCAAAGGAAGGAGGTGGAGGTCAGTAAGGACGTCGTTCAGCCGACGGTGCCTGACCAATCCACAGCGTTGGTGGCCCTTCCAGCGAATGAGGACCGACCTGACGAGCCTGCATCGTTGCCGATCTAACCGGTGAGTGGGGACCGAGCGGTTTCGAAGGAAGAGGTGGAACGACCCCTCAAGAGAAAAAAGACCACTCGGAGTCTTGAATGATCGTCCTGCCAATTGGACGAGGCGCCCTGCCAATTATGCAAGGGTAAGAGGAAAGAGCGTGTGCCCCGGTCAGACAAAGGCAAGGAGAAGGAGCGAGCGCCCAGCTCCGACAAGTGGGTGTCCACCATTAGTCTGAATAAGACTGCATCGCTCAGGAACATCGATGTGGCTCTTCATGTCGCTCAGAAGGTCGTTCCTCCTATGGATGAGGAGTTTCTGGACATGTTGGCCGACAAGGAGATGATGGCCAGTCTCGTACGTGGCTGCACAAGGGTAAGTGTCGGTTCTCTTTTTTTTCAAAGTTCTTCATCACAGGATTTGGCGTTCTCCTCTGGAATGTACCAACGCATCGATCGGTTCGAGCAAGTCATCCGATCGATGGATTAGGAGATTAAAAATCTCCTTGGCCAAGTCAATGATTTAAGAGCTCAACTTTCAGAGGCAGACGAAGAGAGGAGCATCTTGAGCGCTCAACTTGCTTCGGTGGAAGAGGCAAAGAGCGTTCTGGAGGAGGAGAAGAGCGTTCTGAGAGCTCAGCTTGTTTAGGCGGAGGAAGAGAAGAGCCGAGTGGTCGTGTCCAGGGATGAGCTGGAGGAAGAGTGCCGAGCGTTGTGGCTTAGTAACGAGAGAATGAAGGAGGAAGTTCTCGAAGCCAACGATAAATCACGGCTGGAGCAAGAGCTTCGTTTTAAAGTCCACCGTGACTGTCACGAAGCAACGATGCAGAGTGCAAGGGCTGAGAGGAAACTGCTTGAGCTTCAAGGCTCTATCAAAGAGCAAAGAATTGAGGCGATCAAGCGATGGAAAGAGCGATACTTGAATGACGAATGCAGAGAGTTCGCTTACGATTTGGCTCTTACCATCCTGAGAAATTGCCATAGCGTTTTCGTCTCAGGTGGGTCGGATGATCCTTCATTCGAGGATTTTGCCGAGCCCATGCTTCCCTCTGAGCTTGGCTTCTCGTTCGAGGAGATGAGGGAGATAGAGGAGAAAGAAGAAGAGGTCATTCCGGATGAGCTGTTGGACCTTAGTTCAGATGAGGAAGAGGAGCGAGCTCATGGGGATGTCTCTTTGGCTATGCCTTCGGTCCCTAACCCTGTCTCGGTTGTTTTGCCACCCTCGGAAGCTACTCCTCCAGCCAATCCAACTGTTGACGCTTCTTTTCCCTCTGAAGGGCCAGAGTAGCGAATGTAATAGGACTTTCTAAGCCCATCTGGTCAGGCTTGTGACCAGAACAAAAATTTAAAGAAATAAAACCCTTCTTATGTTTGTCCTCGCTATCTTCTTTATCGGTGAATTAGGATTGGACTGTCTTCTTCAAATTATAGGAGGGGAAAGAGTGCGTTCTACTCATATCGATCGATATTGGAGTTCGAGAGGATCATGGCTAAACAATCCTGAGACGATGCTGAGGCCGAGCGGTCCAAGATTTTGGCTCTTGGCATCGCCTGATTCCAAGATCCAGTCTTGGCAACCTGGCCGAGCGAAGAAGATTTTGGCTCTTGGCATCGCCTGGTTCCAAGATCCGGTCTTGGCAACCTGGACGAGCGATGTTGAGGCTGAGCGATCCAAGATTTTGGCTCTTGGCATCGCCTGGTTCCAAGATCCGATCTTGGCAACCTGGCCGAGCGATGTTGAGGCCGAGCGATCCAAGATTTTGGCTCTTGGCATCGCCTGGTTCCAAGATCCGGTCTTGGAAACCTGGCCGAACGATGTTGAGGCCGATCAGACAGCAGAATTTTCTCCCTTTAGTCCATCTTGACGAGACTTTCTCTGCCGAGAAATTTGAAGCCCTTTATTGATGATGATAAGGGTGTGGGCCGTTTAAAAACCTGACTGGCAAGGCCAGGAAAAAGGTACCCACTAAGTTTCCGTAACTTTCTTCATTCCAACATTATTTACAGGTTTAAGCACCCGATCAACTTGGGGAAGTTTTAACTATAAGGACTACCAACCTAGCAAAAACCAAGAGCACCGGAGTTAGTAAAGCACGAAGGATATACTTTAGAAATATTCAAATCTTATAATATTAGTTGATTAGTAATAAATAACTAATAGTAGTTCTAGACATTAGCCCATATATATATATACATAGCTAGAATATTATATCTGAACTCAAAATTTTAGGGGCCAAGTCGCTCTGATCTAAATCTATGAATCTCTATTTATCAAATTTTGCAAACCTAAATTTGATATTAATGAAAAGTTTTGAGGGAGCCTGAAAGGAAATTAGATCAGATCCAAATAAGCTCATATATAACTAAAATATCATACCTTAACCTAAAACTTTAAAGTATTAAGTTATGAACCATATCCTTATATATAACTCACTTTATTTATATGTTTCTTAGTAATTTAAGACCACTCCACTAGTAAATTTTTAAACATAGCAACCTCATTGTAAATTCAACTTCTTTTCATGTTTATTTCTGAAACAAGATTAAATTCACTAACTCGTTTGGAGAAATATGCATTAAAAATTAAAGAAAAAAATCAATACTCCGACTTGTCAACTGATATTTTATGATAGACAAGTTGATATAACAACAAAAATACTGTTCAAGGAAGAAATTATGCTAAGAAAAGTAAAACCCTGCGTCGTTGATCGATTAGCGATTGAAACAATATTTCGCGTTTTATTTTGGTTAGACAACTGGCTGGGCAGTTGGGGACCTCTTATTCATGTGGCGTCCTCCCCAGTGCCCGATCATCTCCAGATGGCTAAGGTGGCGAACCTCACGACGGCTGACGGGGTTTGGCGCTGGACTGAATTCCAGCGGTACCTCCCGAGCTCAGTTTGCCTCGACCTGGCACAACTACGTCCTTTGGTGGCTAACTTGGAAGCGGATAGCTTGCAGTGGGCTTTTACCCCCCACGGTGGTTTCACTGTGGCATCTGCTTATGAGTTCATCGAGAGTCGCCCTCTAGGGCAAAGGCACCCATTGTGGGGGTTTATCTGGAAATGGGCAGGCCCGCAACACATCCGGTCGTTTCTCTGGCTTGCTTCCCAGCGGAAACTTCTGACCAATCAACAGCGCGTGGCTAGGCATATTGCCCAAGATAGCCGATGCCAGGCCTGTGGCCAGGAAGAGTCTACTTTACACGTGCTGCGGGACTGTCCGAGGGTGCACGCTTTTTGGCGGACTTTTCCTCATGCCGTGGTCCCACCGAGTTTCTTCCAGCAGGAGGCGGAGACTTGGTTGCTATCCAACCTTACGCAGACTGCGCTGGTCAACCAGGTTGCTTGGACCACGATCTTCGGCGTCACATGCTGGTTCCTTTGGAAATGGCAGAATAGCTGTGTGTTTGAGCAGGGTTTTTGTTGGCCGCAAGAGGGCCCTCGCACTATAATGGACTACGTGGAGTGGATTAACCGCGCGAGGGCCATGGAACATTGTGTGTTTCCCTCACAGGGCCTTTCAGTGGGCTCCCACGTGGGGTGGGAGAAACCCCCAACCGGGTGGGTCAAGGTCAATTCTGATGGCGCAGTGACCCCGGGGTCCCCTAGGGTGTTCACTGGCAGGCTTATACAAGACTGGAATGGGGCCTGGCTTGGGGGATTCCAGCAACATCTCAGGCCGGGCTTACCCTTAACTGCGGAGTTATGGGGGGTGCTCTCCGGGCTCACTTTGGCTTGGAACCTCGGCTTTCGCCGGGTGGTAGTCGAGGTGGACTCGCTCGAGGTTATTAATATTCTCTTTGATCCCCCACCGTATTGACCGAGGTTTCCTTTTTGGTGACAGGTATCAACCAGCTGCTGCACCGGGCGTGGACGACTCAACTTCAGCTTGTTTTTTGGGAAGGGAACCAGTGCGCAGATGGTTTCGCTTGTCTAGCGAGCGTTTTAAGCCCAGGCCTTCATATTCTGCAGGAGCCCCCTTTTGGCGTTCAGGAGCTTTTCCGCCGAGATGTGCAAGGAGCGGTGTTTCCGCGAGCTTTGATTTAGTTTAGCCTGTTCCTCTTGTACAAAAAAAAAAAAATTTAATATATGCCAATCGATTGGATTATCTCTATTCTTGGTGATGTGACATTAAGGCTTTATTGTCTAAAGTCAAAGATTATAGTTCTTTTAATCACTCCGATTTCGTATGTACCTGCCAGCAGGGAGAACATGCACTTTCCGGGCAATTATACTGATGCGAAAGTGTTCAAAAACCGATATTAAATTTCTTCTTCCTTGACTTTAAGTCCAAACCTACTTTTAACGGTTGAAGCTTTTCCTCGAACAGTTTCTGAACTGTTTTCTTCTACTGCAAGAATGTAGAAAGTTTGACAACAAAATGTGCAGATTTGTTATTTTCTTGATTACGGTCCTTGGAAATTGTAAATGAAGGTTTTCTCTCAAGGGTTTAAGTGTTTCGTTGACGTTTTGGCCTTTGGTTGTAAGATTTTTATTGTCACTCGAATTTGATTTTCATAAACCAATGTCTGTTTATCCTACTCTATGCAACACTATCAACAACTCACCTCCAAAAATCATCAACTCAAGGTAAACCACAAAGATGATAACCAAGTTTCATTCACTGATTGATAACTTGCTTCTTCTGCCTTTTTTTTTAACTCACTATTCTTTCAAAAACAAGAAAAGAGCTTTTATATCAGCTCTTACAAGTTTTTCCATCCTAAATCAATGGCTGAAAAAAAATAAAAATTGATCTAAGCAACAAGATTTTGAATGTCTCTTGTTCTCATTCGTTCAGCAACATAAGGAATATTATTGTCTAAGCCTTAATAAAATCTGACATAAGATGAAAACTAACGGTATTGGGCAGTAGCAGAGTAAAACTTGGGTAGCTTGGGCAGTGGCAAAGTAAAACTTAACCAATTTTGATGAGAAGAGAAGTTTTGATTATGAGTTTCTCTCCTTCAATTGACTTCGTAAAACTCATCACAGCTTCGTTGAGATCATTGGATCATGCTTTGGTTTTCCTCCCTTCGACTGATTCGAATTTTCTAGATTCTGCATTTGCTCCTCATGTTCTGGCTTTTCATCCTTTCTGCTTCGATCTTCAACTATCTGTGCTCCATTTCTTTGATTAGTGCACTTATGAATTATTCCTAGGATCATCATCTCCAGTTTCCTTAGAAACCTAGGAACCTTTAGCTTCTTCTTCAAGCTTCATTTCTTTTTAGACTGACATAGCTAAGTCTTCCACAAATTCTAATATAGCAGGCAGCATAAAACAACCTAAGTCAATAGCTCCTCCTTTGTTTTGTGGAGCCTGCATACCTATCATCTTTCTCAATGCTTCAAATCTCCATCTCGGCAATGGTTCGGTGAAAATATCAGCCAGTTGAAAACTTGACCTGCAGAATGCCATTTTGACCTCTTTCTCCTCAATTAGTTCCCTGACATAGTGGTACTTAACTTTCATGTGCTTGGTTCTCATGTGGTCTGAACGTTCTCTGCCATGAAATTGCAGCGCTAGAATCACAATAGATGGTTACACATTTTTCCTTTAACTCTCCTACATCAAACAAAATCTGAGCTTGCTTAGCAACCAAATTTACTGCTACATATTCTACCTCTGCTGTTGACTGTGCAGTGCTTCTCTTCTTCTCTGAACCCCAGGAAAAATTTTCTGCTTCCCAGACTACAACAGTATCCACTTCTGCTTTTGCACTCATCACCTCCAGCATAACTAGCGTCACTAAAAGTGTACAACTCTACCTTTTCTCCTTTCCCATACCAAATTCCATATTCCACAGTGTGCTTAACATATCTAAGTATCCTTTTAGATATATGGCATGCTGTCTAGAGGGATTATGATTAAAACTAGCCACAATGTTTATAGCACAAGCAATATTAGGCCTAGATGCACTCATATACATTGAGGAACCTATCGGGCTTTTATAATAAGTCACATCAAACTATTCACCTGGTTTTGTGGCTTCCAGTTTCAGTTGATGCTCCATGGGAGTTTCCATGCCACTGCTGTCCTTCAATCTGAACTTCTCAATTAGCTCCTCTGCATACTTCCTTTAGTGAATGAAAATTCCATCACTCCTTTAATCTATTTCCAGTTCCAAGAAGTATCTCATTTCACCTAAGTTTGTCATCTGGAATTCAAACTTCATCAGGTCCTTGAATTCTTCTACCAGCTTGTCTTTGGTACCTATTATCAGCAAATCGTCAACACACAAAGAACAGATTAGTTTTCCTCAATCACTGTTTTTCACATACAGTGTAGCTTCACTCTTAATTCTTTTGAATCCATTCTGCATCAAATAGCTGTTAATTCTTGAATACCAGGCTCTTGGAGCTTGTTTCAGTCCATACAGAGCCTTCACTAGCTTGTAAACCTTCTATTTTTTCCACGTAACACACATCCTTCTAGCTACTTCATATATACTTCTTCATCTGGAATTCCATTGAGAAAGACACTCTTCACATCTATCTGGTGTACTTTCCATCCATTGTTTGTTGCCAATGCCAACAACAATCTCATTGTGTCTAACCTTACTACTGGTGTATATGTTTCAATGTAGTTGACTCCATATTCCTGCTTATATCCTCTTACAACAAGTCTAGCTTTGTATTTGTTGACAAACCCATCAGGATTCAACTTCTCTTTGTAAACCGATTTGGAGTCCACAACTTTAGTTTCTGGACTTGGTAGATCAACTAGCAACTAGGTTCCATTCTCCTCTATGGCTTCTATCTCCTCATTCATTGGACCTTGCCACACACTTTGTTTGATAGCCTGCTTGTAAGTTTTTGGTTCAGATCCTGCAAACAAGGCATATTCAGAAACTATTAGTGCCTCATCGATTTCTTCTTCATCCGCATCACTGTACCTGAAATCAAACAAATGGTTAGCTTCATTATAATTCGAGGCCAGGTCCCTCTCCTTGTGAGCACTGTTAGAACTGGAAGTCTCCTCCTGAGATTCTGAGATCAATTCATCATTTTTAGAGCTAGGTGATAACTCCTCCTGAGTTTCATCACCTTCAGTGCTATTTGAACTTTGTGGTTCCGTCTGAGATGTCTCCTCCTGAGATCTTTATGAGTGAGATCTCCGCTGTTAAGCTGCCTGAGGGTGAGATCTCTCTCTGTGAGGTCTCTCATCTCTTGAACTATTTGAGCTGTTTGTAGCCGTCGTCTCCTGATATGAGGTCTCACTCATGATCTCATCAACGATAGTTTTATTTAATGGCATTTCAATTCCAACTCCTATTGGTTTCTGAAAGTAGGTTCTCCCCACTTCCATCCTTCATTTTCATCAAACTTCACATCTCTGGACACAAATATTTTCTTAGTTTCTGGATTATAAATTCTGTACCACTTGGATTCTGCACTATATCCCATCATAACTCCCTTAATTGCTTTCTCACCCAGCTTTGTCCTCTTAACATCTGAAACATGCATATATGCTATGCATCCAAACACTCTCAAATGCTATACTTTCGGTTTAACACCAAACCAGACTTCGAAAGGAGTTTTCTCCTTCAGTGCTTTAGTCTTCATCCTATTCTGCAAGTAAACTATAGTAAAACATGCTTCTAGCCAGAATCTTCTAGGCACTTTCATTCCAAACATCATTGACTTTGCCATCTCCACTATGGTTTTGTTCTTCCTCTCAGAAACACCATTATGTTGTGGTGAGTTTGGTACAAAAAATTGATGAAAAATCCCTTCTTTCTCAAAGTAGGCCTTCATTTCATTTAAGATATACTCTCCTCCTTTGTCACTTCTCAAACATCTCACCTTTCCACATTGGCTCTCAGCTTCAGCTTTCCAGACTTTAAAAAAACCAAACACTAGGTCTTTTCTCTTCATAAAGTAAATCCATAAATATCTAGACACATCATCAATGAACTCTATATGATATCTATTTCCTCCAGCTGATGGTGTATCCATAGGACCACTAACATTTGAATATACCAACTGCAACCTCTTAGTAGCTCTCCAATCACTAGCTAGAAAAGGCAAAATATGGTTTTTCCTTTTGCACATGGTTCACAAATTGTTTTCAACCTACTGCTCAACTGGGGTATTCCATGAACCAACTTCTTTCTTTGCATCTCAAGAATATAATCTAAGTTTGCATGTCCATACCTTCTATGCCACCGCTGAGTCAACTCTATCACTGGAACAACAGCAAATGCTCCATCCACCTCTATCATTTTGATTCTAAAAACTCAGTTCACTATTGGAATTTTATGCACCAACTCTCCTTGTGCATTAAAAATTCTGCACATCTCATCTTCAAAGTGGATTTTATACTTCTTCTCCAAAAGCTGACCAACACTTATCAAATTCTATTCAAGCTCTGGAATGTAATACACTTCCTCAAGCACTATACTTCCAGCCTTTGTAGCCAATTTAATAGCACCCTTCCAAGAGACCGGTACGAGTTCTCCATTTCCTATCTTTACCACGACATTTGTGATAGTATCCTTCTCAACAAAAACTTCTCTTCTCTTTGTCATGTGGTTAAAGCAACCATTGTCCACCAACCACTCAGTACCTTTCTTAACTTTCACTTCAGCTGCACAAATTTCAGCAACAGAATAATTGTTCTTGATTGCTTGATAGGTTTATGCTACAACCACATTCTCCTCTATAATAGGTTTTTTTGGTAATTTATTGGTCTGTGAAGATCCAGGTTGGGTGTTTGGGGTGTTTTGTAAGCTTTGGAGGTTTGGTGATTTTTGGGTTATGGCTGAGACAGGGCATTGTTAACAGGATATGTAATTTGGGGTAGTTGGCTTAGTGTTTGTGTTTGTATGGCTTGGTAAGGCATCTGTTATGTTAAGGCTGGTTGAGATGTGTAAGGCTGAGTTATCTGAGGTTAAGATGTATAAGGTTGAGATATCAGGGGCTGAGATGTGTAGGGTTGAGGTACCTGTGCATTTCCAGAATTTGCAACATAGTATGTTTGGTAGAATTATGGTTCAGGGGTGTTTTGGTATAGCTGTGGTTGAAATGGCATTTGGTTCGGTAGGGTGTTTTATCTCTGTGAGGGGTGTATTGGTGGTGGTTTTACAAAAACAGGACTTTGAGGGTTTTGCTGCTCTTTCATCCACTTCTCATGGCACATTTTCTTTGAATGTCCCATTTTCCTACAATAGATACAATATGCATTCTCATTCCAGTAGCACTCTTCAGCAGCATGATTATTCTTTCCACAGAATCTGCAATTTGGAAAACACCCACCATCTAGCTACTCTATGTCCACTTTGCATACTGTTGGTGTTGTTTTCAGGGTATTGGTTAGTGTTTTGAAAATTTTATGGATAGTTCTGGTAGGGTATTTATTGAGGGAATTGTGTTTGAGGGTATATTTGGGGCATCTGGTACTGCATTTGGTTATGATAAGACTGGTTTTGAAGCTATGATGTCATCTGGTAAGAATTTTGGTTGTTTTGAGGCTAGTTTTGTGCATGTTGATGCATTTGTGTTTGTGTAGTATTTGGTTCAAGAAGGCTTTGGTTCAGGTTTTGTGTTTGGGTGTGGATTGGTGGATTTTTAGGTGTTTTAAACCGTTCTGCCTTCAATGCATACTCTTATCCTTCTCTCCTAATCCTATGCTTCTCCTCATGCATTTCTAGCACATTAAAAACCTGCTCCAATGTCACTGAGTCTGGATCATTGCTAAATTGTCACTTCACCGGTGCTATGCTAGCTTCAAACCTTAAGGGCAATCTATTTAAGATCTTATCAACCAATCTCTTAGTACTAGAGTTCTCACCAAACTCCTTCAGCTACTGCACTAAACCCATAAATCTGGATTTTGTTGCTGTTACATTCTCTTCATCCCTCATTGAAAAATTTTCAAAATTTCTTACTATTGCCTGTTTCTTCAATCTTAGTGACTGAGTTGAGCCTACATACTCCAACTTCAATATATCCCACAACTCCTTAGCACTCTTACAGCTAACATGTCTCAACAGTATTATTTCACTAACATCAGATCTCAAAAAATTAAGAGCCTTAAAATCTTTGTCTCTATCCTGCCTTATTCTTATCAACTGTTATTCTGTCAAGTGTGTTGTTCCCTCAACATCAGTTATTCCTTCATTTACTACATCCTAACATTCACAAACTTTAAGACAATCCTCTACTCTGAGAGCCCAAGCTTTATAGTTCTCACCGGTTAAAACTGATATATTTGACTGCAGACTTTGTAAGTTCATCACAGGAACGCTTGTACCTACCATGGCTTCGATCTAGTCTAGGTTATGTGAACCTTGCTATTCTGATACCACACTAGCAAGTTAGAGGTCACACCGCCTTCGCTTTAACCGTAAAATAGATAGTTTTTTCGGTTGAAGCTTTTCCTCGAACAGTTTCTGAACTGTTTTCTTCTGTTGCAAAAATGTAGAAAGTTTGATAGAAAAATATGCAGATTTATTATTTTTCTGATTACGGTCCTTGGAAATTTTAAATTAAGGTTTTCTCTCAAGGGTTTAAGTGTTTGGTTGACGTTTTGGCCTTTAGTTGTAAGATTTTGGTTGTTACTCGAATTTGATTTTCAGAAACCAATGTCTGTTTTATCCTCTTCTATACAACACTATCAACAACTCACCTCCAAAAACGATCAACTCAAGGTAAACCACAAAGATGATAACCAGGTTTCATTCACTGATTGATAACTTGCTTCTCCTGCCTTTTTTTCAACTCACTGTTCTTTTAAAAATCAAAAACAAGAAAAGAGCTTTTATATCTGCTCTTACAAGTTTTTCCATCCTAAATCAATGGCTGAAAAAAATAAAATTGATCTGAGCAACAAGATTTTGACATGTCTCTTGCTCTCATTCGTTCAGCAACATAAGGAATATCACTGTCTAAGCCTTAACAGAATCTGATATAAGATGACAACTAGCAGTATTAGGTAGTAGCAGAGTAAAACTTGGGTAGCTTGGGCAGTACCAAAGTAAAACTTAACTAATTATGATGAGAAGAGACGTTTTGATTATGAGTTTCTCTACTTCAATTGATTTCGTAAAACTCATCATAGCTTCGTTGAGGTCATTGGATCGTGATTTGGTTTTCCTCCCTTCGACTAATTCAAATTTCCCAGATTCTGCATTTGTCCTCATGTTCTGGTTTTTCATCCTTTCTGCTTCTATCTTCAACTGTCTGCGCTCCATTTCTTTAATTAATGCACTTATAAATTATTCCTAGGATCATCATCTCTAGTTTCCTTAGAAACCTAGGAACCTTTAGCTTCTTCTTCAAGCTTCCTTTCCTTTTCTCCTTGATTGACATAGCTAAGTCTTCCACAAATTCTAGTATAGCAGGCTGCATAAAGCAACCTAAGTCAACACATTAATCCAATCAGAATCAATTCTTAACTCCTAGACATCCTCGTAAAGTAGGGGTTACATAGTATATATTTTCTTTTTCACCTATATTGGAACATCATCGGCTATACGTCTTTCTAAGGTCAGAACTTTCTATTGATTTATGCCCTACAGCCAATCGCTTTGGTTGTAGTTTAGTGACAAATTATTTAAAGGCATTCTTTATCTTGTACATGT
>JAOTBA010000203.1:14400457-14428385 GCA_025629845.1 Erythroxylum squamatum
TTCTAATTCCCCCTTTCAATACTACTAAAAATAAATAAGACTCATCTCTAAAATATTAAAACAATTAAAAGCAAAAATTAAGAAATAAACAAATGAAAAATAAATAAAAAAATAAAAATAAAGAAAAAATTTCGGGGCCCAACATTTTTACTACAAGTAATGACTCATATACTTGCAGTTTTTAGCATAAAAGAAGTCATTGGTTTTGCAATTAACAAGTTTTTGATGTCGTTGCCAGAGATTGTTATGTTTAGCATCTTGTTTAGTTTAAGTGACTTTGATTTAAGAGTGTTTGATACTTTTCCTTGAGTTTTTGTAGGTGCATGAACACAAGGACCACGAGAAGGTCTAACGAGCTTAGTGAAGAAGAATTTTCAAATATTACAAGGCACGAAAGAGAGCTAAGAAGAGTTAGACATCAAGACCAAATAAAAAGGAATATGGCAGAAGAAAGAGAGCAAGCAGGAGCTGAGAGGACATTGATGGATTTTATGAGGCCAAGTTTCAGTCCTCAAGGAGTTATAAGGCCAGCGATTCAGGGCAATAATTTTGAGATTAAGCCGACACTCCTCAACAAACTTTAAAGCAGTGTATATTTTTATGGGTTGTCCAACGAAGATCCCAATGCCAATCTTGCAAATTTCTTCGAGATTTGTGATACAGTCAGGTTTAATGGGATGTCTGATGATGTTAGGAGATTAAGATTGTTTTCTTTTACCTTGTGGGATTAGGCAAAGGCATGGTACAATTCACTCATTGCAAGCCAAATCACTACTTAGGAGCAGCTAGCCCAAGCTTTCTTGGCTAAGTACTTTCCTTTAACCAAGACAACAAGAATCATCAAGGAGATCACGAACTTTTAACAAAGTAATGGGGAGTCATTATATGAAGTTTGGGATAGATTCAAGGAATTACAAAGGAGTTGCCCCCACCACAACCTTCTGAGGGAATTTCTTTTACAAACATTCTACAATGGTGTGACTCAGAGCACAAGAGGAACAATAAATGCAACTATAGGAGGGTCTTTGATGAGCAAAACCATTGATGTTGCTCATGATTATTTGGAAGAGTTGGCGAGTAATAGCTGTCTATGGTCAAATGAAAGGAGTGGAGGAGCAAAAAGGAATGATTCCACTTGACTCAGTGACAGTCTTGCAAGCACAGATTGCTGCTCTCACCAAGTAGTTGAGCAACATGCAAGGAGCTTCTTCATCCACAGTCAAGAACATAAAAGTACAATGTGAATTATGTGGGCAGAACAAGTAAATTACTTAGGCCAGTCGCAATGAGGTAATAATCCATACTCTAACACTTATAATCTTGGGCGAGAAAACCACCCAAATTTTTGTGGAATACTAACAATGCAAGTGGCCAAGTGAGAGCACAAGGACCTCCCGAATTTCAGCACAACCGACGTGGATCTTTGCAGAACAAAATGGACAAGTTAATGGATGTATTGGGTTCAAAGTTCTCAAGCCAAGAGGAAGGACAAAGAAGACAAGAAGAGAGTCAGAAGAGAATAAAGGCAAAGTTTGACCTGATTGTTAAGAACCACGCTTCATCCATCCATAACTTGGAGGTACAAGTAGGTTAACTTGCTAATGCTTTTTCTTCTAGGAATGTAGGAAGTTTACCAAGCAACGCTGAGACCAATCCAAAGGAACAACTCAAAGCGATCACACTTAGAAGTGGCAAGCAATTGGAGGAGCCAAGTGCTCAAGAAGATAGCCAACAAAAGAAAAATGTGTGAGAAAACGAAGAAGATAAGACATATATACCACCACCACCATACAAGCCTAAGATTTCATATCCGCAAAGGGTGAGACAACATTAAGTCGACACTTAATTCTCTAAATTTTTAGAGAAGTTGAAGAAAATTCAGATTAATTTTTCTTTGGTGGAAGCATTGAAATGTATGCCTAAGTATGCGAAGTTTCTTAAAGACATATTAACACATAAACGCACTTAGGAGGACAATCAAACGGTGACCTTGACGAAGAACTGTAGTTCGATTATCACAAGCACAAAGCCTTCAAAATTACAAGATCCAGGGAGTTTTACTATTCCATATGTTGTTGGTGATTTTGAATTTTCTAAATGCTTATGTGATTTAGACGCAAGTATTAACGTCATGTCTTTGTCTATTTTCAAGAAATTAGGGCTAGGAGACGTCAAGCCAACATCCATGCTTATCTAGCTTGCAGATCAATCCATTAAGAAGCCATTTAGGGTAGTAGGAGACGTTTGGTAAAAGTGGATAAATTTATAATTCCTGTTGATTTTGTTGTGTTGGATTTTGAAGAAAATAGGAATTGTCCATTGACTTTGGGTAGGCCCTTTATGAATACTAGTAGGGCATTAGTTGATGTGCATAAAGAAAATTTGGTTTTAAGAATTGATGATGAGCAGGTTGAATTCAGTATGACTAAATCTTTGAAGAAATCGGTGGATGGAAGTGCTTGTATGAAGATTGATGTTGTGGATGATCGTGTGAAGGAGGTTGAGAAGGAAAGTGAAAAGGAAGTTGAGAAAATTATTGAAGTGCATAAGGATGAGAGTGTCTGTGAAGAGGAATTGTGTGAGGAGGGTGAGCAAGAGAAGTTAGAAAGAGAGGATGCACCCACACCACCTTCTATTATAAAGCCTCCCATTGTATAACTAAAGCCTTTACCTTCTCACTTGAGATACATATTTTTAGGCAAGGACCCACCTTACCCATCATCATTTCCAACCAATTGAATGTTGAGCAATAAGAGAAAGTGGTAGAGACCATTAAGAAAAGGATGAGAGCCATAGGGTGGCAAATTCCTGATATTAGGGGGATTAGCCCCAATGTGGTGATGCATAAGATTAACCTTGAAGAAGGATGCAAGACAGTGAGGGAGAGGCAAAGAAGGTTAAATCCAAACATGCAAGAGATTGTGAAGAAGGAAGTGGTGAAGCTTTTAGATGCAGGTATTATATACCTAATTTTAGATAGTGAGTGGGTAAGTCCGGTGCAATATATGCCTAAGAAGGAAGGCATGACAGTGATGGAGAATGAAAAAGGTGAACAGATTTCCATTAGGACCATCATAGGTTGGAGAGTGTGCATTGACTATAAGAAGCTTAATTTGGCCACCAAGAAAGACTATTTTCCATTACCTTTTGTGGATGAAATGATTGAGAGGGTGACTGGCCACGCTTTTTATTGTTTTCTTGATGGATACTTAAGATACAATTAGGTGTTCATATATGCACAAGACCAAGAGAAAACCACTTTCACTTGTCCTTACGAGATTTTTGCTTACAGGAGGATGCCTTTTGGTCTATGCAATGTACCAGCCACATTCCAAAGGTGCATGATGGCCATCTTTGCAGATATGAATGAGGACTTCATGGAGGTATTTATGGATGACTTCTTTGCTTTTGGAGACTCTTTTGATCATTGCTTGTTTAATTGGGATATAGTATCACAAAGATGCGAAGAGTCTCATTTAGTCTTGAATTGAGAGAAGTTTCATTTCATAGTCCAAGAGAGAATATTTTTGGGCCACAAGATCTCATGCAGGAGGATTGAGGTAGATCGCGTTAAGACTAAAGTGATTGAAAAGCTACCACCTCCTACCAACATCAAGGGCATCCGAGCATTCCTTGGTCATACAGGGTTCTACAGACGATTCATTAAGGATTTTTCTCTTATTGCTAGACCATTAACTAGCTTATTAGTTAAAGATATGCCTTTTATGTTTGATGATGATTATTTAGATGCTTTTAACAGGTTAAAGACAACACTTACAACAGCACCTATTTTGACATCATTAGATTGGTCACTTCCTTTCGAGATCATATGTATGTGCCTTTTGTGTTTGATGATGATTGCTTAGATGCTTTTAACAAGTTAAAGACGACACTTACAACAGCACCTATTTTGACGTCATTAGATTGGTCACTTCCTTTCGAGATCATATGTGATGCAAGCGACCATGCTATTGGCTGTGTACTTGGACAATGGAAGGAGAAGAGGTTACATGAAATTTACTATGCCAGCAAGACCTTTACAGGAGCACAATTGAACTATACCCACCATTGAGAAGGAGTTGCTTGCAGTGGTATTTACATGTGAAAATTTTCGTTATTACTTTTTGGGCTCACAAGTTATTGTTTTACAGATCATGCAGCGTTGCGTTATCTCTTTTAAAAGAAGGATGCCAAAGCTAGGCTTATCCAATGGGTGCTTCTGCTCTAAGAATTTAACATTAAGATTAAGGATAAGAAAGGAGTAGAAAATGCTGTGGCAGACCACCTATCAAGGCTTAAGGGGAACAAAATGAAGAAGAAAAGAATATTGAAGAGTGTTTTCCTAAAGAGGCTTTAATGATGGTAGAAAATCCTTTTCTTTCTTGATTGCGGATATTGCCAATTATCTCTTAGGTGGTATTCTTCCCCCTAACCTCTCACATCAACAAATGAAGCATTTCTTATTTCAGTGTTCTCGCTATATTTGGGATAAACCTGTGTTATATAAAATATGTGTTGACAGTTTGATTCACAGGTGTATCTTTGAAGAAGAAATGCCTAAAGTTTTGACCCAGTGTCATTGTTCAGTTTATGCTAGACAATATGGAGTGAACAAGATGGCTGCTCGCATTTTGGAGTGTGGATTCTACTGGCCAAACTTGTTCAAGGCTGCCCCGAGATTTTGTATTATGTTGTGATAGGTGCCAAAGAGTGAGTAATATTTCAAAGAGAGATGAGATGTTACTTTCAAACATCAAGGAGGTGGAGATATTTGATATGTGAGGTTTGGATTTCATAGGACCATTCTCATCTTCCCTACGTAACTCGTATATATTGGTTGGAGTTGATTATGTATCTAAGTGGGTTGAAGCAATAGCTACTCCAACAAATGATGGCAAGGTGGTGCAACGGTTCATCAAGACGATCTTTATTAGATTTGGGGTGCCTAGAGCTATCATAATTGATGAAGGGAGTCAATTTTGCAACAAACCCTTCGAGGCTCTTTTGAGAAGATATAACATTCATTATAGAGTGGCAACCCCAAATGTTTGATCCCGTTTTCAGAACCCAACTCTTGCTCTGATACCAAACAATGTTGAACCCCAATTTCGGAGCCTAACATTCGGAGTCATAGCATATTATCCTATAGGGTTATTTCCGTGAAACCTCATTAGCCATCATCCCACAAGGGTGGCGTGCTTATAACAGTCAAACATCAAAAACCAACTCATTTTTTCCCATTTCAGCACAGATTTTGGGAAACCTCAAACCAGAATTACAATTTGATTTCTTCAAAATATTTGTTCCTCATTTTCTTAAGGTTCTAATGACACTAAAATCATTCAATTTGGTTCGGTAATCTGAAAGTTATACCCTAAATATTTCCAAACTGTTCTTATACTGAAACAATATTATATGCTCAACTTCCATCCAAAATTGAAATTCTTGGAGAGTGAATTGAAAGTTGATTTCATCAGACAAGTTGTAAGCCTATATCTCTAGTTTACTCCAAATCAAAAATCATCTCATTTGGATAACTAGAGAAAAAGTTATGGCTAAAACATCTAAGCATACTTAGTGAACATGTTTCAACTACACTTTCCAGCTTTTAACTTTCAACATTTCATATATAACCCATCTTGTATCTAAACCATCTTTTCTACTTCATTTCAAATTCAAGAATTCTCCCTTTCTTTACACATGAATAATCGCCAATAATTTCTTATTTAATAGTTCTAACTTTCAAGAAAAGTTCGGGCTCCAACACCTTATCATTCGTAAACGAGCCTCAAAGGGTTGGGATTTAAAGCTGAAGATTTCGGTGGTGAATAGAGAGCTGAAGAAGATTTTGGAGAAGGTAGTGACACTTCAAGGAAAGATTGGGCTTTAAAGCTGGATGATACGTTATGGGCTTACAGGACAACTTTCAAAACTCCCATAGGCACAACACCATATTGATTTATGTATGGCAAGGCTTGCCATTTATCATTTGAGTTGGAGCATAGAGCCTATTGGGCAATTAGAAAATTGAATATGGATTGGAAGCTAGCAGGAGAGAAGAGATTGTTATGAATTGGAAGAATTAAGATATGATGCATATGAAAATGCCAAGTTGTACAAAGAAAGGGCTAGAAAGTGGCATGATGGCCACATTAAGAAGAAGGAATTCAAGAATGGGGACTTAGTGCTTTTATTTAATTCACGACTTCGGTTATTTCTTGAAAAGCTCAAGTCAAGATGGAGTGACCCATTCAAGGTTAGTCAAGTGTTTCCCTATGGAGCGTTGGAGTTAGAAAATGAAAAGGGTGAAACTTTTACGGTTAATGGGTATAGTGCAAGCTTTACTTTAGAGGGCCATTCTCACAAGAAAGGGAAGTACTTTCTTGCCTTTCACTCACTCTTTTATGGCTTCATATTGAATGGTCAAGCTAATGACCTTAACCTAGCATGTTTGTCTTTCATTTATTTGTCTTTATGTTAGTGTAGTTTTGTTTTGATTTGATAATATTTAGTTTGGTTTAACTTGTTTGCCCTTCATTCTCTTGTTGTTTAGGTCCCAATGATACTTTTGGAGGTTACTTGAAGATTTATTGTGCATCGTAGCTTGTTAGAGGACCAAAGGATGAGAGGAAAAATGCATCACTTCCATCAGCACGACCACCATAAGCCCATCTTACCCTTGATCTCTTCTATTATTCTTTTTGTGTGTTTGTTTTGTTTTTCATGGTGTTGTTTGTTGGTTTTAGATGTTCTCTTTTGCACATTGAGGACAATGTTTTGTTCAAGTGTGAGGAGGTAGTCTTTGCATTTATGTTTACATTTTTGCATGTCATTTAAGATGCATGTTAGGTTATTAGTATTATGTGTGTCATTTCCCTTACATTTGAATCTTTGTGATGAATGTGTTACTATGAGATTCTATCATACTAGTTGGGATGAGATTAAATACATGCGTGAACTTAAATTAGGCTACTTGAGTTAAGAGTGAACCATGTGGAGTGATGAAGGTAGTCGACCGCATAAGTTTACTCAGAAGTTGACACTTGAAGAGTGAAGTAATGTACAGAAGCATAATGGATTTTCATTTGAGCCTATGTGAGGAATTGAGCCTTTATGACTTCATTCTATAGTAATTTCATTTCCTTGTTTGTGTGATGCTTCTTTAGGTAGCTTCTTTAGGTAATTACCTTCAGAACTTGCCTTGAATCGATTTAAATCTACTAGATGCAAAGTATGCAAAGTAGATATAAATGATTAAGGCTTTCTTGCTTTAACCTTTGGCTTAAATGACCTACCCTTTATTATCCCTTGTTAGCCCTATTAAGCCTTTAACCTTTTGTTTATTGATATCTCCCAATTTTAAAACTCACAAACCCCATTAGCTTGCCCAATCACAAGTTAATAGAGTGTTAAGTGATACTTAAGTGTGGAATCACAAGTTAACAACACATGGCATATAGTTGCTGCATTTTGTTTGTTGTTTCTTTATTTTGAAAAAAAGAACAAAATCAAATAAAAAAAGAAGAAAAAAGAAAAGAAAAGTAAAAGGAATAACATGTAGTAACTTCAATAAGTGCGACGAAGTAGTCTTATCTATTTGGATACGGAACGGAACGGTTTATAATGGAATGAAATGTAGTATAGTAAAAAGTTATTTAGGAGGGATGGAAGGGTTTATAATGTAATATAGTGAAATGTTGTTTGGAAGATGGATGGAATGTAATGTATAATAAATGACTTTTATACCCCTTATATTAAAATAGTTGTTGCCGGAGGTTTATTATTTTATTATTAATTATATAAAAATATTAGTATTAATGAATTAATTTATTTTATTTTATTTCATGTGATTTATATTTTAAAAATAATTTATTTATATTTTATTTATATAAAAATATATATAAACAATTAAAGAATAATTTTTTCTATATTTTCTATTTTCATTAATATTTTTTTTAAATTTTTTATTTTTATTATTAATTATATACAATTTATTATTAATTATATAAAAAAATTATTATTAATTATTTTATTTAATTTTATTTTATTTTATTCTATGTGATTTATACATAAAAATAATTTATTTTATTTTTATTTATATAGAAATATATACAAACAATTAAAAATAATTTTTAAATATATTTTCTATTTTTCATTAATAAAAATTTTATTTATTTTTATTAATTATATAAAATTTATTATTAATTATATAAAAATTTTATTATTAATTATTTAATAAATTTTATTATATTAAATTTTGATTTATATTTAAAAATAATTTTTGTATATTTTTATTTATTTAGAAATATATACAAACAAGAATAATTTTTAATATATTTTTATTAATGAAAAATAAAAATTATATAAAAATTATTATTTAATTGTTTTTATATATTTCTATATAAATAAAATAAATAAATATAAAATTTTTAACTATAAATTTTTTTGTTTTATTATTAAATATATATAATTTATTATTAATAATATAAAAATATTATTATTAATTATTTAATAAAATTTATTATATTAAATATTATTATATTCTATTTAATAAATTAATATTATGATTTATTTAGAGTTGGTATTAAGAAGAATTATTGAGGGTATATTAGATAATATATATTTATTAGTTTACATTCCATCCTAAACCCTCTGAATCGGAAGTTTCTTGTTTTCGCTATTTAGGATATAATAGAACGTAATATGAAACCCTCTGCTTCCATCCCATTCCATTATGAAACCCTTAAACAAACAATGAAAGTGTGTTACGTTTCATCTCCTTCCATCCCTAACCCCTCAACCAAACAGGGCCTTAGTAGTTTATAATGCTTGTGATAAATCCCTAAAACCTATTTGACCCACTTTAACCCTAGCCACATTACAACCCGAAACAAAGTTCTTTTGATCTATCTTAGAATGTAACATTGTGGAGGAGAATTGGAGTTTATGATAGTATGGTTTCCTATAGGAAGTTTGAGCCAAAACACTAACCATCAAACACTTGAGAGAAATGAGTGAAATCGGTAAGGAAGGTCCATTTTGAATTTATACTTATCTTTGAGTGATGGTTTCATGGGTTGAGTTTGCTTATGTGCACCAATGAAAATTAGTCATGATGTGTGTAATAGCTTGACACTTGAGTTGGCCAAGGTTTGAGGGATTGCATGCTTTAATCTTTGTGAAAATGAAGTGAGTTGTATTTGATCTTTGCTTGAGGACAAGCAAAAGTTTAAGTGTGGGGATGTTGATAGGTGTAGATTGCATTATATTTTTATAGGTAATTTGATATGTGTTTAGTGGTTAATTTGATTGTTTAGGTTAAGAATTATATTAGTTCATAAATATTTGTGTTTTAAATGTTCTTTGGGTGAGAACATGTTTTTGAGCTTTAATTATATATAAATGTGAGGTGCTGGAAGAGTTTGTTAGTGTTTCAGGGCATTTGGAAGAGTTTCGAAGGAGACTCGAACCAAAACACAGGGTCACGATTGTGGGGAATCTGCTACGATCATGATAGAAGCACCAACATAGGCCCACGATCGTGGGGAATCTGCCACGATCGTGACAGAAGCATCAATATAGGCCCACGATTGTGTGGAATCTACCATGATCGTGACAGAGAGCAGATAAATAGGCCATTATCGTGCATTAAGGGCCACAATCGTGGCCTGTGGGCAGACAGACGCTGAGTTACTTTCGGACTTAGAGTTTTCAAGGGACATTTTGAAGATTTCAAACCCCGAAAAGACACTATAGTTACCTTAATTGGTAAAGACTATAAAAGGATTAGGATATAAGCCTAAAAGGGAGTCTACATTGAGCCTACATTTGGAAACCCAAAAGAGAGATCAAAAGAAGATGATAGTTGTGCATTAGTGTGTGTTTTTCTAAGTATTTGACATGTGTTTCTTGCATAATAGGTTATTATTGTTATGTTTTAGGACTTATTTTGTATGTTTTTGTCCAGATTTGGGCAAAGAAGAGTGGGATCTTGCTTCATCTAGTTCTTATTTTGTTTTTCTCTTCTAGCATCTTTATTATGGATTTTTTTGATTATTGGGGATGTTAATGACATTATGAGTGGCTGAGTTAATTGTAAAGATTCTTATTGAACTCCTACTTTGTTCATTTGAACGAATGATGCTTTTAATGAATGCTGAGCTTATACCTTGTAATATATTGAGAAATTGAGTTGGGTAAATTGTGTAGGGCTGTACAATGAGAATTGGCACTCTATAAACCTACATTCATCAAGTTAATTGATTAGTTATAGAGAGATCTTGGTTACTTAGTTGATTACCTATAAGATAACTTCATAACTAGTTGAATTGGTGGATTGATTCTGTAGAATGCGAGATTGCTTAATCATTTCCATTTAATTTGGCTAGGGACAATTAATTACACCTTGAGAGAGGGTATTTAATACATTAGGACATCTTAGGTGAGGCACAATTCAATTAACAAGGTAGGAGGGAGATAAGATAGCAAAAAATAATCTCTAATTTTAAATCTTGAATTCCAAGTTTTTGCACTTTTGCTTTATCATTTGTTTATTGTTAGTTGTTTGATTTAGTTTAATTTTTCAGTTTATACTCATTAAAATTGGTTCTCAAATTAAGCAGCCTGAATTAAGTAGCATCTAAACACAATCTCTGAGGGATCAATATCTATTCTTTACGACAAGTTACACCCTGTATACTTGTAGTTTTGAGCATAAAACTAATGAATTGGTTTTGCAATCAACAAGTTTTTGGTGCTGTTGTTGGGGATTGTTTGTTTAGTATATTGTTTAGTTTGGGTAACTTTGATTTGAGAGTGTTTGATACTTTTCCTCGTGTATTTATAGGTGTTGGCCCCCGATTTTTTTTCTTTAGTTAAGCATGATCTAAAATAATTATGAGGTTTGGATAGGTAAATTTTTGGGAGTTAATTTTTCTTATGTCTATGTTAGTGGAATTTATAGGTTAGTTAAATTAAAAGTGGTAAGAATGCATAAAGGGGTATTTTTGGAAGATCATTTAAGGTTAAAAAGACATAAGGTATAAAGGAAGGGTAAAGTGTCATTAAGGGTAAAGTGTTCATTAAGGGTAAAATGGGAAGAAAGAAGTGTTGTCTTCTTCCTAAAGAAGAGAAAACATGAGTGAGAAGAAAGAAGAAGTGAAGTACGAAAACAAAACAGTGAGGAAGAGCGGTTTCGGTGAAGTAGAGAAAAGAATGAAGTTTTGAGCTAGGTTTCATCTTTTCTTAGTTTTAAAGAGAGATTTTGGGGTTGCTCAAGAAGGAAAAAAGAAAGAGGAAGAGAAAAGCTTCTATTTGAGGTAACAATCTTGTTATTTGGTGTAGATTCAAGGTAAAGTTTTAATTAATCTTTTGGGATTTTAAAAGGGTTATGATTCATGAAACTTAGGAAATGCATGAGTTTAAGTATTCTAGAATCAATTTAGTGAATGTATTTTCTTAGGGTTCTCAAATTTGAATTCCTATTGAATGGGAATTTTGTCATCTATGAAGGAAATCAAAAAGGGGATCAAGCAAGAGGAGCAAGAGGAAAGACATCCTTAAGCCAATTTCTTAAGCAAAGAATTCAAGGTGGGTATATGTTTATAATAGAGTAAATAAGCCACTAAATGTTTTCTTTGAATCAAGGAAGTTAAATGATTTTAACTGCATCATAAATGTTGTATTTATTGCTTCTTGAATGAATTGAGAAATTGCTTTATGTTTGATATATGAATTGTATTGATGATTTATGAAAAGACTTTGAAAATAACTATTTTTTTTAAGATAACATGTTTATGAAATCAGGTTTTCAGAAATGGTTTTTGAAATATCACATGTTCATGAAAAACAAGTTTCCAAAATATGCCATTTGGGCAAATTGTTTTCAATTCATGAATTACATGTTATGTGGGTTTAGTGTAGTCCATTCAAGAATATCACGTGCACGTTGACCAAGTTAAAAGCTTCTCCCGCCTGTCCGCTAGTGGCACGAAGCTCCTTCATGGACTCCCTCATGTTTACGTCTACGCAAAACCACTATATGGGATTACGCTAGTACGCCAAGTTTACAACTACACAGGACCATTATGTGAAAATGTATAGTTCGTCATGTTTATGGATCTACCTAAACCATTTTGATGTGCTTATGTGCCTATGATATATTAACAAGTTTGATGCATACATGATTTGTAGTCTGTGATTTTGGTTAAGAAATTGAGAATGATACGTTTTATGACCTCAATTAGAACTTTATACTGAAAAATGAACATTTCAAAGGTTTTGCTTATTTTTTCGTTATAAATTGTTACCCACAAGCGTTAAGCTCACCCCTCCATTTTCTTCCCATATTCAGGTGAAGAGCAATGAGAACAAGTAACCAAGAGTTGAGGCATCACTCCACTTTTGCAATGTTTTTGTAATTTAAGCTAGTCTTGTAAAACAAGGCTTTAGTCGAATTTTTAACATTTTTGGTTTATGTAAACTTTTTAATTTTGGTTTATAATGTATTTTGTCTTGAAATGGCTATTAAAGCTTTGTAAAAACTCTTATCTTTTGATATTAATGAAATGTGATGGTATTTTGTCCATGACTTTCCAAGTCTGTACATTGCATTTTCCAGCTTTTCAAAAGGAGTAGGAATTGTGTTCTAACTTATGTGAAAAAACTGTATTGATTTAGGCTGAATTAGACAAGGTTGTCTTCTAGAAATTTGTAGTTTATCGTTTTATCTTTCCAACGATATAAAGTATGCGATTTTTGAATATTGTAGTCGAGAGTTATGACCATTACAAATTAGGATGTCGCAGAGGATGTGTATACGAGACAACTATAGTAAGGACGAGAATTTGTTGTATATGATGAGTCCCTTCATCTGGTTCGTCTTAGACTGAACCTTCGACTGGTTTGTCTTAGACTGAACCTTTGTCTGATTCATCTTAGACTGAATCACTTCGTCTGATTCATCTATACTTTCGAAAAATTGCCATTTTGACCCTCTAGATGGCAAAATCTCTCTTAAAGGTCTCATGAAAGTTGTAGATCTAGAAGTATTCTTTCAAATCATCGAAGAATGACCTTAATTCGATATCTCTAGTGAAAGTTATGTTAATTGTCCTGAAATAGGTAGTATGATTGAGGACAAAATCATGTTGATTCTTTTGACCATAACTTCATCATCTGACCTTCAAATGAAGTGATTCTTGAACCAATAGATTCCTAACGTATTTGTGTATCTCTCCATAAAAATTGATAGCCTTCGGTTTCGATTTGAAAAAGAATGATGAAAAGAAAGTGAGGGATCGATTAGGAGAACATGATTAGGTTAGGAGCATACTTCGTTCTTTAAATCATAGCTTGATTTGTAGAGCTCCGAATGAGATGATTCTTGCTTCAAAATAAACTAAAGACATGGAGCTACAATTATTCTGAAAAAGTCAAGTGGTGTTTTGGGTGTCTGACTAGTGGGGGCACGCTACCCTTGTAGGATGCGCGTTTAGATGTCATTTAGGACGTCAGGCACGTGTCTCGCGAGGGCGAGGGCGAGGGCCCAATAGTTTACTTACTGAGTTTACAAAACTCATCAAAATTGCAACATTATTTTTTAGATACTAAGAAGACCTAGCTTCTAAGGCAATCTAGTTACAATCTAGTATTGTCAATTTGGGAATCAGGAATAGCTCAAAGGTCTGGTCTGCTAATGTCTAAGGAGTTTATATAGATTATTTCTATTAGCATCTCATTTTATGTTAGATAGTTTGTAAAGAATAGTAGACTCTCAGATGTTTTTTGTAATGTACGTATATGGATTATGAGATGTAATGACAATGTAAATGATGTTTGTGAAATGAAATGAGAAATGTTGAACTTATGATCACTTATATTCTGTATGATGCCATAATAGTGAATTTGATTGCTTTAACATGCCATTCCTATAGGCTATGTTCTTGAATGTCCTCTGGATGTTCGGGTATATGCTTTATGGTAGTAGTGTGTTACAATGATGCAGTACTGCTAACTCCTTAATTGGCATTCTAACCTTATCACATTCTTCCAATTCCTATATGTTTTACAGGGGCAAATCTAATTAAATTCTATTGAAATTTCATACTAAAAGCTCATAATAACATAGTCAAGCTATTTCATATTCGGCCAAAGTAAATTTCATTCTTTAATGTCATTTTTTTCTTCCGTTATTGGTTTTAATTTAATTCATAAAACATTCAAGACATATTCATCTCACTAATTAGTTAAAAATAACATGTATATCAAGTTTCTAAATTCAAACATAATTTATGTCAATTGGGGAAAACACAATTTATAAGTCCAAAATCCCAATTAATCACATATATTACTTCATTTAGCATCCAATTAAATATTTTTTATAACAATTTTATAAACCACCAATTTTATCTCAGGAACCCTAAATTACATAATACACAATTATCAGGAAAAAATAGAATTATATGAACACATACCAAATTGATGTCCAATTCTTCAAATTAAGCTTCCATCGACTTCAATTTCAGAAACAATTCCTTACCCCTTCTCTTTCTCTTTCTCTCTCTCCTTCAATTCCTCTTCTTTATCTTTATAATATTGCATAAACATTTTGTTCATGTACTAAATACCAAAATCATGTACTAAATATAATCAAAACTCCATTAACTTTCCTTATAAATCTTTGGGTAATATTCATCAAAAACATCCATATACCTTTTCTTCATCTTTTCCCAAACTTTTTGTTGATATGGTGAGTTTAGGGACCCTAGGTTGATTATTTAGTGTTTAATAGTTGATTTGGGGTTAAAAATAAAGAAAGTTGGCTTAAAAATGAAAGAAATTGAAGAAAAATGGAGAAGAAGAAGGAGAAATGGTTGTTCTCGGCACTCCTTGGTGAAGAAGAGAGGGTAGGTGGCCAATAAAATGACATATGATTCCTTAATAACACTTTTTCATTTTAAAAAAACAAAATTAACTTTAACTTTTAATACATTCTTTCTTCTTCTCAACAAAAATACCCATAAGAAAAATATTAGTCTCACATAAAGACCTTAATTAATATCATTTATTTCTATTAATATTTTCCGATTTGACTTTTACCCTTTCTTAGTTAAACTTTAACCACTGGTCAACTCTTAGTCAAACCCTTGAAATGAAATCGTTTTGAGCTCTACTTTGATCATCAGGCTATCCTTGAACAATATCACCCAATGCCAAATAAAATAAAATGCAGTTTGGGTCTTGGGTGTCACTATTTACCTCGAGATATACTATTCACGACCTAAAAAGTACTACTCATGAAATTGAGATTTTTGGAGTGTTACATTATCCCTATACTTCTTTGGAAAAAAAACACACCTTAATTAGGTTTGATGATGTGCTTCAAAGGAGATAGATCTATAGTCTTAAATAGTTGTTATGTTTGGAATTTTGGGAATAAGGCATATATGGGTATTCATCTCTTTCAACTTCTTTCATTAGTTAAAGAATTCTATATTTGAATTTATAAATGTGTCCCCACCAAATGCCATGTTCTCTTAAAGAAGAATGTATTTAGACCATCATATAATCTAGGGCTTTATTGGGATTTATGTGATTGTTTTAACGTCTCTGATTATGAAAGGGATTGAAAGAAAGCTTACTTAGGTCCTGACTTATGCCATGTAGGAGAACTTATAACCTACATAGAGATAAAGATATTAGAGTACTAAGGGCAGGGACGGAGCCAGAAATTTAATATAGGAGGGTCCAAATATTAAAATTTTTAAATTTTAGGGGGCCCAGTGCACCACTGACCCTTAAATAACTCCGTCTTTATATATATATATATATACACATATATATTTAAAATAATTTTTAAAAAAAACTTGGGTGCATTGGGCCCCATGTAGCTCCGTCGGTGACTAAGGGTATTTTTGAAATAGGATAGAGCCAAACTCTTTGAGAGCTTCTTATGAGGTATGACTCGCTCCTCCTTTATTAATAAGAGTTTTGATTCTATTGACTCTCCTAAGAGCTATCTGAAATTAATAATTAAGTATAAAAAATGTTTGAGTTTATTTTAAAAATATCCTTTCTCTTATACTTTTATTAAAAATTAACAAAGTACACACAATATATGAATATCATACGTAAACCAATCAAACAACAGATTTAACAACCTAATTTAATTCTTAAATTCAAACAAGCTAATTAATGTTAACTTAAATTAATAATTTAAGATAATTAAAAAATTATTATTTTAATTTGAATTTAATTAGTTGGATTCAAGTTTAAGAATTAAATTAGATTGTTATGTTAGTAGCATTTGGTTAGTTCGTGTGGGATATTCATGCCACCGGCATTTCATTGTTATTTTTTAATGGAAGTTTAATAGGAGTTTTTCTTTAAAATTGAAATTCATAAAAGTTTTTTTTTAAATTAAAGATTAGAAAATTTACTAAAATTGCTTTAACCATAGGGGAGTTCTGTGTCTTCTATCCCTAAATAATAAAATCATCAATTTTTTTATGCCAACCATTTTTCAATCAATAAATTAACCAAAACCTTTTCTATATTGACTTAGGAGCATGAATAAATTTTGTTTAAAATTTTAATTTTTGATTAATCTATCTTTTGTAACAGTTTTACATCTATTTATTTAATTAATAAATCATCATAATATTAAACAAGAAAAACATGCTTAGCAACTTGACCAAGAAATGACTTAAATAATTCTTTAATTTCTTCTAAATTCAATAAAATGACGACTCCTATTCTATCAAGTTTTACAGCAAAGATGTTAATTTAATGACAATTTGGCAAACAAGCCACGTTATACATACCAAGAAGACCAAATTGTTATTACGAGGATATTGCAAGTTGTGAACGAACCCTAGTGGACTTCTAGACCAAGTAAACATTTTATAAATAGCAAGCTGTAAGAATAAATCTGACCCGAAAACGAGTACAAGAAACAAACTATCATGGCAAACTCAGTCGTCGAGATTAGCTGATGCAGGTGGATCGACAACTCTACCTAGACGCTTTTAGCGTTAATAAGTACCATTTCTTTTAGCTTATCCAAGTAATTCCACAATTGGGGTTGCTTGCTTTGATAAGCTTGCCAATTCCATGCGAAAATAATATTAATGAATCAAGGATCCAGACTGAACTCAAAAGCTAGCATTGCCAAATTAGTCAAACTTTCTTAGATCACCAAACACTGCCAAACATTTGATTAAACACTCACAAGCACTATCTAACCTTCTTTCACAATCAACCTGGTTGGTCCAACCATCCCCACTTCCCCAATTTGGCATTCAACTTGGCCAACTTTACACATTTTCTTATTGTTACATGCATAAATATTAATATGCTTTCCTATCAACAATACACACCAAGCCCATCACAAACAAATGGCTTCTTGTTTCCACCAACCAACAGTTGAAGAGGACTCTGTTATACTTTTCTCAACTTCTGATTCCCAAGAGGAATCAACCAGTTCCTCCTCTTCTTTCAGCCACTCACCACCACCGCTTCCACCACCGCCAACACCATCTCAGCCCTCACAATTCTGTTACAAACTTCTTGTAAGAAATCTTTCTTACACAATTTGTACTACTACTACTAGATCACCATGCACTTCATTCATGCACTTGGTGCGAAAGCCTAAACCTATCAGCATACTTAAATCTGTCTCTTTTGAGGCAAGAAGTTGTGAAATTCTTGCCATTGTTGGTCCAAGTGGTACTGGAAAATCTAGTCTTCTTCGGATAATCTCAGGAAGAGTAAAAGATAAAGACTTCCAGTCCAAGAGCGTATTGATAAACGATCGCTTTGTGACTGCTCCAGCTCAGCTGAGAAAGCTGTGCGGATTTGTTGCACAGGAGGATAATTTGCTTCCTTTACTCACGGTAAAAGAAACGTTGATGTTCAGTGCTCTGTTCAGGCTCAAAAACATGAGTTTAAAAGAGAAGGAAGAGAGAGTAGAGAGCTTGATTCAAGATCTTGGTCTCATGCATGTAGCTGATAGTTTTGTTGGTGACGAAGAGAATAGAGGAATATCAGGAGGCGAAAAGAAAAGGGTATCGATAGGAGTTGATATGATTCATGACCCTCCAATTTTGTTATTAGATGAGCCAACTTCAGGTCTCGATAGTAGTTCAGCTCTTCAAGTGATTGAGTTGCTTTCATCTATGGCAAAAACAAAGGAAAGAACAGTTCTGTTGTCTATACACCAACCAAGCTACAGAATTCTCAAGTACATTCCTAATTTATTGATCCTCTCTCATGGCTCAGTTGTGCACCATGGAAATTTACAACAACTTGAAAAAACCATAAACAACATGGGGTTCCAAATTCCTATGCAGCTAAACCCTCTAGAATATGCCATGGAAATTATGCACAATCTGGAAGATTCAAAATCCAAAACTAACAACTCTTCTCTGGATATCAATGAATCAGAATCATATCTAGTTTGGCCTCTGGAAGAAACAGGATATGGCCAAGCTGATCACCAACATGGTGCAACAGCAGCTTGCAAGCAAAGGGGTATTTCTTATCATCTCGATTTGTTTGAGATCATGTTTCTTTGCTCCAGGTTCTGGAAGGTAATTTACAGGACAAAACAGCTATTCTTGGCAAGAACAATGCAAGCCCTTGTGGGAGGTCTTGGTTTAGGAAGTGTGTACATAAAGGTAAGGAAGGATGAAGGCGGAGTTGCAGAGCGATTAGGTCTATTTGCATTTAGCCTCAGCTTTCTATTATCGTCCACGGTAGAAGCTCTTCCCATATACCTGCAAGAACGTCGAGTTCTAATGAAAGAGGCCTCAAGAGGAGCCTATAAAATATCCTCGTACATGATAGCCAACACCATAATCTTCTTACCTTTCTTGTTGGCAGTAGCTGTTCTTTTTGCTATACCAGTCTATTGGCTCGTAGGACTCAACCCTTCTGTTTCTGCTTTCACATTCTTCACCTTTGTGGTTTGGCTTATTGTCTTAATGGCTAGTTCACTGGTTCTTTTCCTGAGTGCAGTGTCTCCTGACTTCATATCTGGGAATTCTCTGATTTGCACAGTTCTTGGAGCATTTTTTCTCTTCTCTGGCTATTTCATTCCAAAAGAGAATATCCCAAGATATTGGCTCTTCATGTATTATGTTTCCTTGTATAGGTACCCTTTGGATTCACTTCTTACAAACGAGTATTGGAGTTTGAGAAAGGAGTGTTTCTCTTGGCATGGTCAGGATCAGTCCGAGTGTCTGCTTACGGGCAATGATGTCCTGAAGAGTAGAGGACTTGACAAGGACACTAGGTGGATTAACGTTGCGATCATGTTTGGTTTCTTTGTATTCTACCGTGTGCTTTGCTGGATTATATTAAGACTACGGGCCTCGAAAACAACAATTTGAAGATAGAAATAGCTATAACAGAGATATAGTATTCTCCATTTAGGATCCTCTCTCCCAGTTTGTATGAGCTAGATCAAATTAATAAAATAACGCATACTTGCCTAAACTACAAATTATATCAATCAAATGCATAAAGTTTGAATTTATTAAAACTATAGTCCCCCATTTTCTGTACTTTTAATGTTGCTGACATAAAGTCTCATGTAATGAGTCCTTATTCTATCTAAATAGGAACTTGTATTGTATAATAAATCAAAAATAATTGAATAATAAAATTTTGGTTTAAAAATAAGGGAAGCCATTATCGAAACATTTGGTATTTCTAAACCGTTGTCTTTTTCTTATTGAAGCTTTTGAAATCGTTAACCAAAAAATACGTATAGCAACTGTTACAGGGTTAAGTTTGAGGTTAGCCAACTCTTAAGAAAATATCTCGTAAGTGCGATCAATTCTACCCAATTAATCCAATAAAAACCACACCTTAAGGAAATAACGAAAATAACGTTACTAAGGACCAAAGGGTTGTCTTTACAATGAATTAAGTTCCCCCTACCTAGGAATGAAGAACAACGCCTAGAGGAATCTTTTAATGGACAATGTTATATAAAACTTTAAAAGAAGGGACAAATAATGTGAATAACATTATTAAATAAGCCAATGGGATATTGCATAATATTTGAAGTACTAGATACGTAAACATACAACATATGGTATGGAGGGATGATACACATATATAAAGACTTCCCAACACATAACAATGTTCAAATGATAAGGTCCCTAACTATTGGGACAGTTTGGATAGTTACAACCACTTTCAACAGTTAATATGTTAACTGTTTAAGCAATAAAACGACACACACATATTACAATCGGCTATTCCATACAAGGCAAAGGACAGGTGTTCTTACACCATGCCTATATTCATGCAGCCAACCAGACTCAGCCACTTCACCATTATGAAGAACCATGCATCCACTGTCTATACACCATCTGAAAGCTATCCACCAATGTAACTCCACTTCCCAGCATTTAATTATTATTTATTAATTATTTTCAGTCATAATAACATATGATTTGATGATTAAATAGCACCAAAGAAGCCTTACAACTTGCCACAATATGCCACCTTCATATTGCCAAAGTTGTGCAATTGTGGTGTTTACCGAATATCGAAAAGAGGGTCTCACAAACCTCCCCCACCAAAAGAAAGCCAACATTCTCGTCGGCAATCGAAATGCTGAATTTGTTCAACATTTTGTCCTTGGCTACTTGCTCCCAAAGCTGGCCAATACCTCACATTTTGCCCTACAAAAGTCTAACACAACATGTTGAGTAAATGTGTACCAAAATGACACACCCTTGCATGTCATTTTGTTAATAATTTGGAGTGGCAGCCCCCACTGCCAACTTGTAAATTTCAACTGACAACAAATGTCTTTGCTACCATTTAAACTAATCAAGTTGGGGGCTATAAGTCCATTTGCAGCCCCTTATCACCACCAAAGGAAGCTTATACGAGCCCCTCTCGACCCCCTTCTATGTATAGCCATCATATTTACTGGTCAATGGTCCTAGCAGTCCCACTTCTAGGTGCTTTTTCCACCACTAATGGAATGACAATTGCCACTTCACTGTTGTCCTCCTTCTCGTCCAGCAATGCGACTTTCAACCTTGTCGAAGTGCTACCACCATCCATAGCACCATGGTTCCTAATGAGAGCCAAAGCATCCTCTTAAACTCCCATTCTTTTGTGTATTTCTATCGATATTATACCAAATCGATAATGAAATGCCTGAATCGCCTACTCCAAGTGATCCAAATGAGCAAACAAATTTTATGTTTCATCTTCCGGAATGGCGTCCATTCCATGCTCCAACCTATCAAGCCTTTCCTTAACGGCTTCAAGGTTTTAATATGCCACCATTGTCCTTAACGCATTCTGCCAAGTGAAGAAAATATCCCATAAATCTCCAAACAATGCTCTGATACCATATTGTTATAGGGTTAAGTTTGATGTTAGCCAACTTTTAAGAAAATGCCCTATAAGTGTGATCAATTCTACCCAATTAATCTAGCAAAAACCACACCTTAAGGAAGTAACGAAAATAATGTTACTAAGGGAAAAAAGGGTTGTCTTTTACAATGAATTAAGTTCCCACCACCAAGGAACAAAGAACAATGCCTGGAGGAATCTTTTAGTGGACAATGTTATATGAAGCTTCAAAAGAAGGGACAAATAACGTGAATAATGTTATTAAATAAGCCAATGGGATATTGTAGAATATTTGAAGTACTAGATATGTAAACATATAACACATGATCTAGAGGAGTGATACATATATTTGAAGACTTCCCAAAAGACAACAACGTTCAAATGATAAGGTCCCTAACAGTTGGGACAGTTTGGACAATTACAACTACTTTGGACAGTTAATATGTTAACTGTCTAAGTAATAAAACGACACGCACATATTACAATTAGCTATCCTATGTAAGAAAAAGGCTAGGTGTCCTTACACTATGCCTATATTCATGCAACCATCCAGATTCAACCACGTCACCATTATGAAGAACCACGCAACCACCGTCCATACACTATATAAAAGCTATCCATCAATGTAGCTCCACTTCCCAGCATATAATTATTATATAATAATTATTTCCATCCAAATAGCATATGGTTTGATGATTACATAGCACCAAAGGAGCCTTACAACCTACAACATACCACCTTTATGTTGCCAAAGTTGCGCTATAATGCTCCAACATATACCCTGGGAGTATTATAGCATATCTAGGGTGTATTAAGAAGTGAATATAATGAATTAAGTACATCTAAGTATAGTAAGAGATATAATGGTACTTAATGTAAAGAACAAGGGTAAATGGATAATTTGTTTGGTTCGATATGGATATATATATTTAGACGTGAAATATGTATGAAAATTTTTAATATGTTTGCTTGGATTTATGAATGTGATGTGAGCGAAATTGATAAAAGAAGTATTCCATAAGTAAATGAGA
The DNA here is from genome assembly GCA_025629845.1 of Erythroxylum squamatum. Lineage (NCBI taxonomy): Eukaryota > Viridiplantae > Streptophyta > Magnoliopsida > Malpighiales > Erythroxylaceae > Erythroxylum > Erythroxylum squamatum. The sequence continues at coordinate 14,422,873 of JAOTBA010000203.1, forward strand.
TGTTTTTGATTAAATTGGATGTGTTTTTGTGTTGTTCTTGCATGATAAGATTGAAGTTAGTTGATTTGGGATCTGTACCTCGCTGAATGGATAGGTTCTACTAAACAGATTTCTATAATTTAGCCATATCTTGGCATGTAAACTTCCAAATTGGATAATTTAAATTGGAGATTAAATTAGAGACATAACTATAAAACTTTCATGAAGGAATTGAAATCTGATTCTGCCTCTAAGAGTTTTGAATTTTGTTTTGAAGTTGAGTTTTGGCTACTGTCCTTGTTTTCGAACAAACTTTAGCTTTTGGGGTATAACTCCTGTTATAATTAACCAAATTGCATGGAATTTATGCCACTAGAAACTTAAGACATAAGGGAATTAAATAAATTGATAAGATTATAGGCCAATGTGGGAATTAAAGGAAGAAGAAGGACCAATATGCAATTTTCCTAAAGTCAACTCATGGACAAATAAAATTAAAACATGTGTGTCCAATAGAATTGTAACACATGGTCCAATAGAATTGTAACACATGGTCTAATAAAATTTTAACAAATAGTCCAATAGAATTGTAACACGTGGTATAATGGGATTGTAACATATGGTCCAATAGGATTGTGACATATGGTCTAATGGGATTGAAACATGTGTCTAGGATTAGAAAATTCAAGAAAAGGCATATGGAGAGGGGAGATGGATGAAACTTTGAGGGATTAACTTCAAAATTTTCTCCTCTCCGTTTCACCTTCTTTATCCCATCATTTTTCACTTGGTAATTCAAGCAAAGCCAAAGAGGAAGGGAAGGAAAAGCATTAGAAGAACTACTTTGCCAATTTTAAAGTTTGGGACTTCACTTAGTTATTTTATGTATTTGTGTACATTTGAATGCTTGAAAAGATTCATTTGGATATGGAATGGTTTCTAAGATAATACTTTGGTGCTATTTTGGTGTTATCATATATAGAATTGGTTGAATATGACAAGATATTATTGTGTAGTGGAATTCTGTTTAGGGTTTATTTGAGTCAGTCACATTGTTTGAGTCATAACTCAGCCTACAGACCTCTAAATTGTGTGATTTCATATGCATATGAGACTTAAGACATAGAGATAAATATCTTTAGGGGCACTAGGACTTAATTCTGGCTCTATGACCTTAGAAATTGAGATCGAAAAAGGTGACCTGATGTTGCCACCATTTTGGAGAATCTTGTGATATTTTGTCTATATCTCATGATTTAGAAATCCAAATGATCTGATTGTTAGTGCTATAGAAACTATAGACATAGAGGAAAAAATGAATAGAAGACCTAGAAACCCAGTTCTAAATTTTTCTATATGCATATTAAGGAACAAGTAGTGGCATGAATGGAGAGAGTGTCTGTCACGACCGTGACATTGTTTTTGTTTCCGATTTCCGCCGCATCTTATCCAAACCTTTATGAATGTGTATGAAACATTTCAAAAACCTAGAAATAAATGAAATAGGGCCTACCATATGTAAATTGGCTGATTGAACATTGGAGTTTAAGATTGAGCATAAGGCATTCCAAAGAAGACTTACATGTACATAAATGATTTATATGCAGATTTATTCCCATATGTGTATAGTATGATTATACAAGTGTGATTATGATACCCTTCTAATGGTGATAAGTTATGACTTGCATGTATGAACACAGATACATATTTTATGACTTGAAATGCATATAATATGACTTGTCAATATATGAATTGTGAAATTGGTAAATGGTTAAAGGAAATGTTACAATTTCTGCTTTATTGTCTTGGTGGTGGATAGATGGGCATCCTTATAGGGTTAGAGTGCAGCTGCTACAGTTCGATACCTCCGGGTATCCACGATTTGATGCCTTCGGGTATCCACAGTTTGATACGTTCGAGTATCCACAGTTTGATACCTTCAGGTATCTATAGTTTGATATCTTTGGATATCCACAGCACCCGTTATCTACATCCACAGAAAATGTGTAGGCTTAACACAAAAAGGAAACTTAACAATCATAAATAAGAAATACAACACGTCAATATGAATAATTGGTATCGATGAGCATTTGTATTGGTTGTAATGATGAATTTTAACGATGTGAAATTATATTGATAATTTGTATCAATGAGCATTGAATATCAATATTTGGCTTATAAATGTGCATTTTCGGTATATGGATAATATGTTGAAGCATATTTGCATTATGTATTTTGCTTAAGCAAACCATCATTGTTTATGTGAGCATTGAAAATCAATGTTTGGTTCATGAATGTGAATTTATGGTATATGAGTTATGGTATTTTTGAATGTGTGTTCTTGGCGGATGACTGCTATGAGTGATCATCCAAACTAAGTGTTTTTTCCACTAAGCTTTCTAACTTAGCACGGATGTTAATCCGTGTAGGCTCAAGTCATAGGAGTGAGGTATAGGGAACATTTGCAGGGACCAAGGCCAACAAATAGAAGAAAAGTACTTTTGGAATGTGTTTTTAGTTACAAATGATTGCACATGTAATGAAGAAAGGAAATTGAATTGCCATGTAAATGTAAAGATGTGTTACTACTGTTAAATGATAAAGTTAAGCATTGGGGAGTTTTGTAATATGTATATATATAGCATTAAATAGAATTGTATACCTTGAATGCATGTACATGAATTTGGTTGCTATGTGTGTGGATGATTGTAGGTTCCGTATAGGGGGTGTTACATTCAATACTTCACAAGTATCAGATATCTTAACTACTAAACACCTTTAGCATATTATCTATGTACTTAGACTTAAAATAGGTAAATAATTTTCATATATATAGTTATAGATCTAATTTTCAAAATTAAGTTATCACAATTTTATATCTAATAAGAGTTGTTTTTGAACTACCATATATTCAACATTTGAAAAAGTGATTTTTTTTATGTGCAGTATGTCTTTATACACTCTCATTGAAGAGTACAATTATACTCCCATTTACCTTCTTATAAACATGATAAATTCATAATAATCTCCAAAATTAACTCTTTGAATTAATTTCCAAAATATATATATTTAGATTTTTTCATGAAATTTAAACATTTGAATTTTCATCTTATTCCTAGTGGTTATCTTGAAAACCATCCTCTTATAAGTATATATTGAAACAAACATTTTATTAAATGGGAGAGGGGGTTTAAGAATATACCCAACCTTTTGGATAACTTATAACGTTTTATTATCCTATTTAGTTCTAAACTTATTGGATAATATATGCTTTAACTAAGCATCACATCCTAAAATCATTTGCTTTGACTCTTTCAAACTCTCACTATTCCATATCTAGTATGGAATCTTATTGATTAATATATTTGAAACTGTCAAAGGTAAATCATTGTACTAGATATAATTATAAAAGAAATAAATATAGCATCATATTATATCACATATTATATTTTCCTTCTTACATAAATTCATTCTATTATAGAATTTAGTTATGGAGGTATTTATTTGAGAATCTCATTCCTTATAGATAACCAAAAAAAAATCTCATTATCTCAATCTCGTCAAAGGTCTATGATTCTCATTATGTTGATTTAACAAACATGGCATAAAAAGATAGTCTCGTTTATTTAACTTTGTATTCTTTTCACTAATGTTAAGAATAAGCAATCTCAGTTATTTAACTTTGTATTCTTTTCACTTATGTTAAGCATAAGTCTCATTTTATCTAATATATCTAAACTATTTGCATGAACTCGAATTAACTACTTTTACTCAACATCATCTACTTTTACTCCTTTGATCATACACATTATAGTAATGTTGAATCCAAATTTTTATCAAATACTCAAAGGTATAAATTAGAAAATATTTGTAAACTTTATCGTATCTTGTATTTATAAGAAAGTTATGTAAGTATCTTCTTCTCATGATAACTATTATCACCAAAGTGAATGCATTTAATTGTAGTCCATATTTATGCTTTTAGTTGGTCCAATTAAGTGTAATAATTTCATCAAAGTGCTATACCTTTTACCTCTACTTAATATAACCTCTTGCATCGTGTTATTATGTATTAACATACCTCTTGCATATTGCTATTACAGTTTATGAGATATTAGTCAACTCAAAATATCATTACTTTTTATCATCTATAAGATATTGACTTATTTATATAACTTTGTTACCAAATCCTCAGTAGGGATTAATACCAATATTGTATAATAAATAAGTAATTTTTCTTTCTATCTTTAAAAACTCTTCTCAAAATTAACATATGTCTTAAAATTTTGGTTAACTAACTCTTAGTGTTAACTATGCCAAACAAAGATAATTTTTATTTAGAATAAAATATAAATGTAAGAAATTAATAATTGGTTATATGCCAAGAAAACCAAATAAGATTAGGACTTTAATTATATATTTGGTTACTCCTATTATTTTTTTCAAAATAATAGCCCTTACTATTATTTGGAAAGATTATTATAATCATTCAAATGGGCTAGGATCTCATTCAAATTTAGTTGATCTTAAGTCACTCAACAAAGCAACTAAACTTAAATTAAGTAGTTAATATTCTTATTAATCACATCTCATGTGAGTCCTAGATTTGTCAAGTGAAAATTCTTGTTAAAATATATCTTATATGTTATTTCTAATTTTGCCCCTAACTTCATATGATCATGATTCAGTTATCCAAATTATACAAATTTAGTTAAGTATGACCTATTAATTTAAGATAAAACATATTAAAATTAAATGGGCTTTGAGTCGCTTAATAAGCCTTACAGTAAAAATAACTCTAATTATATACTTAAATAATGGAAAGAAAAAATCACATTCTTAACATATACTTAACATTTAAAGAGGGATTTAGTTTCATATAGTCTCAACAAACACAAAGAATACATTTAAAATGTCATACATATAAACATTCATCATGTGTGTGTGTGTGTGTGTGTATCAACCATATAAATAAAATATACAACTTATGCAGATATAATCAAATTATATGTATTAAATGTCAAGTTTTTTTTAATTCTAGTTATTGATCTTCATAATCTAAAATAATATTTCAAACTCTTTTGATAATTAGATTATATTAAATTCATTGGTTCCTTATTAAATTAAATTCCTATTCTACATAGAAATTTTATTTTATTTGACCAATATTCAAATTTGATTGAAAATTATTTCCAATTATCTTAGATCCTTTAATAAAATTTAATTGAAAATAGATTTTCAACAATGTCTCTACACATTCTTACTGAAGAGTACAATTATACTCCAACTAACCTTCTTGTAGATATAATAAATTCATAATCATCTCTAAAATTAGCTCTTTGAATTTATCATGAAAATGAATCTTTCGACTTTTCATAACCTTTCAACTATGCATAATATATATATATATTGGTTCAGCCGGATTTTGCTGGACTGGATTGTCATTGTTCTGATCCCTAGCTTTACGTACTTCGGATGATTGATCACCTGCAAAACAGACAAAAAGGCGCGCCGGGGGTTGTTTCCCGGGAGGC
>JAOTBA010000203.1:14428485-14452253 GCA_025629845.1 Erythroxylum squamatum
TTTAGTTAATTTCAAAAATTCCCAAAAATCCAAAAATATTCTTTCATACATTTTTCCTAAATTTCAATTACTTTCCTAAATTTTGATCAACAAACCAAAACCCCTCTTTTATCAGCTTTAATTGCATGTTTTTGACCTTAGGCTGGCTTTTAAACCAATTTTCGTCGGTTCCAACAAGTGAGACGACCCGAGGTTTCAGCTTACTTCAATCTTGGAATTTTATTTGACCGATTTCCAAGGTCGATTTTAGGATCGAACGACAAAGCCGCGATCAGGGGTGTTACATAAGTGAAGTCCCAAACCTTAAAATTGGCAAAGTAGTTCTTCTAATGCTTTTCCTTCCCTTCCTCTTTGGATTTGCTTGAATCACTAAGTAAAAAATGATGGGATGAAGAAGGTGAAATAGAGAGGAGAAAAAAAATGAAGTTAAGTCATCAAAGTTTCGTCCATCTTCCCTCTCCATATGTCTTTTCATGAATTTTCTAGGCTTAGACACATGTTTCAATCTCATTGGATCATGTGTTACAATTTTATTGGACCATGTGTTACAATCTCATTGGACCACTTGTTACAATTCTATTGGACCATGTGTTACAATTCTATTGGACACACATGCTTTAATCTTATTGGTCCATGAGTAGATAGGAAAATTGCATATTGGTCCTTCTTCTTTCTTTAATTCCACATTGGCCTATAATCTTATCTATTTTTTTTCATTCCTCTATGTCTTAAGTTTCTAATTGTATAAATTTCATGCAATTTGGTTAATTATATAAGAAGTTGTACCTCAAAAACTACAGATTGTTCGAAAACAAAGACAGTAGCCAAAACTTAACTTCAAAACAGAATTCAAAACTCTTAGAGGCAGATTCAGATTTCAGTTCCTTCGTGAAAGTTTTATACCTATGTCTCTAGTTTAATCTCCAATTAAAAATATCCAATTTGGAGGTCTACAGGTCAAGATAAGGTCAAATTACAGAAATCTATTCAGTAAAACTTATCCATTCAACAAGGTACACATCACAAATCAACTAACTTCGGTCTTATCATGCATGAATGACAAAAAAATATATCCAATTTAACCAAAAACCTCCCATTTACTTATGAAAAACTTCTTTTATCAATTCCCCTCACATCACATTCATAAATCCAAGCAAACATATAAAAAAATTTCATACATATTTCACGTCTAAGTATGTATATCCATGTCGAAGCAAACAAATTATCCATTTACCCATATCTTTTACATTAATTATCATTATATCTCTTACTATAGTTAGAAATACTTAATTCATTATGTTCAACTTCCGGGGTATATGTTGGGCGTTATTTGGCCAATTGTGATGTTTACCGAACATTAAAAAGAAGGTCTCATAGCAACCCTTTAATAACTGGAGTCCCCGAAGGTGATTGATTTTGTGCCCAATACATGCTTTCTCAATCCAAGGAGTAAGAAAAGATCACTTTCGTATTGTTTGCGTCCTACTAAAAATGGTGCCATGAAACCCACAAAGGTTGGGTATTAGGCGTTATATTATGCGTGCATTATTGGTTCTTAAAGTGTTCTTTGTGGTTGTGGACCCAAATAAGTATGAGAGAATTGATTACTACTTACTAGAGAATTCCTAAAAGGAGATGCTAACTGCTACAATGAAATAGTCAAAAGGGAGTGAAGGACCTAGCAGAAGCTCTCGCATGCAAGGAGAGCAATTCGGGGTGTCAAAAACGGCTGAGTAGAAAATAGCAGAGGTTGGATGAATAGAACCATTACCAAGATATTATTAGCTAATACGATGGGAAGTCGTCGATCTATTCCTTTGTATCTTTTTTTGGAGCCTATAATACAATTTTGATTTCTCAAAAAAAATATTATTATCATTGTGCGAGGGGAGTAGTAACGTCAATTAAGCCAATGGTGGTCGACCGTCTACAAGGGACGTGACCCTCTGGTCCACCAACTCTGTACCAACCCATCTCAACCATTCAGGATTTGAGGGGCGTCGACAGTAGCTTTCTCTCCTATTTCAATCTCCAATAACATATATATCCATGCGTAGTTGGGTAACGTCTCTTAAACCCGTGAAGGACGAACAGGAAGGAACAGATGAGCATTTCTCAAGTGCTCGTGTAAAGCAGAAAGCATGTAAAGACTGATGGGACAATGGAAACTAAGGTGGAGTTTACTTGCAAGTAATAGAACATCCCATTAAGTGGATGCTGCATTAATTTTCAAGGAAACATGCTAAATAGGTAGGAAGTCCACCAGAATACTCCTTTCCTGGAAATTTAGAGATTGTTGACTTGTAATGATGGATTGGTTTTGGCGGTGAAGGATACTGCATGGAAAATGCCAAGTCTTCTAAATAACTATTTTATTTTGGTCTCACAGAATTAGTCTTCTAAATACGTTATGTAATACATTCGTCATGTCTTAGATTAAGTTATATTATAAGATCTAGTTTCCAGTTATGCACCCTGTCAAGATTCAGAGCGTTGACGAAACCCAAAGTCCCTCACTTTGCCTCTGTTTCTGCTCATTCTTCACGGTGAAACTTGCTTTACCCTTCTTCTCTGCTTAACGAACCATAACATTGATTCTCTCATTTCGCTTTTCTTTTTTTTCTTTATTTTAATCAGAACTGTGTGTTAAAGTCTTTGACTTTCTGGGATTTCCCCATCTCGTTTCCTTGAAATTAAACGTCTCAGATCTATTTTTTTTCTTGTTTCTTGATCTAAAGAACATCTTTTGACTCTTGCGTTTTCATTGTTTAGCGAATTCAAAATCTGGGATTGTTGGGTACTACAATTTACCGTGCTTCAGATTTTTTTTCTCTTTAGTTGTTCGGGTGCTAGTTGTAACTGTCCATATCAACTGATCACTACTATATTGAGATACTCTCATGAAGATTGATGCAGACTTTTTTTTTTTTCTTATGCAGGTTTATGATTGACCAAGTTGATTTTCTCGTAAAGATTTGGAGAAGCTATCTTTTTTCTCTTGGGTTGTTGCTTATATGTTATTGTTGGTAGTACCAATTTGGTTACTTTGAGTGGTTTGGATTGTATTTTTGTGTAGTTGGGACTCAAAAGATGACTGAGAGGAGGAATATGGGGAGAGTGTCGCCATTACTTTTGGTGCTTTTGGCCTTAGGATTTTTCTTTGCAACATATAACTTGTTAACCCTGGTATTAAATTCTAAGGAATCAAATTCAGTTGATGGGTCAGGGTTATCTGATCCTATTACAGAGATGCCTACTGAGCTAAGGATACTTGGAAACTCAAATTCTAAATTCCACGTTGCCCTTACTGCAACCGATGCTCCATATAGCCAGTGGCAATGCCGGATTATGTACTACTGGTATAAGAAGGTAAAAGTAATGCCTGGATCAGACATGGGACAGTTTACTCGAATTTTGCACTCTGGAAAAGCTGACCATTTGATGGATGAGATTCCAACTTTTGTTGTTGATCCCCTTCCGGAAGGTCTAGATCGGGTGAGCTTGATAAAATTTGTCTAATCTCTGAATTACAGTAATTTGTGTTGATTTTACGAAAATCATTTGGCTAGAGGCCTATTTTTTGAAATAACCTTCAATAAAATGTGAGCTCTCATTCAAGTTCCATGAGATCCTGTTTGATGACTATTGGTCAACTTTTGCTATTTTTTTATTGTATCGTAGCAATTTACAAGGACACTGAAGCTAGATCCCATTCTAGTGTCCTGTGATGTCTGATAAAAAATCATAACCTGTCAATTGACAGAAATTTTGAGTTGTGCTACTTGATTTCAACACTCCAACTTTGCTGCTATGTGTAGTTTATTTTCATTATTTACTCGTTTACAGTTTCATGTTCTATCCAGGGTTATATTGTCTTAAATAGGCCTTGGGCGTTTGTACAATGGCTGGAAAAGGCGACAATTGAGGAAGAGTGAGTTTCTAAATTTGTCATGCATAATCTTTCTTCCAAGCTTGACCTCAATGACTTCTGAGAAGTGGGCCATTTTCTGATTGATGCAGATACGTCCTGATGGCAGAACCGGATCACTTATTTGTCAAGCCTTTGCCTAACTTGGCCCATGGAGAACATCCAGCTGGATTTCCATTTTTCTATATTAAACCCAAAAAACACGAGAAAATTGTTAGAAAATTTTATCCCGTGGAGAAGGGTCCTGTGACTGACGTAGATCCAATTGGCAATTCTCCAGTCATAATTAGAAAGGTAGCAGTTGTGTTCAGATGTATCATGTATGAATTGTTCTAACAAATTCATGCATTTCCTTTAATATTGTATTTCAAAATAAAAAATCCTACTATTATTTAAGGTGTTTGGAAAAAAAACCTTAGATGTGCCTATAGTTTATATAGTATGATTCACTATAATCCTCACACTTGTGGTATAGCATAATTTACTATGTTGTGCAGTTGGAGGGCAATATTTTTCATTCAGTAAAATTTACTCCTTATTAACCTATGTTCAACAAAACTTTCACCTTTCAGTCTTTGCTGGAGGATATTTCACCAACTTGGGTAAATGTTTCTTTAAGAATGAAAGACGACCCAGAGACCGATAAGGCATTTGGTTGGGTATTGGAAATGTGAGTGCTGTTTTAGATGGTTTTTTCTGTTTCAGTTCATGTATTGTCATATCATTTAGCTAATTCTTTTGTCTTCATCCATAATGAACTTAAGGTATGCATATGCTGTAGCATCAGCATTGCATGGTGTGCGGCATATACTTCACAAGGACTTCATGATACAGGTAGCCCTGTGTCTATAATAAAGCTTCATGTATATTACTGTATCTTTAGGTCTAGAATTACAAACATTTTTATATTTTTCAGCCGCCCTGGGACTTGAAACTTGGGAAGACCTTTATCATCCATTACACGTATGGGTGTGACTATAATATGAAGGTAGGTTCTCTCTTATTTTATGGACCAGCCTAGAGACCTGATGTTTTGGGGTATAATACAAATACCTTTTCATTTTTGTTGCTCCAGTTTTTTTTTGCAAAAAGCTTACTACTAGAATTCTTGTTTTTGCCCTTATATCAGTTTTAAACATTTTGGTTATAACCCAGGGAGAACTGACATACGGAAATATTGGAGAGTGGAGATTTGATAAGAGATCATATCTTAGTGGTCCTCCCCCAAGGAACCTCACGTTACCTCCACCAGGAGTTCCTGAAAGTGTGGTAGGTCCATATCTTTTTTCATAGTGGGCATATGGGTGATGATAATTTAGAGATCTTGAGAGAACATAATTCAGGTTGTTAATAGGTATTACTGGAAGTTGGAACCATGCTTAGTGACTCTATTATCATGATTTATGGTGAATAAGAAGTGTGATCAAGTTGATATTGAAAGAAATTAAATGACTTGTTAATTGATACAGGATGCAATTAATGAGAGGGATTGTTCACCTTCCTCATATTTTCTTATTTTAATCTAATTAATTACGATGCAAACCAAAGATTGAAGTTAGTCCCTCACAAGCATAAGCTATAAATGCAAATTTTCATTTAGAAGAAGTTTGTTATTGTTGTTGTAATGGCTCAGTAATCTTTACAATTTTACTTACTAATGCCTGTAGTCAGAATTGAATGTTGTCAGTTAAATTCTATACTTTGATGTGAGAACATCCCAAATCCTCATAAATAGAAAAAATCAATGCTCTGTTGTTGAATTGTTCTTGGAGGCAGAACTGATGAACCAATATTCTGCAATCAACATCTTTAGTAAGTGAAAACTTGATGTATTATCTTTAGCAACTGGTATCTGCATGTTCAAAGTATGTTAATTTCCATTATTGTACTCTTCTTTTGGTACTCTCTTACACGCCCATGTGCATTTATACATTCCTTGTAACTGCCTGCAGGTCACGCTTGTAAAGATGGTCAACGAAGCCACAGCTAATATTCCAGGATGGGACTTGGTAAACAGCGGTTGATAATGGAGGTCGGATCATCGACTTTAAGATTCTCTCTCTGAATGATAAGAATGTTGGTCCTTTCTTCACAGCAATAGTATACTTCAAAGGAGATTATATCCCAATACTTGACAGCGACCCAGAGCAGTGGTATAGATAGCAAATAGAAACTTACACCTTAAAGTCAGTACTTTTGATTATTGAGCTCAGCAAACAACTAGGAAGGCATCTGAATTCTTTTGTACGCTTATCTATCACTGTTGTCGTCTTTTTGATTGTCTACGGAACTGTAAATTGCAAGTCTTTGTTGTTTGGTTTTCTTGTAAGATGTTTTACATGGAAACAAACTTAGTTACAACGATTTGTTGTTGTTTTTTAAAGTAGTTAATAGGTTAAGATGGTGTGTTCCATCCACAATGCAATCAGAAGTATCCTACTAGAGTTTGGTTGCGTTAAGAATGTGTTATGCTGCTGAATCTGTAAGGAGATGCATAATCCAAGTGGCCATCTCAACGTGACCAAGGAAAACTGAGTTGTTCAATAATAAGCAGCTTTACTCCTGGTAATAGATAGGAAAATATAAATGTAAGCAAAAAGTGAGGATATTGTTCTATTTACCTTATAAGGGTTTTGGGGGAGAGTGGAAATTACAGGGACCGATGCCAAGGAGATGTAGTTGAAATGGAAGCAGAGCACTTCTATCGATAAGAAATGAATAGAATTTCTCACACGCTAAACATATTTAACAGCAATCAAATTGGAATGGTTATTATTATTAGCTTTTCTCAAGGCTTCTCGGTAGTGGGGTCTTGTGACCTTGTGGTGAGGGATGGTCTCATTTGAACAATTCGGTTAACATTCACTCCCATTCTCCTGGCTTCAAGTCCAGCCTGGAAGAATCGTTTCACAGCATCTTCCATATACTCCTTCCCTTGTTTCACTGTCATTTCTTTTCCTATGGTACTAGGATAGCTACTCAATACATGATCTCCTTTTAGTACTGCTGCCAGTTGGACGAGCTCCTGCTGGAATTCACTAAGCTTTGCCTCATCATTTGGCTCGTTGTTCCTGATCTTGGTGGGATTTGGAAGTAGCTCTATTCAATACAGCAACAGTTAGTGAGTGATTATAAACAGTTAAACACGTGATTGATAGATCCACACCGACCTGGGCAATCAGTTCTGGGTTGGGTCCTGCTCTGAACAATGCTCTCGAATGTACCGGCTCATGAGTCCCTCTTTGTGAGGAAGGCAGAAGGGAGGTTGAAGATCTTCTTCACGGTGGCCGGAATGGACGAGTGTTCATATTGTGACGTTGGATATGGTGATCCATTGGGACCGTGTATAACTGCATGCATGCACATATATCACTCCAAATAAAACTCCGTAAGTATAAATATTTTGTTGGTCGTTTGAACGAATTCAATTCAATATTTGGTCGCGATCCACTTTACTAGATTAAGACCAATCCACACGAATTCCGCTTTTCATGGTTGGCTTTAATTTAATTTCACGTGAGGCCGTCGTCTAAAAAGTAGTGTGAAAGCACAGAATTGCTTTCTCTTAAAGTTATGCCAATGGGGGGCTTTTGGTATTATTTGTAAGACATTCTCCTAACCCTAGTTCTGCCTGCCCAATACAAATTGCTTAATTCAACCAATTTGGCCTAGGAAGCGTTCTGGGTTGTTTATTTTCTAACCGTTAACCCACCAAGTGATTGCAAGTGGAAGAAGAAGCAATTGCTTACCAGTACCCTTCTCTATCCAAGGTGAGACCACTATGGTGGGAACCCTAACTCCCAATCGATCAAATTTGAAAAGGAATGGCTCAGGACCCACAATTCCATCAGGATTTGGTATCCCATCAACTGGGGTTGGTACATGATCGTAAAATCCTCCATGCTCATCGTATGTGATCACCAATAGAGTTTCATTCCACTGTGGGCTACCCCTCAACGTCTCGTACACCTTGACAATCAAACTTCATATAATATTATATATATATATATATATATATAAATATTACAACATCACCTCTGCTCATAGTATTAAAGCAAAAAAACAAAAACCTACCTCCTTCACAAAAAGCTGGCCTTGGTAGACATCATGGGACGGATGATCATCGTTGGCAGGTGAGATTTTGACGTCCATGTACCTCTGCTCTATCACCACATATCCTGGTAGCTTCCCTTGTCGTGCATCACTCTTGAAGAACACATCGTACGGACGGAACCTAGATATATACTTAAGCTTCCTCAAGTTCTTGTAGAACAATGTCGCCGGAATATTCTGCCAGTATACTGCCCAAGATATTCCTGCCTCATCCAGATTTTCCATTATCGTTCTTTGTGGGTATCCCTTTACCAGCAACGTCGAGTTGTTGCTTGTTGCTCCATGAGATGTACCTGAATGAACGTACAACCGATTTGGTTGGGTCGATGCCGGAACTGATGCAAACCATCTGAAATACCACACTTATGGTAATAATTAACAATCAATAATCTATGATCACAATGTGAGGCAAATGCTGCATTGGATTAAAGCTAAAACAATTGAACTAGTATTTGACACTATTTTGGGTACTATTAAGGAATTTTCATACTCCCAGGGTATATAAATTCATGACGTCTCCTCAAGAAAAATCACATCTTGCTGATCATGATAAGGAAATAGAAGATTATGTTGCCAAGCTAATGATAATAAGCATCTTGGAAAATGGAAATTTCCAGATTTAGGTGTTTGCGCAGTGATTTACCTGTCAAAGACGGCGAACTCTGATACAAGAGCTTGGTAGACAGCAACCTTATCAGGCTCAAATCCATTCATGACGTCCCGAGACAAGTTGGCGGATGGGTCCATGGAAAATGCCTGTTGAGCGAAGCCATTCATTGCAGGGTCCTTGGAGGTGTCACTAGAGCCGAATATCTGCTCTCTTATGGCCTGAAATGAGTGACCAGGATCAGGATCTACGTACTGCGCCTGGTTCTTAAAGAAGAATTTGGGTGACTTAGGGTCAGTGGTGTTCAATGAGTTGGATTGAGTTCCATCAACACCGTCGATTTCAGGGTTGATTTTCTTCATCCAACCCAGCATGTGGTCAAAGGACCTGTTCTCCATGACCAGGACAACGATTGTTTTAATGGGACTTGCACGGGTTTGGCCATGAAGGAGTGGGAGAAGGAAAATGAAAATAGAGGCAGCCAAGGAAGCTGGTGTGTTTGAGGCCATGTTTAGTTTCACAGTAGAGGAGAGAAAGACAGAAGTGAAAATGTGTTGCCTTCGTGTCACTGACAAGTTCAGACCCGTGAGCAATCTAACCTTGGTGATCTATTTAAGGAGAATCCAGCGTTTTATGAACAAGTGGCGCGGTGATTTTTTTTTAGTATATAAATAAATAAAAATTATTCAAAAGGCAATTTACAGGAACAATAGTTACAAAGCAATCAGTCCTCTCCTGGCAGTAAAGCTAAAAAGATTTAAGGTATCAAAAACTTGCCCGTTTAGTTCATTATTATTATTATTATTATTTCCTTCTTAGTTGCCGTGAAATCAATTTCAACGGAATCAGGTCAAGTCACATTTGCTTTCAATTATTTGCAATTGAAGGTCTTCTGATCGCGACCCTCAAAACCGTTGCTCAAAAAGTAAAGAATAATTATGGAGGAGCAGTGGACTGGACAGGGCGTTGGTATGATAAGGAGATATACCTTACCATTTATTTTTCTAAATGAAGAGGACCTCTCATTTTTTAATATCCCTTACTTACCCCAATAGGAGATAATGTTGAGAATAGTAGTAACTTTTGTACAACATCTCCTATATGTAGTAGTCTATTATAAGTAAGCTGAAAACTCTTTATAAATAGATGTATGTTTTACAGTATTTGCTGAAAGGTAATAATAATAATGATTTTGCTTCCCAGTTTAGGAGATAGACAATTCACCATAGTAACGAAACTCTCTTTAGAATGTCAAATTTTGAGATTTTATAGAGTTGCAAGCCAACTGCAACAAATCTAATGGTTTAATCAAAAAGTCGTCCACGAATTAGTAGAGAGTGGCTTGCCACCTAACACGACCGCGTAATAAGCACGACTTAATGCGACAGCCACACCACGACCGCCTAAGAGCATGACTTGGTTGGGCCTTTTTACATCCTCGTGACCACACTTTTATGCTAGACAGCAAGCTTAAAATAATTCACACGAGAACTTCTGAGGAATATTTAAAGTTACACAAGGCATTTTAGTTTAGTTTTGACAATGCTTTGTGAGAAATGGCAAAGACTTCATCTCTACTATCACTCTAGCCAGTGTTAACGTGCGCAGTGGAAGTAAATCAAAAACCATTTTAAGTGAAATCTCAATACCACGACCTTTGGCTATTGAAACCATGCACATTCATACAAATGACATCCAACAGCAAGAGTTCTTTTAACATATTTTAAATCCACATCCCACAGTTTCTTTCTTCGAATGGTAAAACCCTTTCAACTCAAACAAACTTCACAAGTTCCTTCTCCTAAAAACTAAATACTCGGTAAAGCAATAACTAAAATTGTCTTCTACGAAGAAACTCCATCATACATTAAACTTCCACTCACCCGTGCATATGCTCTGCCCTACTCATGCTGTAATCAGCATCCTGCCATCCAAATCCGAGTACCAAGACCAAAAATAAGCACCACCACTTGGACCATAATCCTGAATTTATGTGGACAGGACTGGCCAAGTACACAATAAGGTATCAAACTGCCCACCATATGGCACCAGCAAATTCTAACAGCTAGAGCATGATGGGAGTATAGTAGATAAGTCCACTATATCTTCAATCCACCAATCCTCCAAATTTAAGCTCAAGCTGCCCTCATAGACACGTTACATCTCCCTTCAAAATTGATCTGACAATGCATTAACTTCTTACGAACTGCACATCATTAAGATGCATCAATAGTTGCCCCCACCACAGGAAGCAGAGGCCCAAAAAATCTGCATTTTAAGCGAAAAATTGTCAGCTCATAGCATGAATGAGATTTTATTTTCCAAGCGAACAGGCAAATATATGATCACATGCAACAGCTTACGGGACTTCAGTTGAAAATGTTCATAATATGGCAACAGAAAAAGTAAGCAAAATGTGAGCACAGATGTTCAGTGGGCACACAAAATGCTACAGGACAGAAGGCTGCAGATAAGTAATTTAAAAGGCAATCATCTAGAACAGCAAGCCCACCTGATTCCCATAACCGTAGGCATTAGAAAAAAAAAAGTTTATCCGGACCTGGGCAGTTTATTTTCCTACAAATGTTAGTTTACAGATTTATGCTGGCTTTAAGACCCGAGTAGATCACTCAAATGTTTCAAACAACTAAATATAATGGAAAAAGGAATCAAAGATGCATATATGACAACAAACTGTCACCCTAAACAATATATTATACACATTATACTGGAATTCAGAAAACATAATAAAACATCACTTTTCCACTTCAACTGGGAAAAGTTATAAGCTAGCGACATGGAGAATAACAATTAACCAGAGGATAATCTAGTTGCATCTAATCAGGTTTTAAGCTGCCTCAATCCAATAGCCTAACCAGCAAGACACCAAATTAGTCACATAATGAAGATAATGAAATACAAAGGGTAGATAGGTACTTACTTGATTAGTAGCAAGAGTTCGCGACGAGCCAATGCTACCATGCTCCAACAAAAACTTAAATTGAAATTAACAAGGATAGCTAAGTTGGAGTTGTATCGGTAGCAACAGGACACAGCACATTCACCGAAATCACGTTTAGACCCTCAAGAAGAAAGATGAAAGTTAAAGAAGAGCAATTCCCACGAAAAACATAGTATAAACAACATTTAAGGACCAGGGTGTAGGATAGAGAAAGCTCGTCTTACCATCTAAGCCATCATTCTGATTTCACACAACATAACGACCACTCCAGATTGACTGTCCATGATATTGCTCAGGTGTTGGACTGAACTGCTGATTTCCATTTACTAGTTGCTCATGCTGTAACCGTTCTTGTTGCACTCTAAAGTGCTCAATGCCCTGGTAGTTCTGCCAATCTTCTTGTTTTTCCATCTGAAACTGAACAGTGGGAGCCTGTTTTCCAGGAAATGGGAAGCTGATAGCTTCAGACAAGCCATTGTTGTTATTTAGATATTGAGGTGTCATATGAGCAACTAAAGCAGAGGTGCTATTAAATCCAGAGCTTTTTGTTGATGAAGGCATTTGATATCCATCCAACCAGCTATAATCATCCATTAATGGAGCATTGTTCATTGAATCGAATCCAGAAGCAGGTTCAACAACTTGTTTAGGAGGTACAGGATTAAAACCTGGGGGAGGCCCATGGTGCCTCACAGGTCGACTAACTGGACTTTTTCTTGTTGCTGGAGGCAAAGCTGCTGATGTCTTCACAGCCATATCATCAGTAAGAACTCCTGAAGATACAATGACATCAATCTTGGATGGAATTACAGCTTCTGATGTATGAAGCGGATCACAAATGATATTATCACTATTTAAATTCAGAGTCTGCTGAAATGGCACTTGACGGACAACAGGCGGAACTATGCCCAATTCCTTTTGAATTTCATGATTAGTAGTCACATGTCCATTCTCCATGAAACGGACACTCTTTATGTTGCTAGCAAGTGAAGCAGCTTCTTCTGCTGACCATTTTGAAGTGTATTGTTGAATAGGCTGCAGATGCTGAGGGAGACTGCCACTTGTAGTTGCCCAAATATGAGGGCTTGGGCCAATAACAGCTGGCTGTTGAAGATTACCAAGAGGAACTACAGCAGAACCACCATAAAACTGATGATCACCTTGAGGTACATTTAGACCAGGTTTCAAGCCTTCAAAAACAGCCCAATGGGTATTAAGCACATCAGGTTGCTTCCGTGTCACTGCTGGCTTAAACACAATTACTTCATCTTCCTCTTCCCCTTCCACATATAGCTCCTGATTAGGCTGCATCATTCCCAAACTCACTGCTGTCCCAATAGGCATATCTTCCTGAATACTCATTGTATCAAAAGTCAAAACATCATCCTCCGCAATTTGTGAATCAGCAGCTATAACAAATTTGTTCTTTCGGGTATCAAAAAATAATGATTTCTGATCAATGCTAACAATATTGGCTAGAGCCTTCCCAGCTGCTATAATCCTTTTAATGCGAGCTAACTTTTCCTTGCTTCCATTAGCACCAAATGGGTGCTTCCTTGAGAAATCCAAGATGGTTTGTGCAGGGAGAAGTGGCAAAAATCCTCTCAATTCGAAGTCTTCCCACAAAGCAAGTAGGTTTTCTGTCTCCCCTTCTTCGTAGCGGTGCATATTATGAAAGCAAGTTTCATCCTCATTTCCATCCAGTAACATCGAGCGGCATGACAATATCTTGTTCAAGAATGAAATACACTGATGCCAGAAATGTGACCAAGCAGAAGCCTGTTTCTCATCAACATAACTGCCTGATGCAACATCAGGACAGCATGCCAGCCATTCCACAAAAATCAAGATGCCAGGTAGAAGGAAACTTATAGTAGGATTGTGTAACTCTGCACATCTATATAGAACATGCCCCATAAACTCCAATACTGCAGTAAATGCATTTTGAAGTAGAAAAGCCCGGTGCACAATCTCTGCATATGTCTGGTCTTCAACCTCTCTTTTCCCATTATGAACTGAGAATATAAGAATGGAGATGAGTCGAACTATAAACATTCCATTCTCAGAAGCATCTGAACCAAAATTCAACTCCTCTTCTGGCCCAGAAGAAAGAAGCTCACAGAATCCACTGCTCGCCAATTTTAGAACTTCTGCAAATGTTTCTAGGCTGGACAAGATATGAAAAAGAAGTAATTATCTAGGAATCCAGATAAAAGAGTCTGAATAAAATGCCAAGCGCTTAAGAAAGAATACCTTGTACGAGTGAAAAGAATGCCATTTAGTCGTATAAATTGGATACAAAATGATTTGCGCATCTCAAAGACTTTAGAGGCCCTTTCCTTCTTAGCAACAGCTTCAAAGTTCACGTCTCTGGACGCAAATGGTGCATCACCTTTTACTTTTCCTTTTCTAGCCAGGTGCTCATATGACTCTTTAAGCAGAAGGTTGTGATTCTGGCGGTTCTGTAAAATAAAGGACTTGTATGAAATCATTGTTTTACCTCAACCATATGGCAACTTCATAAAAAACTTTTCTTGCAGTGAATAACTTAATGTTTACAACCTAACATCAATTAACACAAGCCCCTCTTAACCTGTTGTTTCCAACTGCTTAAAATATATTATCTAATTCTGCTTTTAAGTCATCTAAACTCAAAAGCCTAAGCATCAAACAAGTTTAATAGTCAGATAGGACTTTCAAAAGGTTTAAACACGGCCATACCAAATTGATATTCATGCTGTTAATTTAGAGCTCATTTCTGCACTTGGCCATAGAAGTCAATACAATTTTATACAAACTTGAATTATCCATAATACTTAGCACTTGAAACAAAAGATAAAGAGAAAGTTAGACATTTATAGTTCTTCCAAAAAGTATGTTGAGTGGCAGATCATAATACCTACTTTTTCCCAATAGTTCTAACATAATTTTAAACACTGCATGTTCTAAACTAAAACTAAATGTTTGAGAAAAATAACAAACAAGAACACAACTACAAGGTACCTTCTCAAAAGCAACAATCAAATTGTCTCTTGCAGTTGCAAAGGGGTTATCTGCAGACAGACTCCTGAAATACTGATACACTGCCACCAGCTCATCACCCGAATAAGAAGCCAAAATAGCAAGCTGAAACATGTAAAAGATTTATAAAACTGAAAAGAACAAATTCATTTAAATATTAGAATAAAAATGCAAGTTTATGCTACAGCAATAATAAGACAACATAAAAGAACTATCAACCTGATGATGTGGATTCCCACTTGAAGGCCAAAGAGATGCAGCTTGTAAGTAGTAACTTGAAGCTGCTGCATACTCACGGGTTTTTGAATCACCTTCCCCATAAAGTCCCTTATACCTGGCAAGGTCACCCAAATATATCAAACAACGGTGACAAGAGATAAAGCCTTTCTTTATATCAGTTGTTTTCTTTCCATCTTTTTCCATTACAATCCCATTATCTGAATCCTCAGAAAAGTACCCCAAAGGAAGCCCATACTTGGCTCTGATTTTCAGAATCAGATCATGGTAGAACCCTGTTGCTTCTGAAAGAAATGTTTTGAACTGAAGCCTAATTTTTGTAACTCGATCAGGTCGTGTTGAAACCTTTACACCTGGCGATAAGTTTGAGCCCGAGGAGGATAAAGCAGCACTGAAATGTGCCCTAAATTCCTCAATATGCCTATAATGCAACTGCCATAGACCATATTCTACATTGTGCTGCTCAGAAAAACCATGATCCTCGAGAATTATAGCTTCATAGTTCTCACGCATCTGCTGCCAAGCATTGGGATCTGATGGTACACGAGCCTGAGCCGAACATCGGCGCTTATTCTCAATCTCTATATTCTGCATGAAAAGAATAAAGAGTTAGAACACAACAAACTCAATTTCAGAACCAGCACATGGACATGCATAAATACAAGATAGGGAAACTCTCACGGAGAAAGGATAATTAAGCAGCAAAATTATATTCCATCTAACCACAAGGCAAACAACAAGGCTCCCAGTTCTTTGAGCAGGTAGGGAAAAGTAAAAACGAGGGAAAGACAAAAATACCTTTTCATAAAGTCGTTGAGCACGCTCCCATGATGGAGCAGACATTTTGTCCATTTTCACAATCATCATCCATCAAATCACAACTTCATTTTTTTTTTTTGGTAAATTCAACTTCATTCATTTTATAGATAGATGTAGTCATCGGTAAGATCTGCTGTCAAACAATAAAACAAAATGGGACCAAAATTTGTTAGCCTAGAATTTCACAAAGAAGCCATGAAGCAAATTAGCATAGCCGAGAAGAACTGCTCAATAATGCATGATTTATTATCCAAAATCTATTCATTTACGAACATCAATAATTTGAATTTTAACCAATTGGCCAACATTGCTTTTCAAAACCAATATTCAGAAATGATAAACTGGACAAGAATGTCTACTACAAATCCACAAGTACCATGACCATAAAAACTGCAATTTAGGACGACGGTTTCGATCACCCAATCCAAGAGCTTCAAGTATCAACAATTAAGTAACTATTAACAGTTGACCAAGAAAAGAAACCTTTTGACACTGTCAGATCAAAACCACAAATATTCAATCACGTAGCAACAAAGCAACCAATCTGATCATACTATGATAAATAGGAACAAACTGATACCGAGCCTTCCAAAGATCTTATATATCCTCCCTTTAAAAAATAGGAGACAGTTGCGATTTCATTATAATTCTCAAATTTATCATAAAAACACAAAAGTAAAGCTAGAGTAAAAAAAAATACAAAAAGAAAGAAAACGAATGCATACCGTTTCAGAACAACATTATCAACAGAGAATAATTTCCAAGAAAAAGAAAATCCATTACGAAATTAATTAACAGAGAAAAAGAGACGAAAGGAACAAACTAACAAGCGATCCGTGGAGATTATACAACGATCGTCGAAGTGCAATTCATCAACCACAAACAGAACGCAAACACAAACAAACAAAAACCATTAAAATCAGAAGAAAATAGAATAAAAAATAACAAGATACTCGTAAAACCAGATCTAGAAGAAGAATATGGGTTAGTAGAAATTAGGGAGAAAGAAAGAAGAGATAGACATTGGTGATTTAGGGTTTGCTTGTTTGAAGTTAATTTGGGGCTGAAGCTATTATAAATTGAATTCAATTCAATGTGTTTTCTTCGCCATTTCCCAGTCGCTTTCCAACTCTAACTCCTAAACGGCGACGCCTAAGCTTCTAAATGTTTATTGTCTACTTTTGGGTAACGACTTAACAAAAGTTTGAATACAGTTGGCATTGATTTTTGGTTTTAGGTTCTTCAGAGTCCACGCGCCAAGAGGTAGGGGATTTTAGAGAGTGTTTATCACTCGCCATTGTTCCAAATGGTAACATTTTAGAGCAATAGATTAATACTAAAATTATGAAACTTGAAATTAATTTGCAGATAGCTAACTAGTGGGTTGAGTTGGATTTGAATTTAGATTTGGACTAATTGGAAAGAGATGTTTTTATTTAACGCTTTTAAGCACTATTTTAAAAATTAGATCAAAAGTTAAACTGATAAGACAATAAAATTAAGGATTTAAAAGATTCAATCGAATCGTCATAAAATTAATTAAAATTGAAAAAAATTAATTTTTTTTGAATATTATCGAAAGAAATTGTTCTTACATATGAAAAATTTTGAAGTTTAATTAAAAAAATTTAAATAAAAATTAATTAATTTATTTTAATTTATAAAAATTGATTAATTTACAAAATCGACTGATTAATTAATAAACTAGTAAGTTTTTAACAATAAAGGTTATTAAAGTAAATCAAACCAAAAAATTTAAAGCCGAATCAAAAAGTAAGTCAATTCAAAATTTTATAATTGAATCGGCCGAACTGATTAAGTTTTTTAATCATCATTTTTAAGTACACCTTTGATTGTAGTTTGATAAAATCATCAAAATTGTTTGCAATTATAGCAATGCCATGTATCCATTTAGCTATATACAAATTAAACAAGTAGAATTATTCAACAAATGACAAATTATAATTGAAGTACTCTTAATTCTTAGATAATTTATAGACTTTCAACGTTTAAGAATAATTAGATTTCTCCTCTTAATGTTGTTTTTAGAAGGATGTCTTTGATACATAGATAACCGTTTATCATAAACTTTAAACAAATTGATGGATAAGTAGTTGATAATTTAGTCTATATACACGTACAAGTATATAAAAAAATAACTAACAAATCTTATCATTTATAAGAATTTCTTCATAAATTTATAATTAACAATTCTCATATAAGTTTCAACAATATATTTAGGGATAACAAATTAAATAGTGCCTAGATTTTTTAATTTAGTACCAATTTTTTAAATTTTTTTAATTTAGTAACTAACTTTTTAAAATTTATATAAATCGGGTTAAAATATTGTTTTTGTTGATGTGGCGTGTCCATTAAATGTTTTTAAAGTTTTCAATGTTGTGACTAACTTCTTAAAATTCATATAAATTAGGTTAAAATATTGTTTTTGTTAATGCGGTTAATAAATAGACATTTATATAGCATTTAATGAACACGCTACATAGCAAAAACAACTTTTTAACTTGATTTATATAAATTTTAAAAAGTTAGCCACTAAATTAAAAACTTTAAAAAATTGACACTAAATTGAAAAGATGTTAAAAGGTTAAATACTTTTGAATATGTTATCTCACATATTTATGAATACAAAAATTACTTTTTCTCAATTTCAGAGTAAACTTTCAATTATTAAGTAATGATGACATTCTTTTATAAGAGGATATGTAAAAGTATATGACAAAAAAGAAAGGATTATAACTTCATATTTTGAGATAACCATCATCATTCATCAATTATTTTTCATATATCTCTTATTATGTGAAGTAAAATAATTTTAACAAAAGAAAGATTATATCAATCCTTTAATTGAGGTTTTGTCGAGGAAGTTCATTCAATGCTATCCTCAAATTCAATGTCTAATTTTTTTCGTTTCTTACGTAAGTGTTGTAATTGCATTAGTTTTTTTACTTGTGCAATTAATGAAGATGTGACTTTTTTTAAAAAAAATTGCTTACAATTGAGCAAAAAAAAAAAAGAGATTAGCCATCTATTTGAAATTGCCAAAAAAAGATTATAAGAATTAAGGAGATTCAAATATACGGTTTTTATTATTACAAAATATTAAAATACTAATGAAACTATCTAAGCAATGATACGTAATATTTGAAAGTAATTTTGTAAGAGAAAGTTTATAAAAAAGTTTGAGATTGTTTCTTGAAACTTGAATTAAACAAAAAAGTTTAGAAAGGAATGATTCAAGAATTGAAATTCATGCTTGGTGATTTCTAAGAGGTGATTCAAGGTTTTGATAAGTTACATATAGTGATTTAAGTGTAGCTTGAAGGTTTATAAGCAAGTTAACATATGAGAAATATTGTTGTAGTATTTTAATGATAAGTTCCTTTATGGGTGTAGGATTGAGGTTATTTAAGCTGCATTAGATAGCTAAAAGAAAGGACTACAAACTTAAAAAGAAAAATTCCAAATTAAGTTGACTAAATAAACACTTATGAATAGTAGTTTAATCAATTAAGGTGGATCAATTGCTTAAACCAAATTTTGTTTTTTAGGCCTCAAACAATTATATTTCACCCAATAAAGAAGGGAGTGCCCTTAACATTGGCTACCAGGTTGAAGAACAATATAAGAAGTATTTTTTAAAGCTAGAGAACATAAGAAAGCTAGAGAACCAAAATGAATTAAATACTATACGGATCAAAATGTTGAGTTATAATTAAGTTATTATATTCTAATGAAAGAAAGCTTTGTTATAGTGTGAGCAACGCAACTGTTAAGATAATTGTGTCATTGTGAGACTTAGAATTGTGTTAGAGAAAGTTATAAATAGTTAAAAATTGAAAGATTTATCTTGATTCTTGAAAAAAATGAATTGTACTAGTTTACTCTCCATACATCAAAGATGAGCCATAGTGGATATGGAATTCTTGAGCAAGTTTAAATAGTGGATGCCAAACATTTTGATGTAGGAGTCCTTTATTTTAATATTAAACCTATTGGGTGTCACAATATCCTTTTAGAGGATATGTCGGGGACCTATTTCCCCAGACTCGTTTTGTAATCAGTTTTGTTAATTTTCCTTTTAATAAAAAAAAGAGTGGATGTAAGTCTAGGAGGACCAAACTGTTAAGTCAAGAGGACTTTACTTCTATTAATTTTGATGACAACCAAATAATAATAATCTTAGAAATGTATGAACTGTTTTGACAAGTTTGTTAAGTGTGCAGAAAAATGTAAGTAACACTTAGTCAAATCCAGAAGATGCGTGGTCAACAACAAACGATATATCTACAATAGACGATACGTCAACAACAGACGATACGTTAACAACAGACAATATGTCAACACCAGACGAAGCGCAACACCAGACAAAGCGCAATATAAGAGGAAACTTGATAACAGAAGAAGTATTATCCAGACGATACAAAAGGAAGATATTTTAGAATGTCAGTCAGTCAGTTAGTTGGAGTTAGTTACAAGACTCAACTAATAACGGTTTCTAGAAGATTCAAGAAGCAGTTTCTCAAGAAGACAATTGAAGACTTAGGCTATAAATATCGGTTTGAGTCGTAAACTAAATAATAATTTTTACAAGAGAGAAAATCTGATTGTACAATACTTAGAGAAACTCTGTATTCAAGTATGAAAGAAAGAGAGCAAATACATCTATAACGTGAAGCTCAAACAATATCTTTCCAAGAGAAAGAAAGACTAGAGCCTGGTGAGGCTAAGAAAGCAGATAAAGAATACTTTGTGAGAGAGACCTAAAGAGGCTCTGCAAGTGTAGAAAGAATACTTGTAAAGTTGAGGAATATAGTGAAATCTCAGACAAACACTGAGGACTGGACGTAGCCCAAGGTTAAGGGTGAACCAATATAAAATTGCGGTGTCTATTCTCTAACCCTTATCTTTTAATTTTCTTATTGTTAGAAGAGTAGAAAATAATTTTGCGATTACATTACTCATCGAATTAAGTAAATTGTTTTGTGATCATTTGAAATTCTAAAGAAATCCAAGAAATTTCCAAAGATTAATATTTGTAAAGATTTTACATAATTCAACCCCCCTTCTTGTGTATTTTACATATTATACGTGATTTCTATATTAACAAGTGATTTACTTCACAAATAACTCTCCTATTCTTGAGGGACAAATTGTTTTTCAGTTTTAACTTAATCACTTACCACTATTTTAGGTGTTATACAATCATGGGTTGCTATTTCACGTTTCTAGTTTGATGTAAGGGTATCTAATAGCCGAAGTTGTTTGATGTAAGGGTATTTAATAGCCGAAGTTGTTTGTTTTCAATAAAATAAGAATTCCCCCAGTTTTACTAGTGCAATCAGTTCTTACATTCACAAAAGCTCTCTGTTTCAACATCTGGTATCGGAGCCCACCACGGGGCCTGATCAAAGCTTGCGACAAAGTAACTAACATGAAGGAACAAAGATATGATGTCTGAAAGCAGTTTCGTGCAACCTGCCATTACAAGATTTGACGGACACTATGATCACAGGAGTATACTGATGGAAAACTTTCTACAATCAAAGGAATATTAAACTTGGTGGAGACAGGAATCATTGCAGCAGCAGAAGGAGTTGATTCAAGTGACACATAAAACAAAGTGATTTAAGATCATAAATTAAAAGACTTAAAGTGCAAAAACTACTTGTTTCAAGCCATCAATCATTCAATCCTATAGACAATATTGAAGAAGGACAGTGCGAAAGATATATGGGATTCTTTGAAGAAGAAATATCAAGGAACAACACGTGCAAAACGTGCCCAATTATAGGCTCTTCGAAAAGAATTTGAAGTACTACACATGAATGCTGGAGAGTTGATCAACAATTATTTTGGAATAACACTCACCATTACTAATAAGATGAGGATTCATGGAGAGCATGTTGAGGATGTAGTAATTATTGAGAAGATCTTAAGGTTTATGATTCTGAAATATGACTACGTTGTATGTTCTATTGAGGAATCAAATGACTTGGACACTTTGTCCATCGATGAACTTCAAAGTAGTCTTTTAATGCATGAACAAAGGATTAGTCGTCATGTTGTAGTGGAAGAACAAGCACTGCAAGTCACTTCAGGAGCCCAACAAGGAGGACGGGGTAGAAGTCGAAGTACCTATCGTGGAAGAGGAAGAGGAAGGGGCATATTAGGGATTGACAAATCAACCCTAGAGTGTTACAATTGTCAAGAGCTCGGGCATTTCAGTAGGAGTGCTTAAAGAAAGCAAACAATCAACATGCAAACTATATAGAGACGAAAGAAGAGATGTTATTAATGGTGCATATTAATCTCAAAGAGCAAACTATATAGAGACGAAAGAAGAGATGTTATTAATGGTGCATATTAATCTCAAAGAAGTTGAAACTGGGCACATTTGGTTCCTCGATTCTGGGTGCAGTAACTATATGTATGGCAAGAGGGATATATCGATTGACTTTGATAACAATTTCAAAGAATTAGTAAAGATGGGAAATGATTCAAATCTTAGTGTACAAGGCAAAGGCACAGTTCGAGTCGAAGTGAATGGAATCGTTCACGTGATCACAAGTGTTTTTTTATACCGTAACTAAAGAACAATCTATTAAGTATTGGACAGCTGCAAGAAAAGGGACTCACTGTGCTTATTCAACAAGGGAAATGTAAGATCTTTCATCCTGAGAAAGGTCTAATCATCGAGATTGAGATGACTCAAAATAGAATGTTTGTTGTGCTCGCTTACTGCCTATCATCGAGAGAGACAAAGTGCTTCTCCTTTCTGACCACAGATCAGGCCACTCTTTGGCATCAACAATATGGACACCTCAACAAGAATGGACTCAAGGTACTCCAACAAAAGAAGATGGTAGAAGGGCTACCATAGTTCAAAGCTATTCAACGAATATGTGAAGGTTGTCTTGTAGGAAGACAGGATCGTGATCCCTTCCCAAAGGAAAGCATTTGGAGGGCTTCCAAAAGACTTCAGTTGGTGCATGCTGATTTATATGGTCTGATAAATCTAGTTTCAAACAGCAACAAAAGGTATTTCATCACCTACATTGACGATTTCAGTAGAAAAACCTAGGTCTATTTTTTGACAGAAAGTCGGAAGCCTTTGTTACTTTCAAAATTTACAAAGAAAAGGTGGAGAAAAAAACTGGAGCATTCATTCAAAGTCTAAGAACAGATCGAGGGGGCGAGTTCACATCACAAGAGTTCACAAGCTTCTGTGAGGGCTTCCGAAAGACTTCAATTGGTGCATGCTGATTTATGTGGTCTGATAAATCCAGTTTCAAATAGCAACAAAAGGTATTTCATCACCTATATTGACCATTTCAGTAGAAAACTTGGGTCTATTTTTTGACAGAAAAGTCGGAAGCCTTTGCTACTTTCAAAATTTACAAAGAAAAGGTGGAGAAAGAAACAGGAGCATTCATTCAAAGTCTAAGAACAGATCGAGGGCGCAAGTTCACATCACAAGAGTTCACAAGCTTCTGTAATGAGCATGGGATACACAGACAATTGATGGCTACATACACTCCCCAGCAAAACGGTGTTGTCGAGAGGAAAAATCAAACCATTATGAATATGGTTCGAACTATCCTGCCAGAGAAGCAAATCCCTAAAACCTTTTGTCCTGAAGCTGTAAATTATACCGTGCATGTGTTGAATAGAAGTCCAACACTTGCCGTGAAGAGTAAGACACCTGAAGAGGTGTGGAATAAACTTAAACCATACCATTAGTGGAGCATTTCAAAGTTTTTGGTTGTATATCACATGTTCATGTACCTGACAACAAGTGTCGGATCCCGTTTCCGGAACCCAACTACATGAGCCATGACCCTTGACTTAGACAAGACTTCTTACGACTTTCTTCTCTCTCCGATACTATAGATATTAGATCCTGGCGATCCCAGGACACGAGCCCTACTGTGGCCCATTCCCGAGACACTGGACCTGCTGAAACCCTAGTTGTGACACTTGCTGCTTATCCATATTGTGGTGAGCATACATTAACCAAACCCTCCTAGTCATAATTTGACTCCATCGTAAATCATCAA
>JAOTBA010000203.1:14456874-14474102 GCA_025629845.1 Erythroxylum squamatum
AAATGTGTATTCCTCTTTCCCTAAATGAATTTCCACCACAACTTTCCTCCCATCCCAGCCCCCTCCCCCCCTCCCCTCCCTTTTATGCCTTAGGAACCCACCCCTCCTTAGATCTCAACTCACCAAATTGACCCCTCTTCTTCATAAGTTCCTACCACTTCAAACACTATGCTAAAGCCTTTGAATTAAAAGCATGTTTTTGGAGACCTTTTTGCCTCTACCCTTCAATTTATTCCCTCTTTTGTTAGAGAGGGCTCAACCATAGTCTCCCCCTCCTCAAACTCGAGGCTAGCACTTAGGAAGCTACGTTTACTGGGTTCTTTATAAGAAAGAGACTAGCTTTCCCATTGATGAAATTGTGGGTAATGAAATGTTGGAGACTTAGATGCCTACAAGAGGTTCTTTTGAGTGAATATCATCTGTTTCTCTTCAGGTTCAACTCTAAGGATCAATCTCTCAAAATAATCAAAGAGGGATATTGGCATTTAAATGGATTACCAATGTTCCTTTAGATGTCGAAACTTGCAATCATAATTAACAATAAAAAAAATGTTCCCTTATAGGTTAAATTCCATAAAATTTCCTTAGAGTGCTGGTCCATAAAAGGGTTAAGTCTCTCAACAAGTTACATAAGTAACCTTTTGTGCATGGATGAAGCAACATTAATAACAAAACATATTAGGTATGCAAGGTTATGTATCAGTGTTAAAATGAACTATAACTTACTTGAGGAGATCCTTTTGTTGACGTTAGGAACAAATGACACCCTAATTAAGGACACCATTAAGGTCTCTTACTAGTGGAGATCATTATTGGTGCAGCAAGGGAAAAAGTGGAAGCCTGTTGGTAAGGTTTCTCATACTAGATACTATGATGAATTGATGGCTATAGATAACTCTCAATTTGAAGGGTTTAATGAAAAGCCTCCTAAGGATTCACCTATTAAGCAAGAATCTTCCAATATAAGTGATGAATCACCCCTCTTGCCTACTCAATGTCCTAAAGATAATTCCAAAATTATTTGTACTCAACCACTAGATGGTAAATTTATCTAAGTAGTCAAAGGGGATGAACAACAGAATGGTCAACTCTCTAAACTCCTGTAATGTATCCTCAGGTGCTTTTAAAGTTGTGGAAAGGAGAAAATCTAGATGTAAAGCTAAGTTTAGATTAAATACCCTTCCCAACCTTAATTTAAGTGATTATATAGCATGTAAGAGGTCTTAATGATCCTAAAAAGTAGAAAATGGTGTGTGAGTACATAAAGTCAACAAAATCAAAGTTGATTGGTCTTTTGGAAACTAAATTAAAGAAAGGAAAAAAAACCCTAGATATATGGTTATTCAAATCCCATTGGAAACTCGTAACTAATTATGATAAACACCATCAGGGTAGAGTAATTGTTACCTATAATCCTAATTTTTTCTTGGTTTTATAACATTTTTGTATAAACCAATGCATTCACTTATGGATAAGATTATATGAATGTGAAAGGCCTGGCTCACCTTCATCTATGCATCCAAATTTGCCTTCTAAAGATTATCCTTGTGGAATGACCTAGAACATTATAAAATTATTGTGAATAAACTTTAGTTTATCAATGGGGACTTCAATAGTATAATTTTGTTGTCTAAGGGGAATAGAAGCTTGGGAAAGCTATGTAGTGGGTTGAGATCTTATATTCTAAATCTTTAGGTAACATATTTTAATTATAGTTGAACATTCTAAACTTGGTCTAACAATAAGAAGGGATCATAGTAATTGAAAAAAAAAAGCTAGAAACAACACTAATTAACCTTAAAGGGCTTCATAAGTTCAATTCTATTAGAGCCTTCTTTAATAATAACCTTTGTTCAGATGCTTCCTAGTGGAGATCCATGATATCATAGATGAAGCAAGAGGCCCTCCTCCATTTAAGTTTTCTAACTATCTATATGGAATGAATAGCTCCCAAAAAGCTATAATCAGGGGTCTTGATTACCAAGCTCAAGGCCATGCTTCCTTCTAATTCAAAAAAAAGCTATTGATGATAAAATAGGAACCTAAATCCCTAGAGCCGAACTTACATAAAGACACTTATGAAGGTATTCATTGGGCTAAGGAAATTTTAAAATAATGTCTGGACAATCTCTATGCCTTTCTTACTGATAATTCACTAAAAAAAACACATGCCTTAGCATATAAGGGTCTTAGAAGCTTAAAAGTGTTATGGTTGAAAGAAGGAGACTTAAACTCCAAATTCCGTCATCTAAACTTGTAAGGTGGAACCATAATAACCAATATTGTATGGAAGAGGGACATTTTGTCATTAAACAGAAAATATTAAAGCCCTTGCTAGAGATTATTTCTTTAAGGTGTTGGAAACTTCATGTTACCATCCATATAGTTCAATTATTCCTAAGGTTATATCTCCTGAGTAGACTAAAATCCTCGGTAGAGCTTTCATAAATGAGGATATAAAGGTCGTTGTATTGCCACTTAGTCCTAATAAAGCCCCTAGTTTGATGGTTTTAATGATTTTTTCTATCAAACTTCTTGGACTACTATTAAAGATCATGTTTGTAAAGATCAGGAGTTCATTACCAATTTAAAGATGCTTAAGGTATGGAATTGCACTCATCTATGTTTAGTTCCTAAATCTCATAATCTATCATCCTTAAGAGACTTTAGACCAATTTCTTGTTGCAAAACTATTTACAAAATTATCTCTAAGCTCCTGGCTAATATGATCAAACATATCTTACCCTCCTTTATTAGCCAATCTCAAGTTGCTTTCATTAAAAGAAGAAGTATTAGGGACAATGTTATGCTTGCATAGGAATTGCTAAAGAATTGATTTTATTAAAAGAAAAAAGGTATTAGGGAAAATGTTATGCTTTCATAGGAACTGCGAAAGAATTACCATGTTAAGGGCTCAGGTGCTAATTATGCTCTCAAAATTGATATTCACATAGCTTTTGATTTAGTGAATTGGGATTTTATGCTTCACATATTAGAAGCATTTATGTTTCTTGACATATTCATCACTTGGATTTCCCAATGTATAACTACTACATCCTTTAGTGTGTTAATCAATGGCGAGGGTTCTCAATTATTCAAGGGTGCTAAATGATTAAGGCAAGGTGACACTTTGTCCCGCTACTTTTTACCATATACATTGAGGTTCTTAATTGTATCATTCATTAAAATGTCCTCATATCTATAATGTTCTAGCTAGGCATGGCAAAGCTTACCCAACCTAAAATCAATAGGTCCGACTAGAGTTAACTTCGATTTGGACCAGGTTCTAGCTTTTTCTTTGAAAATTTTTGGCTTTAAGTCAAACTTGAGCTTTGGTTGCTTGTCCTGAAGCTTAAATTTTTCAAAGAAAATGAAGTCATTTTTTAAGTTAAAAATATATTTAATTGGGTTTGATCTAGGCCTAAAATTTTTCCACCCCAAATTCTGGCTTGTACTCAACATTTTCTTAGCATTTAACTCTTTTAACTCATGTTTGATTAACTACAACTTATTAAAATATATGAAAGCCTTATAGCCTTAGATCTCTCGTGACATACCTCTTATAATTTCTCCATTAAAGCCATCTTCCTCTGTAAAAAGTTATTAAACCTTAATGAACACTTCCTCTTATATTTGTGGAACATGTCTTTAACTATAATTGGGAAATGAACTGAGAACATTAGGCTTCTAAACTAGCTTTACTCTTATGGAATTTTTCCAATCATCATTCATTTATTAAAGACTTATCAAGCTTCTTCCTTAATTGCCATTTAGAAATTTGTTTGTTTCTCCAAGAGAAAAACTTCATTTGAACTTTAGATTAATAACTTTAATCTTTTTTGCAGTCTCTCTAAAATTATTAGAAAAGCTCCTTATGCATAAATTACCTCATCTTATAACCAACAAAGAAAAATATTAAAGCTTTCTAATAGAATTTAAATGTACTAAATAGTCAAGTGGATACTACCTATCTTATCCTATAACAATTTCCATTGAATTGAGAAATTTGAGCTATAAACATAAGTAACTAGTACCTTAGTTTCCTCTAGAATAAACTAAGTAAAGATATGCATCATTTAATCATTGGAATCCAAAGTGTTAAGTCTTACTTTTCTCGAGTCAAAAGCTATTATTATGTGATCATAGTGGTCGTGTTGGTGATTGGACAAAAAAGACCATTTACTTTCCAAAGTCTTTAATTTTGTAATTTGCTCCTAGCTAATCTTATTCTCCAACATTCCTCTAATTTTTGGTTTGACTTCACTTGCAAAATATTATGGAGATAATTGCTTCTTGGTGTGGTTAATGTCTTTAATTTTCTAAGATACTATTGACATTAGAAGTAGGTTTAGAATTGGATCCTTTGGATATGCTCTTCCTCCCTGACTTCCTTCTTATATCACTCTTAAATTCATAACTTTTTTTGTAAGTTCATCAATTAAAATTCTTTATTAGAATCTTCCTTAACTTTCTTTTTTAGAGCCACCATTTCCTCACTTTCTTCTATTATTATCCCTTTAGTTATGCTTATCTTTTGTATACCGCTGCCATGGATATCATTCTGCTAAGATTTCGGTCCCAATAAATCTATGAAGTCTCCTTTTGCTAACTTCCTTCCTTTAGGCCTCCATTGCTTGCCTACCATTTAAGTCATGGTTTTCATTAGTAGAACACCATGGTGGTGTGTCAAAGGAATATAATTAGGTAGTTCCCTCTCCAAGTCTACACTTATACATAAACTTGCTTAACTAATCTTTTTCCTTCTAATTGTTGTCTCATATGTGTAAATGGGCTTCCCTATATAGCTTGCTAATAAACTTAAACCATTTATTGAAAAATATTATAGAGGTACATTATGAATGTTTACCTATATTATTACACTCTTATGCTTGATTCTTTCTAGACTAATGCTATATCTCCACACTTGTAGAAAGATAGGGAAGTTGAGAATATGCCATGGACCTACTTCTACCATATTCCTAGTGATAGATTTGTTTTAAAGTATGTTTTCTAGGTTGTAAAATGTGTTATTAGGTGTTTTCTTGGGTGATAATCATATGTATAGGGCTTAGATTTTGTTTTTGTTAGTGTTTTTATGTTTTCTTTAATGATTATTGATTAGGGCAAGAATTTGATCTTAATGCATGTTTTAGGGGATGTTTAATGTGTTTGGATGATGACTTGTTTTAGGGGATGTTTAATGTGTTTGGATGATGAGTTGAGATAGGAAACTTCAAGAAAGGTTAAAGAAGAAGTTGGAGGAAAAGACCTGTTATGATTGTGCAATTGAAGCTGCAACAGTTAGAGACCATCTATCACAATTGTGAAAAATGTGCACGATCATGAAAAAACATGCAGATAAGACCTAGTGTATGATTGTGAAAAGTTAGAAATTTTAGTTTGCAATATTTTTATATTTTTGATAATTTGGGGCTATTTTTAGAATATAAATAAGTTAGGAAACCTTAGAAAGAACCTTAGGAGGATAAAGGAGTATAAATGGAAACAAAAAACACAAAAGAGGTAGTTGGAACATCTAAGAAAGAGATCAAGGAGTCAAAATTCTAGAAGAACAAAGTTGTATAATTTTCTAGCTCAAGAACAAAAAGAAAAATACATCCAAAATGCAAACTTCTACACTTTCCTTTTTCTTTCCTTTTTATTAAATGTTGAAGATGAACAATTTGGGATATATTTTGTCTATGGATTCCTAAATTTGTTTTATGAATTACTCTTGAATTTTTTTGTTAAACTTTTATGTTTTTGATTTAATAGAAACATGCTTTATGGCGTTTATTATTTTACTCATTGATCTTAATCGCGAGGTTAGGTTGAAATATTTGTGTTATGTTGCATCGTGAGAGTTGGTACCATAATAAACATATAAACATTATATTGATAGGAAACTGAAGTGAGATATTAATTTTTTGTTAGTTACCCTTAAGATTGCTTTAAATCCAATTAGATAGTTAGGAAGAGTTTTGAGAGATTGAGAGATCGCAATTCAATTCTTATCTATTTCAATTAGGATTAATTAGTTAGATATTAAGAGAGGTAATCATAACTATTGAATGTCTAGTGTCAAGCATTATTAAATCAAGAAGGTGAAGTGAAAACAAAATAAGGATATAAGTAATTTGTAAGTTGTTATCATTGATTAGTCACAAGTTTACTGTTGCATTGTTAATTGTTTAATTATTAATTTTCTCTAGTTTAGTTTATTTTCTAGCTACAAATATTATGTTGTTTACCTTAAACAAAGTGTTAAAAAAATGTTAGGTGTCTAATAATAATCCTTGTGGGAATGATACTATTTATACTATAAAACCTCGAACATTTCCTTTCATTGAATATAAATTTTTATGTTCAGTGATTAATGTTTTTGGACGAATAGTGATTTTTGGGGGACCCAATCCCGAAATATTGAAAATTATCCGGAATAAGTATTAGAGTCCAATGATAATAAAACAGATAGAAAATAAGTTCGATAGGATGGATTTTGGGAGTTCCAAAAGTTTATGACTAAAATGCCCTTTTCGGAAAGTAATGAGAATTAATGATTTTAAACCCATTTGAAAATTTTTAAAGCATCCAATCAATAAATATTCCTAATTAGAGTATTTCATGGTCAATTTGATGACAAGATAGTTGTGGGATAATTTTGGGATTTAATTCGGTTAGTTGGTGAATTAAATGCATTAAAGGGCAATTTGGTCTTTTTATATGCATTAAAGGGTAATTTGGTCTTTTTGGTATTCATTAAAGGGCAATTTGGTCATTTTAAATGGTGTTGGTGGAAGGATGAGTCATTATAAGAGAACCAATAGGAATATGACATGTGGAATCCATTAAATGAGTACAAAAAAGCATAAAGTAAGACATTTAACTTCATTCTTTAACATAACCGTGAGTGTTTGAGAGAGAGAAAACGTGAGAGACCAAAAACAAAAGCGAAAAGAAGAGAAGCAATTGTGAAGGTTGGCCAATGAGAGAGGAAGAAGAGGGCTTCCATTGTTGATGGGTTTTGATGGAGATTTGAAGAGATCTTGATCAAGTAAAGGTGTTGAATAAATACCCAAAAGATTGGAGGAAAAAGTGGTAAGTTTTCCTAGCTTAAATTCCTAATTTTTGTGGGTTTTTAGTATGGGATGGATGTGTTTAAGATCAATGGTTCCTTGGTGTTATTTTGGTGTTTTTTTGCATGGAATTGGTTGAATATAACAAGAGAGTAATGTGTAGTAGAATTCTGTCTTAGGTTTGTTTAAACCAATCCCATTGTTTTGCCCATAAATTGGCATACAACCATTGTTTTGGCCATAAATTGGCATACAGACCTCCAAATTAGGTGATTACAACTAGAAATAAAACCTAAGACATAGTAATAAAAATTCCTAGAAGAGAACCTAACTTAATTCTGGCTGAATCATATTGGAATTTGAGATTGAAAATGGTGATCTAATGTTGCCCCTGTGTTGGAGCAGCTTGTGATGTTTGGTGCTTGTTTCTTGATTTAGAACTTTAAATGGCCTAAGTTTTGATGATATGAAAACTAGAGATATAGAGGAACAAATGTATAGAAGACCTCAAAACCTACTGTGAACGTTTACTATGTGAAAATTTAGGAACAAGTGGAGGTATGAATTTTGGACTGGCATCACCGTGACTCATCATGCATGATTGTGATATGGTGAATTGAATCAGGTGAAATAGTGTTTCGAAAAAATTGGTAAATTAGAATGGGTAAATTATGGTATTTTAGTGACTTCAAAGTTATATTTGGAAACAGAGAACAATAGGTTGACTTACAGAAGTAAGCAAAAATACATTTAGTGTATGTGTTACGCGATTATATATTAATCTCAAATTCGGTTAAACCAAATTTATAGTTTTAATGTCTTATTTCCAAATTTGGAAATAAATGCCTAAGTGAAATGCATTTTGTGTAGGTAAAAGAGAGGCACTGAATGTGTGAGTGTGCTTGACGATAAGTTCACAAAACAGTGAGTGTATTTTAATTGTTTTATATGAATAAGCTCTTTGCAAAAGAATTGATGACCTATAACTTTATATATTGTATGATTGTGAGTTTTAATATGAATGATGCATTGCTAGCATAAGTGTATGTTTTAGCAATATATGAATTGAAATTTGAAAGCTGTATTTCATACGATCTGAAGTTACATAGAAATTATATTATTGACTGATAAAGAGGAAAGATGGTTTTTTTTAGCCTATAGTACACCGTTAGGTTTTGTACACATTATTATACCGGTGTATAATGGCTAACTTAGTACGGGTAAGTGATGTAGAACTAGCTTTGTGACTACCCAGTATATAGCGATTAACCTAATACAGATACGCGATGTGGAACCAGTTTCGCAACTAGTGGTTAACCAATTATGGGTAAACAATGCAGAACCAGCTTCGTAATTACCGATGTATAGCGGTTATCCTAGTGCAGGTAAGCGATGTAGAACTAACTCCATAACTAGTGGATAACTAGTTATGGGTAAGCAATGCAAAACCAACTCTGTGAATTTATGCCTAAGGGTATCATATAGCAAAGAAGTTAATGATAGGCTATGTCGTGTAAAAAAATTCATGATAATAGTAATGCTGCCACTAGTTGCTTTAAAAGTAACTTGAGAGATTTGATTTTAGAAAGCATATATGTTTTAAATTGGTATTGTCTCATAAAAAATGAAATGAATTTGTTTTAGGGAGGTTTAAATTGTTAAATATGATTTGCATAGAAATGTTGAACACTCACTGGGCTCATTTAACTCACACTCTAAT
This sequence comes from Erythroxylum squamatum, assembly GCA_025629845.1. Taxonomy (NCBI): domain Eukaryota; kingdom Viridiplantae; phylum Streptophyta; class Magnoliopsida; order Malpighiales; family Erythroxylaceae; genus Erythroxylum; species Erythroxylum squamatum. The sequence goes on from JAOTBA010000203.1 coordinate 14,465,671, forward strand.
TTCTGTTTTCAAAATAAAACCTCCCAAGTGCACGCTTAGGGGCTTCAGTAGCAAAGACTTCACCTCACGAGTGGTCAACTTTGTCAAGTACTGCTTTCATTTTCATGAATATGTTTTGGACTGTATTTATGTAAAGAACGCATGTATATGAATGTTTTAAAGTTAAATGCATGAATATATCTGATTTTTTAAAGATTATTGAAGTGACTATTGACATTGCTTATGAATAGACTTAAAGTCCTAATTTGTAGTAGAGATTTTGAGATGATTATAGAAGTGTTATTGAACTTTTACAAGAGACTTGAAAATTTTGAGAAGGTCAAAATACAACCATTTAGCTGCCGAATTTTAAAAAAAAAAAGCTCCATTGCTTATGTCTTTTAGGTAAAAAGGACAATAGGCTTAGCTCTACAGGAGCCTTCAAGCTAGATCAAATATCGACTAAAGGGCCACCGCAAGGTGCTAGGTAGGCCGCCTAGTCATTTCAGGATAGGAGCATGTGATATACTATAAAGATACGACTTGTATACTTGCAGTATAAATAGATTTAAAAAATCTAAGGTTTTAGCGCTGTTAACGGGGATTACAAATTTAGCATGTAGTACAATTTGATTTACTTTGCTTTAAGGAATTTAACACTTTTGCTGTGTGATTACAGGTGTATGAACATAAGAATAACAAGGAGTTCTAACAAGCTCAAAGACACCTAAGTTTCTGACATCACCAAGCAAGAGAAAGAAATTTGAAAAATAAGATGCCAAGAAGCTATAGAAAGATCAATGGCTGAGGAAGGGAACCAAGAAAGTCAGCAAAGAGCACTCTTGTACTTTATTTGGATGGGGTTTAACGCTAACCAACAAGGGATCAAAAAACCACCAATTCAAACAAATAGTTTTGAAATTAAAGCAGCCTTGCTAAACATATCACAAACAAAGTTCAATTTTATAGGTTGGCTAGTGAGGATCCTAGCCCATTTGGTCAATTTTTTGGAGAAATGTGACACATTTATATATAATGGGTAATTAGAGAATGCAGCTAAGAAGAGGCTATTCTTTTTCGCACTTAAAGATTGAGCCAAGACGAGGTTGATTTCTTTTAGAACATTAAACATGATGATATAGGAGTAGTTGGTACAAGCATTTTTGGCTAAGTACTTCCAATTAAAAAAGACCACATGGATCATTAATTAAATAACAAATTTTCAACAAAATAAAAGGGAATCATTGTATGAAAGGCTAAGAGGGGCATGAAACATTTTTGGATGAAGTGGAGGTGCAAAGCACACACTCTTTGGAGACTCGTAAAGGGCTAGGCTTCCTTCTTTCAGTTTCAAGGTGAAATCGAAGCTGAGGAACACTATATACATAATTTGTACATATATTTAAGTGGAAGTTAGAATTTTGATAGATCAACACACAAAGAAAGAACAAAAAGTGAATTGGAGTGAGCTGGAGAGAAGTCAACGTCACGCGCGAGAAGGTGATGGGTTAACCTAGTATATTTGGCTCTGTCTTCGGCTTTGTCATTGATCACGAATCAGCGCTGGCGTAGCGCCTGCTCAGCGACGTGAAACCTAATGTTCTTATCTAAAGACTTCTTGTACCCCGCGGGCTCCACATTAATCAGAGAAGTCTACCCCTACTATTTAGATACGACCACAGCCGTTAAGTTCTCTGATTGTTCCATCTTGACCGTTCCATTTTTCGGCTGTCAAAGATCCGAAGGTTTTGCTGTTATAAATACCTACTGGCTCCCTCTTTTCCATTATTTAGTGATATAGATATTGACTGCGTTATAAGACTAGAGAAAGGAAGATACTCTCAGTCCTGGTGAAAATTGTTTATTTTGTAAAAAAATTGTCTCGGTAAACAGCCTTCTTGTCAAACTGGTAATTGAACATTACTGTGAAAAAGAGATGAGAAACGAAGGATCTTTGATTGGAAGATGCCAACCACTTGTATCCATCTCCAAGAAGTGAAGGTACCATAAAATAAAGGGTGGAAGAAATATATATTTTTATAATTTAAGAGATTTTAGAAGAATTTTTTAATTTTTAATTTTTAATTTTTAATTCTCTTAAAAAACACACAAAACATATGTGATATGAATATAATACATAACTAATCAAATGTGATTGGCATGGTAACTTAAATTAGCTTTGAATCCAGTCTAAATTTAAATTAATAATTTAAGATAATTATAATAAATTATTAATGGAATGAGATTTAATTAATTTGATTTGAATTTAAGAAGTTAGAATGTTATATAAATACTATTTGATTAGTTTATATATGATATTCATATTAAGTGTACTTTTTAGTTACTTTTTTTAATGAAGTTTAAGAGAAAAGATTTAAAAAACTTGAAACTGATAAAGAGACTTTTTTTCAATAATTTTTAAAATTAAAGTATTTTCTTAATATTTTTTAAACCATAAGATTGTTCCATCACTTTTGCCTTAAAATAAATTGATGCTAAGATCTTAAAAATGAAAGAAAAAAACTAATACCAAGAATATCCAAATAACCAAAATTTTTATTCAAACAAATAGGCAAGATTACAAACAAGAAAATACATCACTATCCACAAACAAAGTTTTATAAGAACTGTGAAAAGGAAAGTAATGAAGATTAATTAGAAAGAAAAGAAGTAGAAAAATTAAATGTCGCATCTGTCTCCAAATTGCATTATAATTGAAGTATCATCTAACATGTTATAGCTTGCAAGTTCTTTTCCAATGGACTCCAAGGAGGTAAAACTTTAGGTACACTATGCACATTCAGCAAAAGAAAAAAAAAACCTCAAAAAGAGATAGAAGTTGAAGGAATATTCCATGGATTTGGTAGAAATCCGAGTTGGAATTCGATCCTAACTACAACAGAATAATTATGAAACTTTTTTGTATTTGATTTTTCGAAAACTAAGGTTACTTTAAAGTCAATAAAATGATTACACAAATAAATCAAAATAAAGCATGAATCTTAGCTCATACCTATCATATTCTTATCGTATTCTTTATACCGTTTTCAAAATTGGCTCATCTCAACCACCGTAATTGCATAAGTGTTCGGCCTCTAACGATATCCATAAAACAAGTTTAGAGAACTCTACAACTGTTGCAGATATGGATGAAAAAGGGCTGGGTCGGGCCCAGGTTGCCCTTGGCTTGGTCTGGCTCGTGGCCCTGCCTGACCACAAATGACTGGCCCGTAGCCGGGATAGTGTCTTGACCCCATATTTTTATAAAAAATTTAACAAAACAACGTGGTTTTGTGCCTTCCTGTCAGGTTATAGGTCTGGTCAAGCCGGAACAGCCCAGACTCGAGTTTGGTCCGTGGCCCGTTTAACCTGGGCTAAAATAGGGCCGGCCATATTTGTCATCTTTTCTTGCAGAGAGAGTTAAGCAAGGAGTGGTAGCTTTATTAAAGCTTAAGCTTATTTATAATATGTTTTGGATATTTTAGTAATATAATTAAAATTAAATTGTAATTTCAATTAAAATTTAATTAGAATTACAAATAATTTTAATTAAATACCAATTATACCTAAATAAGATCTAATATCTCATATTGATCCTTATTTATTAATTATCTCATATTTAATCATAAAGTTTCTTAAACTTTATGATCAAGTCTAACTTGATTAAAATATGTTAAACTTTATGATCAAGTCTAACTTGATTAAAATACGTTAACTCTCTTCAACATGTTCTTTATGTGTGACCTATTAGGTTCTTAAATATATTGGTAATTGATACAAATTATAACCCTAAATCATCCTTAGAATTAGATAAATTAAACTCATTTAATAAATCTTTAATTATCTAATTAACAATTCATATCCATAGATCAAAATTGACGTTTAACAACATACTATGACCACCTAAATATTTGAGAACGTCAAAATGGATTTAACTAATCCTTCTGTGCATGATTTTTCTTATAATTCAATCATTTCATTATACAATGTTCCTATTAGATATAGAGCATGTAATTAATGTCTACTCTATTTTAAGTCTAATCATATTAGTTCTCCACGATTAGCTATTGATTCAATTAGTGATTTTTGTAAACTATTTACAAAATGTCTTTCCAGCTTGGCTAAGGATTTCCTGAATCAATAATAATCGAGTTACTTTAGGGCGACGAATCTTATTTAATTACTTAACTACCTCCATATAGTTCACGCTACATGTAATGACTATCAAATGAACTACTTATAATTATAATAGGTCATAAGTAGTATCAAAACATAGCAATTCCTATATAAGATAACTTTGGAGACCTGATTGACATTTTCTAATTTTGTGAATTATGAATTAACCACAAGTGCACGACATAGCTGTAGCTAATATCGGCAAGTACGAGTCGATCCTACGAAGACGATGAATAATAGTAGTTAATGTTTTCCTATAATCTACTCTACAAATTTGGTTTTGATTTTTAATTAAAGAAATTAAAAGTTAAGCAAATAAAATAAAAATAGGCAGCAAGATTGAACAGAGAATGAAGAAATCACCTAGGAAATTATCGATATTGAGAATTAGTGTATAGGTTTCGAATCCCCCTAAATACCCTTAAATGATTGATCTTTTATTATGCAATTGTCTTGTTGATTTATTGGTTTTGTTATGCAATTGTCTTGTTGATTTATTGGACTATGAAAATTCATATGGTATGCTAATAACTCACTTGTTAGTCTAATAACAACTAAATCTAAGGTTATTAATATAAATACTCAGGTTAAAGTTTATAAAATTGCTTTACCAATTTATAAATCTCACTATTAGGTTTGATCCTAATATAGAATATTTTTGTCATCCTATTTCTAGGGTTGCAATAAACTCCTAATTATGGTAGATCTATTCACACTCAATATTCTTTATGTTATGAAATCAGATTATGCACTAATATTCTAGATCTATCAAAACAAATATTAAACATGTAATTGAATCACAATATATCAATCCAAACAATTGCATTAATAAAAGAATCAAAATATGTTATTGCATAAAACTATGATTCATCTTTGCATAAAACTAGGGTTCATCTAACCTAGGCACTAAAGGAATTTAGTTACATATTATAGAACATGAAATCAAAATAAACAGAAAGAAAAAAATGAAAATAATGGGTTCATAATTTTAAATCTCTATGTTTGTCTTCTATCGAATATTCTTGTAGCGTAGAGGTTTGAGCTTGTATTCTGATGGATCTTTCGATGATTTCATTATGTTCTCCACTACTCTGATTCAAAATAACCCCTTTTGAATGGTCTTAGTCTTTGTAATCAATTTATAATATCTGCTCCTTTCTTTTGCCTCAAAGCACATCTTTTTATAGTAATTTTTAGGGTTCTAGGTGATACACGGTCTAATACACAGCAATGTACAAGCCCGTGTATAACCTAAAATACGTATAATTTGTGATTTTGCACAGTCTGAGAGAAGTAAAAGGGCTAATGCATAACCATATATCCCTTCTTTGCATCACATTTTCGTTTTATGCTGCATTTTAATCTGAATTCTTCTCCATTTGATCCATGAAAGCAATTTTAACCTATAAACACACTTAGAGCAAATTAAGTACCAAATATACAATAAAAGTATAAAATATGAAGCAAAAATACATCAAATATGGGGTATAAATATGGTTAATTATGCATCTAATAAACATCCTCACATTTAAGCTTTTGCTTGTCCTTAAGCAAGCCACAATCAAAATTATAAATCTTACAGCATCTATCCTTCATTAATTTTGATCTGTCCATTCATACTACAAATAATCATATCATATTGAATCAAATTAACATAAAATTAGAGTCAAGTTATCCTAAAATTATCTTCTTAAGTCGATATTAATAGTAATCACATCAATAATTGCATTGAAATCAAAAGCATAAACCTTTACACGCTCACCAAGATTTCACACGATGCGCTCAAGTTATTAGGGTTAAAAGAATTAAAACTCTTAATCAATGCATAGTAGAACTCTTACATAGGCTTGCAATATTATCACATCTCCACCACTTACATAAAATAAAATCAAAAATAAAAAATCTACATATGGGTTGTTATGGGGTTTAGGTATGGTATAGTTGAGATATTAAAAAGGGTTAAATTGAAAGGAATTTACAAAGAGAATTTACAAGAAACTTGTTTGCAATTTATACAGGTCCACTCATTATCAAAATAGTGGTACTTTATACTTTTTTTTTAAAAAAGAATCTCAAACTTTCATATTGTACCATAATTAAAGAAATATAGGACCTTTCAATAATTTTAAGTCTCAAATAAGTAAAGAACTTAAATAACTTTCAAGGTTTAAACCAATAAAAAGGTATTCAAAGAAAAATAGGTATAATAACAATGAAAAAGGCTAAGGATCAACTTGGTTATTCCTAAAAGATAAATTTATGGGTATGATAATTATCAAAGAAATAGCTTAAATATGGGTATGATAATTATCAAAGAAATAGCTTAAACAAATTGTTGAATCTAAGTGCCTTCATCATGTCAATGCTTCTAATTTAACAAATATGATCTCAATATGTATAATAAAAGCATGTTCTAGAATCATTCTATTATACATGATAATACACATGAAAGAAATAAAAGAGCTTAAAATTTTTGAAAATTTCATTCCTAGGCTCAAAAGCTCACGAAAAAGATGGGTTTATATGTGTAAACAATATGCATTTTCATTCAATTTGATTATTTCAAAAAATGCTAAAGATATGGCTTATAAAAGTAATTTTATTCTATCATACTTTTACATACCAATGCAATCAATATTCAATAATGAAATGTAGTATTGATGGACATATTTCAATTAAGTCAAGATATCAGTTTATAAAATTTAATAAACAAGATTATAATAAGCCTAAGGAATTCACTAAAAATTTGTTAGCCTCTTCCCCACAGTTAAGTTGTACATTATCCCCAATGTACATAATATAATTATATATAATAAGTGAGGTGTAGTGGTCCTTTACTGATTATGATAATTTTTTTCCTGAATTCTGATCCATCCAATTATTGACTATAGCCTTACAAAATATATGAAAAGAGATAAAAAGAATCAAAAGAAATAAAAATAACAAAATTGAAATTAAGAAATAAAGACATCATTAATCTAATGTTAGAGAGAACAAAATAATTAATAAAAAGAAAATAAGAACTGTATAATGAAAATTAAGAAAAAGAAATAGTATACAAACTAAGCATACTATGATCCTGGCTAATCTGACGAAGATGGGTTCCCTTGGTGGTGATCCTAGCTAGTGGAGATGTAGAAGAAGTGCCCTCGCCACGGGTGTGACAAATATTTTCTGTAATTGTTTTAATATTACGTGTCAACGTATGTATGTTTTGGCGACTGATAAACCTAAACCTAAACTCACCCTATAAATAGAAAGGTTAATAGAAGCTAGAGGCGGATAGACTGAGACTAAAAAAAGAGACAAAGAAAAACGTTAGAGGCGGAGAACCAAAGAGTAGTTAGTGGTGAGAAAGAAGAGAAACAATAGATAGAGAGAAGGCAGAGTTGAAGCCAGTGGGAGAATCCGTTCTTCTGGGCGAGAGTGAATAAAGGTAGAAGGCGAGAACCGATGCTAGGAGTGAGAAAATTGGCAGGAGACCCACCGCCAACATCTTCATTCGATAGTCCATTTGTTTGCTCTTTCTATTTTATCTCTGTTACATTACTGAACTTATTTCATCTGTTACTTTGACAATCCATTTCGGTTTATATACTTTGTTTATTGCTTTGATACTTCTTTTTTATTGTTAATGATGGGAATGAAGTCTATGAAGATGATGAACTTTGTTTATTCCATGATGGGCTAATTACCTAATCTTGAGAATTAATGTAGCTTAATCGATTATGCATGATGAAGGGAATGTGTTATTGTCTTAATATTTGTTATAGTTTTTAAGTTTATTAGATGTAATAACATGGCCAAAATTTGCATCATTTTGGTTTTAAACAAATGATTGAGAGAAGAAGTTTAATATTAGAACGAGAAACTATAGACACTTAAGTTATGAGTTAGAAATACATTAACTTAAGTGGGTAATTAGTAATTGGGTTTACATAATTAATTTGGATGATAAACTTGTCGAATACGAAAGTTAGATTTAGTTCATTATTTGAATTGATCGTAGAACCCAATTGTTAATTTTAACAAGATAATTATCCAATCAATTCCCCTTCATCATACATAGGTGATTAAATTAGTGAAGTTAATTTCTCAAGAGTTTTTCACACCGATTGATTAAATCATTTTTGCTTCCAGTTAAATTAGTTTACTTTTTAATCTAATTGTGTAATTTTCTTTAAAGCCTTTACTCAACAAATTGATTAAATCATTTTTGCTTCCAGTTAAATTAGTTTACTTTTTAATCTAATTGTGTAATTTTCTTTAAAGCCTTT
>JAOTBA010000203.1:14488035-14501869 GCA_025629845.1 Erythroxylum squamatum
GATGTAATAAAATTATAGATTACCAACAAGATAACAAAATATAATAAAATAAGTTAACTAAGTTCATAATGTCTTAAAACATACCATGTCAACATAAGTGCACAAATAATAAAAACAATAAACTAAACATAGTAATACATAGATAGAAACTATGTTTACTTTTTGTGTTTGTCATACTCATACATAAACTTTAGGTATTCAACTCTCTTTATATCATCTGGTAAAGCAAAAAAAATGGCCCTTCTCTGCGGATCTTCAATCAATAAGCAAGCAAAGTAAAATTCAGGAGTACTAGTCTCCAAACCAGGCAAAGTATATAGTTTTTCCAAAGCACTCGTAACCTCATGACGTGACGCACCTGCACCAGTACTTTGTGATGGACCAATATTCAACGTGTTAAAAAATTTGGTAATAGAACTGTTCATCTCCATTGTTGCACTCTGTCTATCTTGAATCAATTGCATCATATCGTCAAATCTCTCAGACATTGCTGCAGATTTTCCTACCCTTTTAGTGGAATTAGTTCTTGCACTCTTGTTGCTTTGTGAATTTTCATTCTCCAAAACTCTTTTGCATCTTCTTCTCTCTCCTTCATCTTGTAAAGCTTGAGGGGTAGCAACAGGAGTAGATGGAAAGGTCGGGGTGGTTTCTCTCCACACCTCTTCCCACTCACCAGTCACTTGATAATTGTTTAGACCACTAGTCTCACCTATGTTCTCATGATCATGATAGCCTGACAATTGATGATGAACATTATGACTATTAGGTGGAGAAGGAACATATACTTCCTCAACTTCTCGTTGTTCATGTGAAGGGTCAGCCACAGGACAAAATGTAGTTTCTCCTCGGGCCAAACATCCAAAAAGTTGATCCAACTTAGATTCAAGCTCAGGTTCAAGCCCTTCCTCTTTAAATGTTTTAAAATTGTTGTTCTCCTACACAAAAATAATTAACTTATATTTAACTATTTATTTAGCATTAAAGTAAAGGAAAATAACTTAAAATGGGCTAACCTTAATCTTCAAAGTCCACCATTCCTCACTAGCGGCAATTGTTCCTTTGTCAAAGTCCCATCCTAATCCCGTTTCTTTTCCTTTCAACTGTTTCCAAAGACTCCATCTAGTTTTCATCCAATCAAACTTATTTTTAAGCTTAGTTTTATCCCATTGTAAGTTGGTCGCTTTGTGAAATTCTTCCTCTACCTTCTTCCATGATACCCTTTGATAAATAACTCCACCACGTTTTCTCTTACTCCTTTGATTATATTGGTTACAAAGGTCACAAAAGCGAAGAAGTATTTCTTTTGGCCAACGAACTCTACCTATATCATTCCCTCCTTGACTTTCTCATTTGTTTCTTTTTTGAGATGATGTCATCTAATCATACAAGATAAGAAAAGGTTATGTACTTATTAACTAATTTGCAATTGGATTCACTATTGAGTTATTATTGGTAACAATTAGGCTATTTCAATAAATAGTTATATGGATACTTTTTATCATTGATATATTTGAAATACTTACTAACATTAAAATTATTTGATCTCTTAATTTAAATTGAGTAATATAATTAACTTGTGAATATTATTCAAAAATCATATAAAATTTTATTGTAATATCTTTTTATTTAACCAAAGAAATATTAAATAATTACATAATATTATAAAAAGAAAAAAATAAAATTTTAAATATTAAACGATCAACTTTGAACGCATGATTAATTAAACTCAAATACTACATTAAATTAAAGATTGAAATATAAGTATTCTACATATATAAATTAGAGATTTAACATTAATATCAACTATGATACAAAATTAACCGAACCATATATAACAAAAAAATATATAATTGAAATTATCAGAAACAGAGTACAACAATATTTATCTATACGATGTTTAAACTTTCAAGAAGAATTTCTCGAATGGTTTGATCAACAGTACCAAGAACATGGTACTAATTATTTAGCATATAAGTAAAAGATGACTACCTCTAATTGTTCTTTATGTTGGCAGTTAGAATAAGATATTATAGAAACACAACAGTCAGCAGTTAGATATCAAGAAGAAACTCATCAAACTGCCAATATTTCTTGAGTTACTAAAATAGCTCCGCCTAAATTATATGCAACAGCTTTAGCTGTACTTTTTTCTTGAAAAGTAGCTTCTACTTTTTGATTCAGTGGATAGGGTAACTTTTGAATAAATATATGTATATATGTTTCCTGTTCTGCTCTAGTTAATTTGTAATAATAGTTCTTAAATTCGCATATATATTCTTCAATAAAACAAATATTACATATTCTAAAGTTATTTAAATGTCATAATGCTTTTGTTCTTACATTTTGAGATACTTCATATTTAAAGGATAGAATGTCTTTTCCTAAAAATTATTTATATATTTGTTCGGCTATGAATTCAAAAGCTTGCATTGGTGTTGATGTTTGTTGATATGCATGCATTTGTTTCAATGCTTCTTCATTATCGAACAAAAAGGATTGGACTATTCCTGTTGTTTTGTAGGTAACAAAATTCCATAATACTTCTTTGTTTTCCAATTCATTAAACGGTTTTTCTATTTGGATTAAGAGTTGAATTTTATTGGTCCATTCACTAAGTAATTTTTCTGGTTGGATTACATAGTCTAAATTTAATATACCATCTGGTCCTAATGAGATTAGTTTAGGATATTCAGTTAGATATTTTCGAATTTTTGATCCTTTTGAATAATAACCACGTTGATTTAAAAAGTTATCTGATTTCCAATGCCATGAATCTTGATCATGGTTATCCTTCTTTCTTTTATCTCCACTTACATGTCCGTGTTTTATATGTTGTTTTCCTTCTCTACTTTTACTGCTTTCGGGTTTTTCTTCTTCTATAAATATTTATTCATCATCTGATTTATAATCATATATAATTTCATCCTTATCTGTAATTTGTTTAATATTTTTAGTTGGTTGTAATGTTAGTTTTTGTACTAATTGAGTAAGTTCTTCTAATTGTAATTTGATATTTCTCTCTACAACTTCTAAAGATTCATTATTTTCTGGTTTTATATATTCTACTGACACTGATTGATGATTTCCTATGGTCTCCATGGTTTTACTAATTTGGTTATTTTTGGTGTAGTAGGCTCTAATACCACTCTTAGGATCTGATCTATTTTTTGTTTTTGTTGATTTTTTTCTGTGTTCAATTCTTTTATTAATTGATTTATGTCATTTTGTTTTTGACTTATCTCCATTATTTGTGCTTCTAATTGTCTATTTTGTTCTTTGAGTTCTTTTATTATTTGAGTTACACTCATATTCATAATGTATTTTTTAAATATGTTGTTAATTCGGTAACTTGATTTTTTATATCATCTAGTTTTATGGATGTTTCTATAGCGGAAGGAGCGTCTATAATAGGATTGGTAATTCTAATATTGGTTTTATCTGTATTTTCATATTCAAAGAATCGAATGGGTCTTTCTATTTTTAAAGACTGTGATCTAGTTAATGGATTGGATGAAGAGGAAGATGAAATATCTGAAAATGAATATCTTTTATTGACTGGTGGTTGTGTGGGAAATTGTATAGCAGGTAATGTTCGTAATGTTGTTCTAAAATTCGTACCTACTTTTGCAACATCATTAAATAATTGATCAATATATATTTTATCTGTACTTTTGAATTCAATACTATGATTTGAATTTGTTAATGCATAGCTTATTTGGTAAGTTATAGAAAAAGGGTATTGTCCAGGAATCATCAAATTATATTAATTTATTATATAAATATATTATAAATATAACAATTAATAATCAATAATTAATTTATAAATAAATTATATTTTAATAAATCAATTAATGTATTATATTTTAAACAGTACTAATTATATCAAAATTAATTAATTAGTTAATTAATTATATTTTTATATGTATTAAATATATTATAATTAATTAATCAATTAATTATGTTATAATTAATAAGCTAATTAATAATATTTTCATTAATTATTTAATTATTTAATAAAAATGTTATAACATTATATAAGTGTTAATTAAGAAAAACAAAATAACATGCACGATTGTGACTTAACATTACGTACGTGTTTGCTCACTATTGGACCTCTTTAACATTTTAAGAGCTATATATATACTAAATATTAGTATATAATAATTAACAATTAATAATGCAGGGTTATGACTAATATATATACTAAATATTAATATGTACTACTTAACCAATTAATTATATTTTAATACATCAATTAATTAATTATGTATTAATTATTATTAATTATAACTTAATAAACTAAACAGTTAATGATTAATAATTATAACATAATGTACACGGATAAAACATCACGTACACATAAAACAAGAATATGATAAATCCGATAAATCTTTGAGCACTAACATTATCAATGCCTTCAAAAAAATTCAAGGCAAGGCAAACTTTGCCATGGAATTCTTACGATGGCATGCTTCTCATAATAAAGGTGTTTTTATCTTGACAACTGTTGCATTTAACATCAAAATAAAAAATAATTAAGATTGCTGACATTTTCAAAATTAAAGATAAGGGTAGGAATTATAGGCAATACATTAAAAAAAGCTTAAAAAGTAAGAAGATTACCTGCTAAAGTTTGACATATTTAAAATCTACACGGGCATTTACTTGTGTATTAACATCATTGAAATTTACCAACATTAATCATCAACAAATTACTCTTAATTAGTGACCTCTTTTTTCCTTCGTAGGAGTTTTGCTGTAACCAATAACAAAGGGTGCAAAATGGCTTTTTCTGCGCAATAATAATAAGCAAGCCAAGTTGTTTAACTGTTAGAAGACATTCGGAGAAATTGCTGAAACAAATAGAAAAGACAAACTGAAACAAATAACCCTAAAAATCAATATGAACTACATATGGACTGGCCTTGATCGGCTTTTTACTTTAGGCATAATAGTTAAGTGAATGTATATTTTCCATCAAGATTTTAAATTGTCAACTATTGTAATCCATCAGAAGATACAAATTTGAACAAATATTCTAACACAAATATGCAGTTGTGACCAACAAAATTATATGCCCACAAATGCACAAATAAATTTTCATAGTTCATACATATATAATACATAAAGTGATAGAACCCCGCCACGAAGGTCTTCGAGGATTCCTATCCAGAATATTTAGTACGTGGACTAAGTCTTGTTTTAGTTATAAGTCAAATTTGCTGTTATGAATTGTTGCAGCAAATATTGCCTAATTATGCTCGTTAGTGCCGTTTAAGACCTTTAGAAAAGGACCAGTTAAAGGTGATGACTTGTTTGAGTCATCAGTAACAATGCAATGCTAGTCAAAGATACTATCATTAGGCTACTCAGTAGGCTCAAGAAATGATCATCATTATAGAGAGGAGTAATTAGGAGTCCGAGTTTATGGCACTTATAGGCTTATACATTATGTTAATGCTTAATTCATCATTTTTAAGGGTGTCGCGTTCACCAACTTCATAATAATAGGGTGCGCGGAAAGGCCAAACATGCGGGCTTCAATAATTTTGCAAACGTGGTGAGACTTAAAGGATGGAATTTTGTTAAATAGAGTAAGGTAGAGATTGAGATAGTAAGAGCAGAGTTTAATTTTTAAGGTGGTGTCAATAAAGTGGAGTGAGTTACTGCTTTCTAAACAAGTGAAGATAGTTTTAGGCTTTTAACTTTAAATGGAATAAGACTTTTATTTTTAAAATTATATTATTTTTATTGTCATGTGTGTAATGACGGGTAAATAGACCAATCTACATGATATTTCACATCAACATTGTTAATGGTGGACTATTTTTGCAAAAAATTAGAAGTTTGAAGATTTGATTAATATTTTTAGTAGTTATGAATAATATTACAAAATCAAGTAAAAGTTGAGATTTAAAATATAATTTATCCTAAAATAACCTATTAACTTTGTAGTTTCTCTTTGATTTAATTAAGAATTAGCTAACCAATTTAGTTCAACTTAAAAAAGGAATCCAATATATATACAACCTTAGGGAAAGGTCAGTATCAAATACACTATTTTTATAAGGTCTCTTTGGTTGAACCTAAAATCAATTAATTAATTCAGTTTAACCAAAAGAAAGGACAACGAGTGTAGAATCCTAAAGAGATGAGGGTTTCAAACACACGACCTTAGGAAAGAAGAATAATACTTTAACCGTATCTATTTTATGACATTAACTAAACAATTATTTATGTTTGTAGGAACAAATACTTTAGACTTTAAAAGTTTATATTTTTTTACGTTATTTCTCTATATCTTGAAATATAATTTGTTATATAAATAATAAATTAAAATTTTATATATTTGCTCTTTAAGACATTATGAAAATGATGTTATTTATGCATTAGATTTTAATGCAGTGATTATATTAAAAAATATAAGTTTTAGTGTTAAACTTTTGGATAATTTTTTCAAATTGGAAAATTTATACATTTATTTTTCTTCACAAGTATCGTGTTTAAAATTTTAATATACTATATGGTAATACATCATATATAATTAATGAATAAATGCGCTCTAACACCTTTTTTTATAGATTTTTAAATTATCTTTTATATGATTTATATTTTAATTATTACTTCACATTTAATATATCCTTATTCAATTCGATTCAACCTATTAGACGTTTTAGATTAGAGTTCAATACTTTGATTCGATTTCTTTAATATTACTTCTAACTACAAGTGAACCTATGCAACTATAAAGCAAACTACTTTAAAAAATTGGGTCATTTATATTTATTATTTGAGCTTAATTTTTTTGTAATAATTCCTCATGTTTCAAAAATCTTTGTCCACAAAGTTTGAAGTTAAAATAGTGGCACGAGTTACTATCTTTATCATCCTTTATATAAGTTCTCTAAATAAAAAAAAAAGTAAACATAAGTATATTATATGAAATTTAGAAATGTAAAGCCTCTTTAGATCTCATCATGTGTAAGCGGAAGATGTTAGGATATTTTAATTGGGTTACTCATAGTATATTCTACAAAATTTTGTTTTGAATTAAATGATACGCCATAAAAAGTGAACTCACATATATGATTTTAAAAGGTGTCCTACTTGGATTGAATGTGGGAAATCGATATATTAGACATATGTATATAATTAATGTGTTGATTATATATAAAAAGATATTTAGCACATAATCACATTTAAAAGACCTAAAACATACATTGCTAACAAAGATACAAAATTCTTTTAAAATAGTTAGGAAACTTACTAATATGTTATTTCAAAAAGGTTTTTAATCTGTACATAATCTATAAATACTTAAGTGATGATATACATCTATAATATTATTTGAGTAATATTATCTTATTTATATTTGAATAAAAGCATGCTCTTTCCTATTTAAATTTTTCTTTAGTACTTTAATTTTTAGATGAAAGACATAAAATACTCTTGTAGTTTGAAAAATTTTAGAGAAATTCCTTAGTATTTAAACTCATTGAAAAAATCTTTTTGAGATTTTCGAATTTGTAGAAAAAATTCCTTCTATCAGACTTCAGTGAATATTAGCATTACAAGTGGGGTAATTAAATATAACTAATATGACGATCCAATCAAAATTTTAAACTCGAATTGAACTAATCAAGCCCAACTAAAACTAATAATTTATTATAATTAACTTAAATTATTATTTTAAAGCTAGTTTAATTAGTTCGAATCAAGTTAAGAGCTGAGTTGAGTTATCATATTAGTGATATTTCATTAGTCAACGTATAATGTTTATATTGTTTGTGTTTCATCATTATTTTTTAATCAAAATCTAAGAGAATGATTTTTTGGAAAATTGAAAACTAAAAGGAGGTTTTCAATAATTTTAAAAATTAAAGAAAATTTCTAAAGGTTCTTAAACAACATGGGAGAACTATATCTTTTACCCTTATTTTTATTTTACCATTCATATTTGGAACAATGAAAACTATTTTAGTGACTTTATCATTCAAAAACTTCGAAATATTATCTATTGAGTTTTCACTAATTAAATTAGACCTAAGATCTCTTCAGTAAAAATTAACTTTATGACAATCATACTTAACAAACTAGTCTTATCCATTAGCACTTTATAAGCGACTTATTTATTATGGATATACCCTTGTCTTTGCTTTAAATTAGAAGGTATGACATCCATAACTTTAAGTATCATCGTGCAAGCTATACTCAACAACATTTTAAACTACTTTGTAATTAGGGACATATCTTCTTGTTTCTTCCATACGTGGCCAATATAGTTGCAAAGTAAAATTGAGCATAAGTTAGGATGACTCCAATTAGGCCAACTTTGTCAATTGTAGCCTATCATTTTATGTTTTTTCAAACATTTCATTACTTTTGGAGGTCCAATATTTTGTACCAATAATAATTTTTATAATCCAAGTAACTATACATTATATAGATAGTTTCCTAAACAAATTATTTGCTTATTCAATCAATTTGTACTTGGCACACTTTAAGAAACAATTTCATTGAACAAATTCCTAATCACAATTTCATTAAGTACTTTATGCCCCTCTTCTATATATACAACAATCTTTATATTTTCAATATGGTCCCCTAATTGGGTACAGAGGATCTGAAGGGTACTTGTATCCCATTCTTTGACTTAACTTAAATGACATCCTCTTGTCAAGGTGTTCATACACAAAACAATAACTGAACTTTATTTTATCACAAACTTTAATATCTTCATTAGGTGCAAAGCCAACTTTATGACTTAACTTTTCATCTATTAGGTCTCTAAATACATCGTCATACCTCCCTTTTATAGGTAGAAGATACTTCCCTTAAAATAATCATTAATCAATTTGTTTCTTAGGTAAAATTTGAAGTGAATCATACGTTAATACAATACTCAATAATGATATATAGATGCACAAGAAGGGGGGGTTGAATTGTGGTAAACTTTTCGTTAACCCCTTTCTGAAACAGTCTTTTGCAAAACTTGTTCGTTTCAAAAAGAACTACTGTAAATCACGTATGTAAAAGATTTTCTAAGACTTGTATAAAACAGTAATATCGAAAATCACGATTATGAGAAAGAGAGAGTTGAGAGATTTTGACACAGTAATTTTTATACTGGTTCACCCCAAACCGTGGGCTACGTCCAGTCCTCAGATGACTTTCTGAGATTTCACTATTCTCTCAAAACTTTACAAGTATTCTTTTTCTCTGAGCCTCTTCAGGTCTCTATACAATCAGTATTCTTTCACGCTTAGCCTCTTCAGGCTATCTGTATCACTTTCCACTAAAAAGTGTTTCGAACTTGTTACAGACAATATCGCTCTAGCTTTTTGCATAGTAATCTCTCTCAAGAGTTTGTATAATTTTTGCTGACTATCGTAAATTCTTGTCACTTTTTTCGTGTGTGTGTATATCTCTTTTTTTACGTCTTCAACTTCGACTTATATTTATAGCCTTCGTCTTCAACTGCTTCTTGATAATTGCTTCTTGAAACTTTAAAGAAACAGTTATTCAGTTGAGTTCTGTAACTAACTCAGACTGATGCTTCCGTCTGCTTTCTTTCGTCTGTTCTTTTTTTTGCTTCCGTCTGTTTTTCACTTTCTTCTGCTTTTCGCTTTCGTCTGTTTTTTTAATCTTCCGTCTGCTTTTCATTCGTTTGCTTTTCATCTATCTTCCGTCTACTTTTCATTCGTCTGCTTTTTGTCTATCTTCCGTCTGCTTTTCATTCGTCTGCTTTTTGTTTATCTTCCGTCTGCTTTTTATTCGTCTGCTTTTTGTCTATCTTCCGTCTGCTTTTCATTCGTCTGCTTTTTGTCTATCTTCCGTCTACTTTTTATTTGTCTGCTTTTTGTTTATCATCAAAATTATTAATCGTAAAGTCATTTTGACTTAACAACAAGGCCACAACAGTATCTAGCTGGCAAGGAGATCACCTTTTAGGAAATCAACAAAAACTACATTACAATGGCTAGCACATAAATTTACACTGCATAAAGTTTAGAACAAAAACCAAGTTACAAGTTCCATCTTAACTTTATTCTTGTTGACAAGTCATGTGTTGCTTCCTTTGCTATTGCAAGAGCTCTGATTTCATTAATAATTTTCTCTTCCAATTGATAAGCTTGTCTTCTCCCTTGAGTAGAGCCTTCTGTTTCTCTCCTTCCATAGATTATAAGTTGTGATTAAGAAAGCTACTTTAAACAGCTTGCCATACTTCTTTTGTTGTTTGGAAACTCGGATGATCCAATTCAACATGACATTCCATTCATAAGAAGTGCAGTAAGCTTCCAGCTAATGAAGCAGTTGACTCTACCAACTTTTGAATATGTGCAATTAAAGAAAAGGTTTTTCTTGTCTTTAGCTGATAGCTTGCATAACTTATAAGTTATATCAAAGCTGCCATGCCATCTATCTTTAGTACTTAAACAATTTTTATTGACTAACCAAATGATCATTGAGGCTCTAGGACTTAGACTGTTCTTCCAAAGTAGTTGGACCATGACATCATTTGATATTTAACTTACATGATACTATAGCAAGATTTGTTTGTGAATAAACCTTTGGAGTTTGGTTTCCATACAATCTTATCTTCATTATAGCTGCTATTGATCAGTAGGAAGTATTGGTAGATCTAGTTAAACCCTCTAGAAGTTGACGATGGCTTGTTGTGCATCTTTCTGGAGGTGCTCATTGGCGGCTACGTTTGGACTCACTAGCGGCGGTGACGTCGACAACATGAATTAGTTGGCGGTGGTGTTACCAGGAAGAGAATGTTGCGGCAAAATGGTGAATGGCCAAACTTAGGTTTCGTAGAGGCTCTGGTTTTCTTTAGAGAAGAAAGATGTGTGTTTGGCCTTAGGTTTAAGGTTATTCAAGGTTAGAAATCAGGGATTTCTTAACTTAGAATAGGCTTGTTTGGATACAAGTCTGGAACAAGGTTTGTTTGGTTACAAGTTTAAGTGTAACTTAAAACAAAAAGGAGATAATTTATTTAATTTTTGGATTAAAATAATTTAAAACTAAATAAAATTATTATAAATATGGAATATTGTATTACTAATGTAACCTAATTTTTAAACATAATTTGAAAGGAGTTTTAAAATCAAAATCAATTCCAAAATAAAGGTAGTTATTTTCCTTAATTTGATTAAAATTAATAACTATATTAATTCCTAATTAAAATTTAAAATTTAGTTTATAAAATTATAATTAATTGTTGTTAATTATATTGAAATTAATTAATTAGACTCCTAAAATTAACAAAAGTGTTTTTCAAAGTAATTAAATAAGTATTTCTTAATTAAATTTATTTATTTCAATTTGAATGAGATAACTTAAATTTATGATTTTATTTCTTTAGATAATTTTTATTCTATTTATTTAGAAATTGTTTCTTTATTTATGAATAATAAGTTTTTTGATTTATTAGAAAAGATATTTTCTTAATTAAATTTTTAAAAAGTGTTTTCATTTATTAATTGAGAAAATTGATCTTTTTAATAATTTTGAAAAATAATTTTCTAATTTATTAAGAAAAAAATTTCTAATAATCTAATAATTCAATATTTAAATTAATATTAAAAATAACTTTCTTAATTAAATAATAGGTATTATTTAATTTTGAAAGAAGTTTCCTTTTAATATTGGAAAATAGTTTTCTAGTTAAGGAAAAGTAAATTTCTAATTATATTAGAAATATTTTTCTAATTGGATTATAATTTCTTGTTGAATTTTAATAATTAAGTTTTTCTAAATTATAATAAGAAGGGTAATTTATTGAAAATTATTTTCAATTAAAGGAGTCAAGACAATTGGAAATAGTTTTCAATTAGATATGAGAATTTTTCAAATCAAATTAAGTTTCTATTTGGAATAGAAATTTAATTTTATTTAGCAAACAATGCATTTATTCTAATTTAATTATTGAAGGAGTTGGAAATATTATTTTAAATTATAAAAATCAATAACTTAAATCAAACAAAGCTTATTATTTTATGCATAAAATTTGATTATAATTGTATAAGTTGTATATTTTATTTATATGTTTGATATATATATATATACTGGATGCATGTTAAATTGTATGTTTCATACGTGGGATATCTTACATTCAATTGTTGATTTATGAGACGAATGAAATTAAATCCTTCATTAAAATATTAAGTACATTTTGTAAATATAATTGTTGCCTTCCATTGTTATAAGAATAAACCAGAGTTTTGTTTATTGTTAAGCTCGTTAAGAAAAATCAAGACTACTTTAACCTGAATATGTTTAGTCTTATAACGATGGGTCCTACTTAACTAAATTTATGTGATTTGGATGAACAAACTCAAAATCATGTGAATTTAGAGGCAAGGTTAAGAATAACATATAAGATATGTTTTGACAAGAGTTGTCACCTAACAGATTTAAGAGTCTTAGGAGGAGTGATTGATAAAATTGTTATCTAGCTAATTTAAGTTTAGTTTGGTAGTGATCACATAAAATCAATTACTTGCTTTTCTTGCTTTTTATATTTTTTAAGTGGAATTTACCTTATTTAGTATAGTTGATACTAAAAGTTAATGAATAGGATTATGTTTAAGAATAGTTCATTAGAAAAGAAAATTATATGCCCATTATGTAACTTTTCTATAATTTTTGTTGAGAATTCGGTGATAAAGTTTTAAAGATACGTCAAAATCATATAAATGACAAAATGTATTGACATTTTGAGTTGATTAATGTCTCATAAACTTTAATGACAACATGTCAGATTTATGTCAATACCATGATAACAAGATGCAAGAAGTTGTATGAAATAGAACTAAAAGGTATAGTATCTTGATGGAGTTGTTCCACTCAATTTAGCCTACTAAAAGCATAAACATAGACATCAGTTAAAGACTTGCTATAGTATGATATTATTATCATCAAAAGAAAATGAATGCATGACTTTTTTTGGCCTATACGTGATATGATAGAGATCATATATATTTTTAGTTCATGCTTATGAGTATTTGATACTGAATTTAGATTAAACATTTTTGTAATGTTTGAGCCATGATAGGAAATAAATTGTTGAGAAAAGTAGTAGATCGAGATTTATACAAATAGTTTGTATTTATTTGGACCAAATGAGACTCATACTTAACATAAGTGGCAATAATACAAAGTTGGATAACCAAGACTATGCTTTTATGCCATGGTGGTTAAATTAAAGTAATGAGAATCATAAAGTTATATACAAGGATATGTATCCTTTTGATTATGAATTGTATGCAACTAGTGAAATTTATTGGGTTGAAGAATAACCAAATCAACCTTTAGTGAAAAGGATTGATGACAATGAATTGTTAAATTTATACACTTGATGTATTAGATGGAATAACAACCTATAAAAGAATGATTATTATATTTCATTAGTAGTACTAATGACTTTATGTGATACAATCATATCTATTAAATGAAACATTGATTTAAATTTTTTGAAAAGTTCAAATTATTTAAATCTAAGTAGAAATTAAGCATTGAGAATGTTGAAGCACTCCGATAAAATTGATGTGGTGAGTTTTAAAGTTTTTGTTTATTTATAGGGAATGAGATTCTCTTGTGAATACCTTTACAATAAAATTCTATAAGAGTATGGATTTATTAGGGAACAAAATACAACATGAGATATTTGATGATGTAATATTTATTAAAGTGAATCACACGTTAGTACAATGATAATCAATGCACAAGAAGGGGGGGTTGAATTGTGCAATCTTTTTCGTTAATTCCTTCTTAAAATAAAAACTTGTCCAATTCAGAATTACGATAACTTTTTGTTCGTAAAAGA
>JAOTBA010000203.1:14540423-14551402 GCA_025629845.1 Erythroxylum squamatum
GACAATACCGATTAAGGTTGGGGGGACCGGTAGGGGATCTAAGCCCGCCGGACCTGGGGATCTAAGCCCATCGGCCTCAGTGCCGGACCCAACATTAAAAGGCACCTTTTAATGTTGGGTCAAGAAGTTACCTTGACATTAATAAATATGGGTTTAAATTAACCAAGGTTGCCTATCAAATACCTAGGAGTTCCCATATCCCATAAGAGAGTTAGTGCAACTAACTGCAATCCTTTGGTGAACTCCTCTAATAAAAGAATTAATCATTATTACAATAAGTTCTTGAGCTTAAGAGGAAGACTCCAACTAAAGAAATTAATCCTAAGCAACTTAGCAACTTACTGGATCAATCACCTAGCACTCCCAAAGAGCATACTAAAGGAGATAGATAAAAAAAAATTAAGGGAGTTTCTATAGAAAGGTTAAAAAAAACCATTACAAAGCCAAAGTGAGATGGGGTAAGGTCTGTCAACCAAAGAATCAGGATGGCCTAGGTATCTATTTAGTAAAAAACCCTTAAGAAGGCCTACTTGGTAAAAAAAACTATGGTGGTTATGCAAGCAAAAAGAGGAGCTTTGGGTCAGATGCGTTCATAATGTTTATATAAAGGGGAAAGTTTAGGAGGTATAAAACTAAACTTGAACATGTCATGGAAATTGAAGAAAATATTAGGAACTAGGCAATGGATGCATAACCTTATAATTCACAAAAATGGGATTGGTGAAACAACATTGTTTTTGTTTGACAATTGGCATAACAAAGGTCCTTTGTTTAGAATTGAGGAAATCTAGCATTTAAGACTAGTTATCACCTAAGTACAAAGGTGAATATGCTCATCAGCAACAACCAATGAAGATGGCCATACCACTGCAGTAGAGGAGTGGAAGTAATCATGGATAACCTACCCACTTGCTAAACTACCAACCAAGATCAAATATATTAGTGTCAATAGCGAAAAGGAATACAACTCCAAAGGATGCAAAGTCCTTCTACATCAAGGAGTAATCAGCAATGTTAAGTAAAAGAATCTTATATGGGATAATGATGTCAATCACTCACATACATTCATCCTATAGCTAAGGACAGCTAAAAGACTATCAAAAAAGGATAATATCCTGTTTGTCATTCCTTATAAACATTGTGAACCATGCCACAAGCACCTTGAAACCATATACCATATTATGGTTAATTGTATATACTCTAACAATATTTGGAAGAGACTACACGATATTCTCAGTCTAAAAAAGGCAACTCAGACATGGAATGAGTTGATAAAATGGGTATCATTAGTCAAAATGTTAAGTAAACAAGACCATAAGGTATCAAAAATCAACTTAGCGATAATGGTTTATAATCTATAAAAAGAGAGGAATAACATCTTATTTAGGAAGGAGGAAAAAAGCAAGGAGCAAGTCTATTAGATCATCATATTCTAGTATAGACTAAACTTTTTAACTAGAGAGTTAGTTTTAAAATCTCTTAGGGCATGAAGCTTAAATGGTTACTAGAGTAAAACCACTGATCTAATTTGTACCTAAGATTTTTGACTTTCGTGAAACTTTTGTATTATTATACCTAGAATAGGTTGTGTATATTTCCCTTCATCAATGAATGTCTTTCAAAAAAAAGTTCAAAAAGCAAAATAAAAACATCAAAGAGGTAGCTAGAAACTCCAGAGAAGAGATCAAAGATAGAAAATTCCAAGAGAGCAAAAACTACAAAATTTTTCAGCTTAAAGCAAAAGAAGATAAGACATTCAGAATTCAAACCTATACTCTTTTCTTTTCTTTCCTTATTGTTGAATGTTAATGATGAATCAATTAGGATATATGTTGGATATGGATTGATAAAATTCCTTTAGGGATTACTTTTGAATTATTTGTTAAAATTTGTTGTTGAATGTTAATGATGAATCAATTATGATATATGTTGGATATGGATTGCTAAAATTCCTTTAGGGATTACTTTTGAATTATTTGTTAAAATTTACATTTTGATTTAATATAATAAACTTTGTGATGTTTATTGTTTTATATTTAATTTAAATCAAGTGATTAGGTTAAATCATTTGTGTTTTGTTGTGTAGTAAGAGCCAGTACAATACTAGACCTATAAACATCAAATTAAGAGACAATTGAAGAGAGATCTTATATTTTTATTAGGATAGCTTCAAAACCTATTAGATAGTAAGAAGAGTTTTGATAGATTGAGAGGTCACAATTCAGTTTCTATCTATTTAATTAGGATTAATTTATTTGATCTCAAAAGAGGGTAATCATAATTATTGGATATCTAGGGTCAAATATGATTAAATCAAGAAGGTTAAGTGTCAACAAATAAGGATAGAAGTAATTCTTGATTTTTTTATCATTGATTAATCAATTGTTTCATTGCTGCTTATTTCATCATCAATTATCAATTCTTTTATTTAGTTTATTTTATTTTCTCATTATATTATCATATTTTTGACTTTAAACAAAGTGTTACAAGAATTTTTAGGTGACTATTATAATCCTCATGGGAATGATACTTTTTATACTATTTGATCTGATCCATATACTTGCAGTATAGATAAGTTTAAATTAAAGTTCAACAATAAGGTGTTTGATTGCCAAAGGCTTGTTAGTGTAAACTAAAGGATGTCCTCATTAGCTTAGAATTAGCCCTAATCTATGACCACCTATGACTGCTTTTACTGAAGATGGCTTAGAGAAGTTTGATAGCACCAGAACTAGTGCATCAACAAAGGCCATCTTCAAGTCCTAGAAGGCCTCTGATTGTTTACTCCAATTGAATATGCTCTTCTTAAGTAAATCTATCAATGGTTCTTGATGATAAATTTTTACGAATCTTTGGTATTATCTCACGTGAACCAAGAAGCCTCTTAGCTTTGTTACATTCACAGGATTTGCCCATTTGATAATTGATTTTATCTTCTTATTATTGGTAAGAACTTCAAATACCGAGACAATGTGCTTTAGATAATCCACTTAGGACACATGAAAGCTAAACTTATTTCCCCAAAGAAAAAATTGGTTATGCATCAAAAGTTTCAAAAACACCCAAAGATGCTATATATATATATATTTGAAATCTTGTTGTAAAAAAGTATTTCATTAAAAAACTAACACAAACTGGCTCAAATGTTTTCTAAATCCTTTTTTCATTAAACATTGGTACGTAGAATTAAAATTAATGAGCTTAAATATCCCTCATAAGTATTTGTGAACATCATTCAAACTTATCCAAATTTAGTGATAGCCTGATCAAAGGTCTAATTTAGAAAACTAGACCACTCTATATAATTCATCCAAAAGGTTTTTGAAAATTGTCATAGAGAATTTGTCCTTGATAGTATTCTTGTTCAATTACCTATAATCCACACACAAGAACCAAGAAAAATAGTTTGTTTCACTAACACAATTGGAGAAGATAAAAGACTATGAAATCACTCCTTGATTCAAAAGGTCTCAAATCAGTTCCTTAATGATAGTTTTTTTGTAAAATTCCACATCTATAAGGCAATATATTGATATTAATTCAACTCCCACCTTGATGGGAATTTTGTGATCTTGTGGCTTAGTAAAGGCAAGCTTGTTGGTTCTCCAAATAAACAACTAAACTCTACTAGAAGGCAATTAAGTTTTTACTGTTCCTCTTTAAGTATTCTGATGTTAATGTTCAGTTTCTAGATTTATAGTTCCATAGGATAAAGATGCCTTAATATAAAAGTTTTGCTATTAAATTAAGGCTTAGATAACAACCTCATAAACCTTTTAGAGGTTATCAACTTTATTTGGTTAATATAACCCTCCCTTAAATGGAAAATGTCTATCTTACTAGTTAAATTATATCATTTGTTTACCGAAGTTGTCGAATTTAACAGAAGCAATAACTACTCAGTACAAAATAACCAACTATTAAGTTATAATTTATTGATTAGAGGATATTTTGTTTAGCATGCTCTAGTGGCAATGAGGTAATGTTTCTATCTTGTAGGAAGATGTTTTATAAAGGAACCTTCATATTTTGGGTGATTAAAGTAGGAAGTATGGGGTGTAATTAGCATAATATACTATTGGAACATTTCTGTCAACGCAACCATTTCTTGCCTCTATTGAGCTTGGGTATCTTGAAGCTTAATTTGTGAATCCAACATTTTATGGTTCCTTTCCTTAAGTTAATTGTGCAATGCTTCTTCCATTTTCTTCATGTCCTAGCTTTTGGTGCTTCATCCATGAAGAAGTTATAGGGATGATTTGGTTGACATTGTTTTAAGTAAGATAATTAAGTTCAAATACCATTTGTTAGACAATAATTATAGATAGAAAAAGGAGTTGAAGAATGAGATAAAAAAGAGGGACTGAAATAAGGAGAGATAAGGAGAAAAAAATTCTAAAATAAATTTATTGTTATTTTATTATTGACATTCCTATATAGTTGTATATAGGCAGCAACTATCACATTGTTTTCAAAGAAAACAAAGGACTCATACAAAATCATAACATAACCATATTATTTTTAACATATGTCATTGTTTATTAAAAAAAGGATATGATAGCATTTAAGTAAGGTAGGAAGATGGCACATCGATTGTCTTCCTCATTTAGTCACATAATAATATGCAAGATGGACCACAGAGATGGTATTTGGTGTTTGAATACATGAAAAAGGGAAACCTGAATGTCAGCTTACAAGAAAAAGGAACACTTGACTAGGAAAAGAGATTAACTATAGCAAAAATGTGCTAAGCAGAAAATACTGGAAACAAATTTTCATAATAATGAATCATATAGTGCCATAATCTAAACTCCAAACAATTATATTGGATCTATGATAAGTCGCCATCCAATAACGAGGTCTAAACATATAGACTTCACTATTGAATTACAACTTAACTAACTTGTAAAAGTCTTCAAGTTATCCAATATACTTTAAAATTTAGAAGAAATAACAAAGAAACACCACAATTTAATTAGTTCAAGTGCTAAAATCTCACATTAAAAAAATTGTTTACTGAGAACTAACATATTCGACCAAACTCAATCAAAGATTAGAACATGATTTTTTTCTATTTAGAGACTTATTACTATCTAATCTATTTACCATGAGCTCATATTCATCTAGACCCCGCATTCGAACTCAAACGCCTTACCTAAAATCACAAATGGAACTGAGTAGCACATGACAAGTAGGAAAAATAACAAAATAAATAAAACCCTTACTCATTTACTACTATGTAAACAATAAACTTACATATGTTTATATAACACTACAAGCTCCAAAAACATATGAAATGAATAATAAGAAAATATAATGCACATATATACAATTATTTAACATCATAATCTCATCTTATGCATCATCCAATAGGGTTATTATAAGTCACATAAAATATTGTATCTATCTAAATTAGGCATTAGATATGAGCACTGACCACTAATTAATTTATGTATTAATCTACCTTTAAACATTTACTTCAAACAATAATTGATTTATGTCTTCATTTAATACTAGACATTCATTCTAGACAGCTACCTCTCTGACTATACCTAACCATTCTTGCCTTAAGGTCTTTTAGAGTACTTGTTTTATTCTATGTGAATTAGCATGCCTCAACAAATGACTTTTTTCTTTTAAGAGTTGGTTTCTAGTCTATGTTTGTCATCGTAAAGCCACTTGCTTTACTTCTTTCTTTTATTCCTTGTACTTATGGCTTGAATTGACTACCTAAAAAGTTAAAAAGAAAGATTATCTATTAATCTATTTGAATTATTCTTCTTACCAGAACTAGAAATCCTAGAAGTAACTTTCTTGCTAGAACTAGAAGCCAACTGTGCCTAGAAGTTAATTAAACTTGTTACCTCTTGATAGAGAAAAGATATTAATGGCTTAGGAGGAATGGAACAAGAGATCTTTTTTTCATGAAAGCAAAGGTCTTTAAAGGATAATGAAAGAGTAAAGTAAATCAACATTTAAAACATTCAGATATATATACTGTAACTAGATAAGCTGGACTACTTGAAGGCTAAGAGAGGTGGAAATATGTAGGATATTCGGATTACATATGGGATAGTAGACAGAAAGCAAAGGAATTTCATGGGGCCATTCTAATACATGATCACGCAGAAAAAAAAGTAGCTACTCCTTGTTTTAGAGTTCAAAAAAAAGTAAAAGGATATAAATTTGATATTGCTTATCACTTGATTAAAAGGAACCTCACCACGAAGGGGATCAATTTCTCAATGACTTAGAAAATCTCCATTTTTGAAATATTTGGTTTTAAAGATGTGATTCCAAATCCCATCATAGTCTTGGAGCATATACTAAGCCAACTTCATAAACCTAGTCTTATTTACCACCTTTATTTTCTTTAATTCTAGACCTTATAAGTCTTTGGGTTTTTCAAACATGTCCCAAAGAAGCAGATGGAGTTTATTTTTCCTATTAAGTTCCCTTTATATGAACTTTCTTCTAACCATATCAATGTTGCTATACACCTAGTGGGCAATTTATTAGATTACATAGTATAAGTGGCTATAGATGGAGTAATTGGAATGATAAATAATTACAGTTGCAGAATCAAATAAAGTTAGGAACTGTTAGTTACCTTTTGAATCAAAGTAGCAATAAGTATAGTAATAAGCCTAAAGGGGGTGGGGAGCAAAGCTTCATAGGTAACTTCCCTTCCTTATCCTTTCCTTTTGGCAATTGGCTTCTCAAGTGGGTGGCTTAATAAGTAACAAGTTACCTTTAACATCAGTTAAATTCTTATTAATAATAGGTTGAAATGGTATGAAAAGAGGCCCTCTTTGTTTTAATATAAAAGGGGAATTGTCATTTTATAGCTCTTCCTCTACAACTATCTTTCACCTGATAGGCACTGTTAGAGAAGAATGTTAAGGACATTGTGAGAACCTTCCATTGGTTATGGTCTTTAAATGTTGGTTCTTCCATCTTTAGATATATACATATATATAAAGATAGAGCCTACATCTTTCTGTCAATAGAAAAACAATTCTATTCAGAAAAAATGGATATTGATCTGGGTTCAACAAGTATGAAAAACGAGAGAAATAAATAAAGAAGGTAGAACCTGATGAAGGAAGGTTGCATTAGTGCCCCTAAAATCAAACTGAAGTTAGAAATGAGAAAATTGACTTTAAGAGAGAAGGTCCTTATATTAGTAAAGAAGTGTTATTTTATCTATAGAAAGGGACTTTTTCAAATATCCCAAACATCTCAAAGCTTATAAGGATGTATAGTTTTAGAACCCTATACAAGGGGTTAGCACGTTATGACTTTATCTAATAGGGGCATCATGCTTAACTAGAAAAAGACAAATTTTAATTTTGATAAGAGTATAGTAGTATGTGCTTACTACTCGCTTGCTGTACATTAAATGAGCCTTCATTACCCACCTAGCCTCTATCTTTAATCTTATGTAAAGTGAAGTAAAATTAGTAAAATGAATAGTCTAACCTCTTTGTTCAAAGTTTTTCCAAAAAGCTTCTACTTATTGAACCAAAGCTTCCCTTAATTCTAAATTATAACCATAGACAACTTGCAACTATATACAAAGAAAAAATTGTATTTAATAGCAGTCATAGTGGGTTTAAAAAGGAAATGATCTTAGGTAGAGACTAAAATCTTCTACTCCTTATCATTCCCATTTTAGTTATTTCTTTCTTGTTAGTTTTGTTACTCTGATTTTGATGGCATAAAAGCAAGTTTTGCATAAGTTACCTTTCATAACTTTCTTGAAGGGCAAAGGGTTCAAGAGCTAGGTTGAGACCCTTATGAGTCCTTGAGTACAATAACATAGTTTATATTTTGATTTCCCTTTGTCAAACAATAAGCCTTCAAGCAAATGGCTTGGTGCTCTTCTTCCTCCTTCATTAGGAGCTTGCATTCAATGCCATCTTAATTATTGTTGAATCTACTCTCTCCTAAAGATGTTAAGCTAAGACATCTAGAAGACTAAGTTATATAAAAATAAAAGTAAATGACATTTTTAACAATAATTGGTATCTTTATTATATTGGTTAATACCTATTTGTTCTTGTTCATTCCTATCACAATAAGATGGAATTTACCTAGACTATGAATGAACCAATTATTCAGTTTTTGATAGAAATTTATTTACCTATTTCTCCCTATAATTGTTATTACCATCCTCTTCTGAACTATTTTCACTTTAAATAAGGGACTATCATTTTTATATATTCATAGCTTGTCTCAACCAAGAGAAGGAAAAAATTATATATTTTATAATTATTAACAATATGTTCCTCATGCTAACTGCTCTTATGAAGTTTGGTCAACAAACTATATGAGTTTTAAGGAACATTGGTCAAAGTTTTATAATTGTCTTATCCTATGCAAATTGTTTAAATATCCTTTTTTAAAAATTATTATTTTGAAAAATTAAATAAATTCATTAAAATTTTAGAAATATTACTATTATAGGAGGTCTAAGGGGAATACCCTTCCAAGAAAGTTCAAAACTAATTACAAGCTCTTAAAAGAACAATATAATGAAGAAAATGTTGAGAGTTTGATTCTCAAAGAAGAGAACAAACTAGAATTGCACTTTTTAGCAATGTCTGGTACACATCGTAACACTACACAAAATAATTAAACTTAAAATTATAGTTAGTGACAAGTCTAGGTCGATCCTATAGAAAGAGTGTATAAAGCTTTTGTAATGAAACGAATTGGTGCTTAGGATATTTGGGGGGTTTGTTGGTTTTTGAATAACAAACTAAAATGAATTTAAACTCAGGAAAGCAAATTAAAGCAAGAAGTGAAAACGATAAATTTGATGAATGGGTTTTGGAATCTAGTTCTCGGTTCAATCTCGACCTATACACAAATAAGCATATTTCAATATCTTGTTATTCTCATACCTTTCTTAGCAACTATTAATCATAGGCTAACAATAAGCTCTGTTAACCTCAGTTTTTCCTTATGTCGTGTTCAATTAAAAAAAGCTCTTTAACCTAACCCAACTATCGAACAACCTATAACAAGCTCTCTAGATTTAATAGGATAGTCATATTATGAGTTAGGAAAATAGATTAATTAAGGAAGATCGAGTCATTTAACCAAGGTTATGTTATCCCTAATGACTCAAAATCATTATTTGCCACAAATGAATCCAAACACAACTGTTAAGTATTGCATTTGAGATTATATCAATTTACATTAAAACAATCAAATAGAGAATTCAATCATTCTTACACAACACCCAATTCAATAAATATAGGATAACATAAACAATCCCTAAGAGAGAAAGAACACAATACACATTGGAGATTAAGCCTGCCTTACTAAACATGCTGCAAATAAATGTGTAATTCTACGAATTGATTAATTAGCATCCTAACGTTCATATATTTAATTTTCTAGAAATATGTGATACTTTTCGATATCATGGAATGTCCGAAGTTGCCCTTAGGATGAGGCTTTTTCCTTTCACGCTAAGGGATAGAGCCAAGGCATAGTATCATTCACTTAGTCCCACAAATGTCACAACTTAGGGAGCAATTGGAGTGTGCATTCTCAGATAAATACTTCCCTCTTACCAAGATGACGAAATTGATAAAGGAAATCACAAATTTCCAATAAAGTGATGGGAAGTCACTTTAGAAGCATAGGAAAGATATAAGGATTTGCAAAGTAGGTGTACCCACCATAACTTACGTAAAGAATTCCTGTTGCAAACCTTCTACAATGGAGTTACTCCACCCACATAAGGCACCATAAATGTAGCATTTGGAGGATCCCTAATGAGAAAGCCGGTTGAGGAACTGGAGGAATTGTTGGAGGAGATGGCAAGTAATCGCTGTCTTTAAACAATGGACAAAAGTAGACAACACACAACTCTCCGAGAGCAAAAGGGAGCCATAGTTGTTGACTCAATAACAAAAATGCAAGCCAAAATTGAAAACTTAATAACATGAAAGCCTCCTCTTCAGCTCCTATTAAAGCACTTCAGTAGAGATGTGAACTGTGTGGAAGCACTTCAGTAGAGATGTGAACTGTGTACAAGACAACCATGATACCATTAACTACTTTATGATGCAAAACAACGAACTGAGCTCAATTATATAGGAACACATTTTGTTTGAGGAGGAGGAAACAATCCCTACTCAAACATGTATAATCCTATGTGGAAGAATGACCTAAATTTTTCTTGGTTAAACAATGCAGGAATTCAATTCCAACCTCAAAGGCCACCTAGATTCTAACAGGAGAAATTAAATTGCATGACCGCTAAGCTAGAAAAAATCTTGGACAATATCGAAAGCATGGATTAAGCTCATAAGAGGTTAGAAGAAAGGTTCAAACAAGTAACGAAGAATCATGTCTCTTCTATCCATAACTTAGAAGTCCAAATGAGCCAATTAGAAAATTTATTATCTGCATGAAATGCAAGGAGCCTTCTAAGCAATACAAAAACAAATCCGAATGAAAGAATAATGGTGATCACCCAGGCCACTAAAGAGAAACTCAATCAAATTGAAGAAGAAAGGGAAGAAGAAAAGAAAAGGGCTAACGAAGGTTCCTTGCAAAGTAAATATAACTTGATAGGAATTAAAGAGTATCGACCTATAATTCCATACCCTATCCTACCGCAGAGAAAGCCAAAAGAAGCATAGTTAAATGAGGTTTTTGATATAATAGAGCAATTGAAAACATGACTTGCCCTTATGGAATCCATAAAAGAGAAGTTTCTAAACAGAGAGGAACCGAAAAAGTCAGGAGGTGAAGTATTAAACAAAGAGAAATCCAACGAAGTGGCAGCCTGATCGCGGCTCTGTCATTCGATTTGGGAATCGACCTTGGAAACCGGTCAAAATAAAATATTTTCCAAGATTGCAGAAAGCTGAACCTCGAGTCGTCTCTCTCGACGGAATCACTTTAGAAATTAATCCTAAGACTAGCCTGAGTTGAATTATGCAAGTAAGCAATTT
>JAOTBA010000203.1:14554164-14566996 GCA_025629845.1 Erythroxylum squamatum
GAAATGAGTTCAAGCATGGTGACCGTTTTTGTATGGGCACACCATTGAACAAGTTGAGAGTAAATTTTTGGGATGTTATGAGAAAAAAAAATAAAATTATGATGGCTAATGAGGGTTTAATGCAATAACCCTGCAAGGGAATATGCACGCTCACGTTTCATGATTTTCAGAGCAAGCATTGGACTCTGGAATCAAGCAGGGTCCAACAGATGAATAAGTAAGCAAGAGAGTTGGGTTCCGAAAACGGGATCCAACATTAACAGCCATAAAAGTGTAGCCAAATTATAAGATAAACTTGGGCTCAATCACCAGTGAAGAATTCGAAGAGAAGAAAAAGCAAAATAGGAGAAGGTACTTAAGGCAATTTCAAACACTAACAAAGCAATTGCAGATAATGTGAAAGTGTTGAAGGAGATGGCGAAGGAGCAAAGACGACAATGCCTAGACATCCGAAGCATTTAAAAATACTTCGTTGCTCAAGACATGGAGATTCCACCTCCGACACCATCACCATCACCAACTCAATTGCATGCTCTAACCTTGTCTTCTTATTTATTTTTATGTTTTCCTATTATTTTGTTTTTTTCCCACCTTACATGTTGTTTGTTCTTCTCACATTGAGGACAATGTATTTTCCAAGTGTGGGAAGGTGTGCACTATCTTTTTATTTTTAGAGTGTGATTGCTACACATCGTATGTTAGTTTTTGTTTAGGTTTCATAGTGTGAATCGTATGGATGTGTCAATGGCTAGGACTTAACAGAATTAGCTTAGCCTTGAACATAGTCTTCTAAGTTGTAAAAAATTATTACCTTAGGTAATTCGTGTTCTAGGTATGTTTAGTTAAATAAGCATGTTAATTAGGATCTTACATTAATTTGCTCACCTTAGGAAATTTGTTACATACATTTATAATCATAGGTCAATTGAATAAGCAATGTTGCTAGTATTTTTTCATAAAAATGATTGGTTAAAGAAATTAGGTAGGCAATAAAATATGAAAAAATATGTGTATTTCTTAAGCAAATAACTATTTCGCTGGCCTTTCGGTTATGAATAGAACTAGTAGCTAGTTGAAAATATGATGTAGCCAAGTAACCGGGGGACATTCATCACAAACATTTGTCTTCGCGTTGAAAGGTTATAATGACATTTCAACCAAGCCTATTAATAAAAGCATGACCTAGTTGAGTAACCGAGGGACATTCATCGCAAATGTTTACCTTCGTGTCAAAATAAATGTTAAAGAAACTTAAAAAATTGGTGTTTTAATAAATAAATCCTACTGATCTTTGTTAATAGCATGATTTTTCATAAAAAGCTACTTAGTAACGTTAGTAATTTCAGTTGATTACTACTTATCAATATGTGTATGCAAGTGTCAAGGGTGAGTGAATATGACGTTAAGGTCTTAATTAATATGTATATTTAGTCTATAGTGCTTAGTCACTAATTGCATAAGTTAATAAATTAGAGCAGCTTGAAAAGTTATGTTTAAAGTTAAATTAGTTTCGTGAAGTTCAATGCATTGTATCATCATTACATTTATGTGCTTGTATGTCTTATTGATTGGTGTGTTTGGTTTTGTTTTTGCTTGAGGACAAGCAAAATTTTAAGTTTGGGGATGTTGATAGTTATAGGTTACATTATGTTTTAGTGAGTGATTTAGTATGTTTTTAGTTGTTAATTAGATGATTTGTGCATGTTTAGGTTTAGAATTGTGTTAGTGTGATTATGTGTTTATATGTTATGTGGTTTAGAGCATGTTATCGGGCTTTAATTATGTGCTTTGAGGTGTTTTGATGTGTTTGTTAGTGTTTGAGATCAGGTAAAGAAGATAAGTGAAGTTTGGAGAAAGCTTAAAGGAAGACTTAAGGCCATCGTGACAGAAGTAGCCAGCCAGGGTCACTATCGTGACACCCTTATCACAATTGTGATAGAAGCCAAATAGCATTAGGTCACGATCATGACAGAAGCTCAATTTCAAGTGTCACGATCATGACATACGTGCCACGATCGTGATAGGCACGACATAGACGTGAGGATCTACTTCCATTTCTATTTTTGGAGGGTTATTTTGGACTTTTTGTCCTGGGTAAAACGTAGTTTTTATCCTAAAAGGTAAAAAAAATGTAAAAGGAAAACAAAATGACCTAATCAAGAATCCTCCATTTTCCACTTTTGGAAATAACCAAGGAAAAGGAGAGAAGGGGAGAGAAGAAGAAGGAGTTGTTGCTGCTGCTGCCACTCCTAGTCCATTCCAAGTTAACTTTCTCAATTTATCTTGTTATTTCTTTTATTTGATGTATAAGATAGATATGAGGATGCAGAATTTGTGTTTAAGGACGTTCTAAACTCTTTTTGGGGTTTGTTCATGAATTAATGTTAATTTGATTGCTTTTGATGTTAATGTATTGGATATTGTGATTATTTGTTGTATTTGCATGCTTCGGTAACAAATTAAGAGGGTGAACCGATAGAAAAGTGATTAGGTTGGGTAATGAGAGGCAATAATCTAATAGATAACAAAAACAATCAAATCAGTAATTTATATGAAGAGAGATCTCGTGTGAGGACCTGATTGTCTATTAGAGTGCTTAAGATCTAATTAGAATATGGGCTATTTTTGTTAATTGAGAGATTGCAATTTCAATAATTCGATTCAATCAAGACTTATGATTTAGGTTTTAATGATTAGAACCTTAAAGAGAATAATCCAACCATTGTAATTCTAGGACCAATATCGATTAACTCAAAAGTAATCAAGTTAGCATTTGATGATAGGATAAATCCCCTTTTCTCGTAATTAGTTAATCTTCCTTGTTTGATTTTTCGATTATCAATTGTTTGCGTTCAAATTTAATTTCCTTGCATTAATTTAGAATTTAAATTTCAATCAATCCATATTCAATTGCTTAAATTTCTTTTTTGGTTTTTATTTCATTTTAATTACAATTTTCTAGGCCTTAGACCAAGTTAGGATTCATTTAGTTCACTAATTCCTCGTGGGACTAACACCTCAACTACTACGCTTACGACCCATGCACTTGCAGAACATTGAGGGCTTTATAGAATTAAAATTGGCTTAACCCTTTTAACTCACTTTAGCTCTTATGCTTCCAAATTGTACTTAAAACCAAATATGAACCAAATGCGTTTCTTAAACATTTTATAGCATTAATCACTAAGTGTTGTGGGATAGATGTAGAAACAATTAAGTACATATCAAATTCCCCCCACACTTAACCTTTGACCATTCTCAAGCAAAACAATAAAATAAAATTCACAAACTAAAACACTTACTCATTTTCCATATTTCCCAAGAATAGATAATCATAAGAAAAAAATGAATAACTTTCAAAATCTTGACAAGGAATCAACATTCAGTGCTTCTACTCATGACCAATCAATAATCATTCCCTTTAGAAACTGAGCAATCTAGAGGTAGTGTAATAACCCAGACCACTCGCCCACACATATTGTCTGCTTTGGATTACCCATCGAGACAAGGCCCTCATGGTTTTGCTCTTCCTGCATCTAGGAAAATGCATCTATAGGGAAGAGGTATTTGTACCCTTATAAGGCGTACTTCTTTCTCCTCTCCAACCAATGTGGGATCTCACAGGTAGACTTAGACAAAATGTGTGTAAATAGAATTAATCCATAGATACACTCAATCACCTTTCATGATTAAGACATTCCACAACTTTGCATATCATTTCATTTCTCCTCCACTAGAATTCACATGCATAATCATGAATCAAAGGACTTTTTAAGTTTGTAATGTGGGTAAAAGTTAAGGTGAGATGTACTTGGATAATTTGGCAAAAAAAGCCATCAAATCTAGTGAAGAAAGAAAAACACTCAATATAACATCAAGTGCAAAAACCATCATTCACTCAAAACTGTGTGCATCAGCTATGATGAATGAAAAAACTATGTTTCACATCTCAAATTGAAGTTCTAGCACCATAAATCACCTAAAACATAACCAATTAGAAGGAATCACTCATAAAAATCGATGATAAACAATACAATGAAATTATGAGGGGTGACCCTTCAAAACCACATCTCCCTCATTTACATCATAAGCAAATCACTCATTCCATACAACTTTAGGAAAAGAAACAAATTATGAATAACTTTTCAAAAGAATTGCATTTCCTCCTTGATACTTTTATTTAAAACTTTTTCTTTCTTTTTTTTATAAATGTAAAAATTGAAAGAAGCTACATCAACATTAGAACTCATTGATAAGAGATAAAATGACATTCCAATAATTATAACCAACCCACAGATATGCACACCCCCACACTTATACTATTGTGCATCCATAATCATTAACAATCAACAAATGCTCCACTAGCTTAAAGCTTGGGTAGGACATTTGGTTAGGCTTAAGGCGTATAAATTGATTAGCGCAAAAAAGGAAAGGTAAATAAGGCTCAAGGGGTTTTTAACAAAAGGAGAATTCATATCAATAGGTAGGTTATTTAGCTAATGTAGCTTATGAAACAAAAAATGCCTATATCATTTCCATGTTAACGCATGTGTTGAAAATGTGGTCTTGAATAGAAAATCAAAGCAAAATCCAGATGTACATATCATAAAGGTCACATATAAACAAAAGATAATAAAACTAATATGGAGTTGTCAATCTATAAAGGATCAGAATCTCACTAGCTTATGTCTACCACTAGTCGCTACTCTTTTAAAGATAATGTATATTGATCAATCACAAGAGTAGTACATGCTTAAGTTGCCATGAATTTTTCTAATCAATTTACTCTCTAATTATTACTATATAATCCGAGACGTAATAGAAAAAGAGAAAATGTTTATTTGTTTGTATTGATTCTTCCTCTCTTGTTTGAAAACTTAAAAACTTGTAAGAAACAAACAAACTTAAAAATACACATGCATATCCTAAAAAATGCAAAAATGTAAAGGAAAAGAAATAAACTTCCCTTTAGTTGCCTCCCAAAAGGCGCCTTTGTTTATTGTAGCAAGCTCAACTCCTTGTTTTGCTCATCATATGAAAAAGTTATGATCTTTATATGTCACATTTTGTTCTTTCTCCACTTCAGGTTCTTCAGGATAAGGTCTAAGTTGATGAAAAATGAAATTTATTGTCCTCCATATCTTCAAAATCTTAATCTTTACTGAGTCCCTACATTCTTGAAATGTCTCTTCACCTTCTTCTCCTTATCTAATTTCTCCAATCTGCTACGTAAAGGTGAAGAGTTAGTCTCAATGACAATTAGGGATTCAATACTTACTTTTAAGCTAAATGATATATCCTTTTTTCCTTCAAGCTCCTTCTTAACTTCTTCTTCACAAGCAACCCCTTGAGTATTCCTCTCAAGATTCTAAAGCACCGTTTCGCTCCGTAAGGTTTCCACATTATATTCCTTAGGTACACCTCAGGTTGAGAAGGTTGCTCCTCTTCACTTTGTGGTTCTAGGTAGTTAATAGTTCCAGCCATCTGACCTGTCTGACTTATTTAAGTTGGGAATTGAGATGTTGCATCTTGCAGATGTAGATGAATACACGGTCATGTATCTTTCAAATCATCTTAGTAACTTTATTTCCTTGAATTTTCTTATCCCATCTTCACCTCAATCCATCTCCTTCTTGTTCCAAAAGGAAAATTGAGTGTGAACATCAAAAGGATGGCCAAAGAATGTTCTTTTAACTCACATTGACTCTTATGATTCCAAATTGTACATAAAACCAAATATAAACTAAAATGAGTTTCTTAAAATTTCATAGCATTAATCACTAAGTGTTGTGGGATATATGTATAATCAATTAAGCACATATCAATGTCCCTAAGCAAGATCAATTCCCTTACACTAATGATCACTTCTGAGATTAATCCATTTAGAGAATTAGTTTTACAAGTAAATCTCTTGGTTTTCTTTTCCTTCCAGATGGTTTGCACATAAGTTCCTAATGCAATTGTAATATTTTGTAGAGTTTCTCTTAGTAGTATTGCATGATCTGTGAGCCATTGAATAGAATATGTTAATTAATTCCCATTAAAGTTCCATATGCACTTTATTTTCACTATATTCTAGAGGCTAGCTACTAAGCTACATTTAAAAAAATAAATGATCTTGAGTTTCCTCCAATTTCAGGCATAAGGTGCAAATTATGCTTAAATTCATGTAACTTAATCCATTAGTAGTTGATATGTGGTTAACTGAGTATGAATTTATTCCATAACACTTAGTGTTTATGATACGAAATGCTTAAGACATTCACTTTAGTTCAAATTTGATTTTAGGTACAATTCGGAATTAAAGAAGCTAAAGTGAGTCAAAAGCACTATATTTGAGTCGTTTTTCGAAGATTCACACCCACTTGTCTTCATGGCGCAAGAAGAAGAAGATTAAAAGTAAGAAGACAAGAAAATGAAAGAACATGAAGAAAATGTTGTCAATATAGCTCACGACCATCTAGAAAATTTCATAGCCGTGAGATTGTTGCATGGCATGAGACCACTCTCACGTCGATGCAAAGGTATATCAATCATGAGGCTATGCCACCTCACCAAAAAACCCTAACTTTTAGTATAAAAGAGAAAGAGGTGCAACGATAAAGAGACGAATGTTTATGTTTTTGTCTAGGAAAAATCAATGGAGCTCTTGCGAGACAAAAATGAAGAGGGCAATGAAGCTCTCATTTATGGCGAGACCAATGGAGGGCTAGGCTTCCCGATTCCAGTTGGAAGGTGACATCGATGCTGAAGAACCTGGTTAAGCATTTCTCTCATTGTTTGTTGTTCTTTCTCTTAGGGATTGATTATGCTATCCTATGTTTAATGTTTGGGTATTGTGTAAGAATGATTGAATGCTCTATTTGGTTGTTTTTATGTAAGAACACATTTCTAGAATCTTTAATATAATCTGTAATTGTTATGTTGAGATTTGTTTGTGGCAATTAATGGTTTCGAATCATTAGGGATAACATAACCTAGGTCAAATGACCCGAGCTTATATGGTTGTTACCTTGATTAATCTGTTTTTCTAAATCATAATGTGACTGTCCAATTAAATTTAGAGAGCTTGTTCTAGGTTGTTCGATAGCTAGGTTTAATTAACAAGCTCTTCTTAATTAAATAAGACCTAAAGAAAAACTGAGGTTAATAGATCTTAATGTTAACCTACGGTTAATAGTTGCTAGGAGAGGTATAAGAACAAAAATTCAATGAAATATGGTTGAGATTGAACCAAAGAACGAGGTCATTAATGAATTCACCACTTTCATCATTTTTTAATGTTTTCTTTAGTTTGTTTTTATTAGCTTAGTGTCATTTTTATTTTCTTATTTCAAACCAAACAAATCCCTTATAACCTAAACACTAATTGTTTTCATTAAAAAAGCTCACCGAACATTCTTTGTGGGATTAACCTAGACTCACCACAGGTATAGTTATAGGTCTAGTTATTTTGAGTAGTGTTACGATGTGCTACGTTAATTTTTGGCACCATTGTCGAGAAATGTGGTGCTTTAGTTTTTGTTCTTGATTTTAATTGGTGTTTTGTATATATTTGTTTATAATTAGTTTCATTTTAGTTATTTCTTGATCTTTTCAATTTTTATTTAGTGTTTATGTGTTGAAAAAATAAAAATAAAAAATGGAAGGAGGTAATTTCTTTTATAACTCATATTCCCAATCCTATAACCCATATTGGATTGATGATACTAACTTTAGTTATGGATGGGATAACCAGTAGAATTACTTCCATGATAGTTTGCAGGATGCACAATAATTCTCGTATAGACTAGAAGCTTTTTATTACAACTCAAGTCCACCTCTAGAAGAACCAATTAATTTTGTTGCTACAAACACTTTACAATTTCAACAAGAGGAAAGATCATTTTGGTCTAACTTCTAAAGTAGATTGGCAGCAAAACTCAGGTACATTTCTAGAAGAATCAGTTAATGTTTGTGTTGCTCATACTTTGCAAGTTTAGCAGGATATGATAAAATTCCAGTAAGAAACAAGTTCTAGAATCTAGAACTTGATAAGCCAGATGGGTAAGTTGGTGGAAGTTATTAACTGCCTAGCATCACAACGCGAAGAAATGCAACCATCTCAACATGAGGAATACCCAAGGGACATTAGTACAGAGACCTTGTAAAGTGAATAGGAGCTTAAGAATCTTAAGAGACCTACTCAAGGAATTGCTTGTGAAGAAGTGGAGAAGGAACTCAAAGCATAAAGGGATACATCTTTTAACTCAAAAGTAAATAGTGAGTTCCTAATTGTTGTTAAGACTGACTCTTTACCTTTACCTAACAAGTTGGAGAAATTGAATGAAGAAGAAAAAGGTGAAGAGACATTCGAGATCTTTCTAGAGTGTATGGACCCAGTAGAGATTATGAAGATATGGCATATACTGAATATGAGAGGCCATCAACTGAGACCCTATCATCAACAACCTCATATGGTGGAAGTTCAAACTGTGACACCCGATGATCATAATTTTATCACGTAAGGAAATTATGGAGTCAAACCAGCTACACTAAACAAAGGCATATCTTAGGAGGCAACCCAAAGGAAGTTAATTTCTTTTCTTTACATTTTCACATTCCTTTTTATTTGCATGTTTATTTTTAAGTTTGCTTGTTTCTTGCTTATTTTTAAGTTTTCAACAAAATGAGAGAGAGAATAAATAAACAAATAAAAACTTTCTCTTTTTTCTATTGCTTTTAATATTATATAGTCATAATTAGAAAGTGAATTGACTAGAAGAATCCATGGCAACTTTAGCATGTACTTTTACTTTTGTGATTGGTTGATGTGCATTGTCATTAGAAGAGTAGTGACTAGTGGTAGACAAAAGCCAGTGAGATTTTGAGCCTTATTAGACTGACACATCCATAATAGACTCATTGTCTTTTGCTTATGCATGACCTTCATGACATGTACATCCTGACTTTGCTTTAATTTTATATTCAAGACCACATTTTTATCACATGCATTCACATGAAAATTTTTAGCATTCATTGTTTTGCCAAGTTATATTAGCCAAATAACCTACCCATTATTATGAATTTTCCTTTGTTAAGCACCTTTGAGCTTTATTGGCCTTTCTTTTTGTGCAAATGTTACATGCTTTAAATCTAACCGAATTTCCTACCTAAGCCTCAAAGCTAATAGAGCAATTGTTGATTTTTGATTATTGTGGATGTACAAAAGTATAAGTGTGGGGGTGTGCATATGTGTGGGTTGGTTATATTTATTATAATGTCATGTTCTAAATTCCTTTGTTGGTGTAGCTTCTTTCAATTTTTGTATGAAAAAAAGAAAAGAAAGAAAGAGAAGAAAAGGAAAAAGAAAAGAGAAGAAAAAGAAAAAGAAAAGGAAAAGGAATAGGAAAAGGAAAAGGAAAAGGAAAAAGAAAAAGAAAAAGAAAAAGAATGTTTAAATGAAAGTTTCAAGGAGAAAATCCATACATGTTGCAAAGTTACTTATGATTAGTCTTTCCTCCTAAAGTTGTATAGAATGGATTAGTTGCTTATAATGCATATGAGGTAAATGTGGCTTTGAATGACCACTTATTATAGTTTCAATATATTGCCATCAATTGTATATGCGATTCCTTGTAGTTGGTTATGATTCATGTGGTTTGTGGTATGAGAGCTTGAATTTGAGCTAGGAAATATAGTTTTTGCATTCATCATAGTTGATGTACACAATTATGAGTGAATGGTGATTTTTGCACTTGATGGTATGTTGAGTGTTTTTCTCGTTTCACTAGCTTTGATGGCTTTTATGCCACTTTATCCAAACACATCTCACCTTACCCTTGCCCACATTACAACCTTAAAAAGTCATTTGATTCATGATTTTGCATGTGACCTTTAGTGGTGGATAAATGAAATAATATGCAAAGTTATGGAATGTCTTGATCATGAGAGGTATTTGAATACACCCACGAATACATCTTATTTAAACACATTTTCCAAGTCTACCTCTAAATTGCTTAGTTTCAAAAGGTGATTAATGTTGATTGATCATAAGTAGAAGCATTGAATATTGAATTCTTGTTATGGTTTTTGAAAGTTATTCATCTTTACTTATGATTATCTTTTCTTAGAAAATATGGAAAATGAGTAAGTATTTTTGGGGTCCGTAACTTTAATTTAGATGTTTTGCTCGAGGATGATCAAAAGCTAAGTGTAGAGGAAATTGATATGTGCTTAATTGGTTATGAATTTATTTTATAACACTTAAAGTTTAATGATACGAAATGCTTAAGGCATTCACTTTAGTTCATATTTGATTTTAGGCAT
Source organism: Erythroxylum squamatum (assembly GCA_025629845.1). Taxonomy (NCBI): domain Eukaryota; kingdom Viridiplantae; phylum Streptophyta; class Magnoliopsida; order Malpighiales; family Erythroxylaceae; genus Erythroxylum; species Erythroxylum squamatum. The sequence continues at coordinate 14,564,473 of JAOTBA010000203.1, forward strand.
AATTCGGAAGCGAACAAGCTAAAGAGAGTCGAAAGCACTATATTTGAGTTGTTTTTCGAAGATTCACACTCACTTATCTTTATGGAGTAAGAAAAAGAAGATTAAAAATCAAGAAGAAGACAAGAAAATGAAAGAACATGAAGAAAATGTTGTCAACATGGCTCACGACCATCTAGAAATGTCATAACTGTGAGCAGACTCACAATTGTGCAACCAATTGCATAGGCATGAGACCACTCTCACACCCATGCAAAGGTATGTCATAGGTGTGACACACCACTCACACTCGTGACACACCCACTCACCATTGTAAGGTTATGCCACCTCACTAAAAACCCTAGCTTTTTGTATAAAGAGAAAGAGGTGTAGTGATAGAGAAATGAATGTTTATGTTTCCGTCTGGGGAAAAGCAGAGGAGCTCTAGGGAGACAAAAATGAAGAGGGCGAGAAAGCTCTCATATATGTAAAGACCCATCGAGGTCTAGGCTTCTCGACCCCAGTTCGAAGATGACATCGATGCCAAAGAACCCGGTTAAGCATATTTTTCATTGTGTTTGTTATTCTTACTTTCTTTAGGGATTGATTGTGTTATCCTATGTTTATTGTTTGGGTATTGTGAAAAGATGATTTCAATACGTTCATTGGATCATTTTATTACAAATCCATTGCTAGAATTTCAATATAATCTATAATTGTTATGTTAAGATTTGTTTATGGAAACTAATGGTTTCGAATCATTAGGGATAACATAACATAGGTTAAATTGCCCGAGCGCATGTGGATGTTGCTTAGATTGATGTGTTTTCCTAATCTGTAATGCAGCTGTCCAATTAAATCTAAAGAGCATCTCCTAGGTTGTTCGATAGCTAAGTTTAATTAACAAGCGTCTCTTAATTAAACATGACCTAAGAGAAACTAGGGTTAACAGAGCTTGTTGTTAATCTACGACCAATGGTTCAAAGAGAGATGTGAAAACAACAATTCAATGAAATGTCTAATTGGGTGTAAGCTAAAATTGAATCAAATAACTGGGTCCCTAATGAATTCATCACTTTCACCATTTTCAATGTTTTCTTTAATTTGTTTTCATTAGCTTAGTTTCATTTTTATTTTCTTATTTCAAACCAAACAAATCCCCCCCCCCCCAATAACTAAACACCAGTTCTTTTCATAACAAAAGCTAACCGAACACTCTCTATGGCATCTACCTATACTCACCACTGCTACAGTTGTAGGTCTAGTTTATTTTAAATAATGTTACGACGCGCTATGTCAATTTTGGCAAACCACATCAAGCATATATCACTCACAAAAGTTAATCATAAATAAGACTTTGTAACATTACTCAAAATAACTAGACCTACAAATGTGTAACAGTGGTGAGTCTAGGTCGATTTCACAGAGAGAGTTCGGTTAGCTTTTGTTATAAAAATAGTTGGTGTTTAGGTTATAGGGGGTTTGTTTGGGTTGAAATAAGAAAAAAAATGAAACCAAGCTAATGAAAACAAATTAAAGAAAATATTAAAAAATGACGAAAGTGATGAATTCGTTAGGAACCTGATTCTTTGGTTTAATTTTATCCTATTCCCAATTAGACATATTTCATTGAATTTTTGTTCTTATACCTCTTCAAGCAACAATTAATCCTAGGTTAAAAATAAATTTTGTTAACCTTGGTTTTTCTTTATGTCTTGTTTAATTAAGAACAGCTCGTTAATTAAACCTAACTATCGAACAACCTAGAGCAAGCTCTTTAGATTTAATTGAACAGCTGTATTATGATTTAAGAAAACAGATTAATCAAGATAACAACCACACAAATTTAGGTCATTTAACCTAGGTTATGTTATCCCTAGTGATTTGAAATCATTAGTCGTCATAAACAAATCTCAACATAACAATTACGAATTATATTAAAGATTCTAGAAATGAGTTCTTACATAAAAACAATCAAATAGAGCATTCAATCATTCTTACACAACACCCAAACATTAAACGTAGGATAAAATAATCAATCCCTAAGAGAAAGAACAACAAACAATGAGAGAAATACTTAACCGGGTTTTTCGGGGTCGATGTCGCCTCCGAACTGGCGTTGGAAAACCTAGCCCTCTATGGGTCTCCAAAGGATGAGAGATTTGTCCCTCTTCATTCTCCTAAAACCCCTCTAATCATTTTGGCAATGATTGACCCAAGCACATCTCTTGTTAATGGGCTCTACACTCTATTCATATTAAAAAATTCTAATAATTACCAACCGTCATGTAATACCCGGTATCTAGAATACCCGGTATATCGAAATAAATCAGTATTTAAGACTGATGTCAAAAAAAATCACAGAACAGTGAATAATAATTTTAGTGACACCAATTAATGATGTATGATAGTTTTTGGTGGTCTCAGGAAGTTGTTCGGACAGATTTTTAAAAGTAGCAGAACAAGAATGACATTTTTGTAAATAAGTGGACTTTGAAACATATATAAGGGCTTAAGTTGGAGAATAAGACAAAAGAGTTGTCTTCTT
>JAOTBA010000203.1:14631176-14642028 GCA_025629845.1 Erythroxylum squamatum
GTCCAATTAAAGCACCCAAGATAATGGTTATTGGGTATTATAGACTGGGTCTCAAATGGGTCACGAACCCTTTTCCTTTCTCTTCTACTTACCAAAGGACGTGTCCATTGGGAATGCTTTATAAGTTGAAACGACTTTTTGAAACTAATGAGAAAACATACTTTTCTGAACCATTGAGGAAAACACTAAAAGAAGAAGACGAGAGGAAATAAATCAGCATCTTACGGAAACAAAAGCAATCATGGATACAAGTACGCAAAATCATTCGATCCGATAAAAGATTTACAGTTATAAATCAAATGATTCAAACTCTAGAACGACAAAAATGGCTCGCTAAGTTACTTGGATTTCAGTTTACCATTCAATATAAAACAGGCAGGCAAAATCGAGTGGTCGATTCCCTCTCTCGCTCTTATACTTCTAAGGAACTCTAGTTGCGTTATCTAGTCCAATATTCTCTTTTTTAGATCAGCTTCGAGCATACTACGGTACTGATGTTGAAGTTCCAACTTTACTTTCAACAATTAAGTTAGTCTTTAGCTGCACATCCAGAGTTTTACCATTGTGAATGGAATTATCTTGAAATGAGGTAAAGTCGTGATTACAGACCATCACCCATTACAACAAACTCTTCTTTATAAAAACTATAGCACCCTAACTGGTGGACATGCTGGAATAGCCAAAACTTTGGCTCAACTATCAGCCAACTGTTACTGGAAAGGGAAGAGAAAGTTAGTAAACGAATTCATGGCCACTTATCTTGTGTTTTTCAAGAAGTCAAGTACGATCCTAGTAAACCTGGGGGGCTAGGCTACTGGTGGAACCATTGCCAACTCCTTCTAATATATGGCAAGCCATGGATTTTATCACGGGTCTTCCTCCTTCTCATAGCAAAACGATCATTGGGTTGTAATTGATCGACTCTACAAGTATGGGCACTTTGTAGCTCTTCCCAAGGGTATTACTACTCCACTGTTGGCTGCTTTATTTTCTCAAGAAATTGGGAAATTACATGGGCTTCCACGATCCATTGTAAATGATTGAGACCCTTTATTCAGCAATGGCTTTTGGAAATAACTCTTTAGAATTTGAGGAACTCAGTTGAAACACAGTATCTTTTATCTCCCGCAGATTGATGGACAATCCGAGTTTCTGAATAGGTCCCTTGAGACATACTTCAGGTGCTTCACTTCAAATCATCCACGATCCTGGGTCAAGGTGCTACACTGGGCAGAATGGTCTTACTATACCTCAGTCCATTCTTCGACACACCCCATTTGAAGCGATCGATGGTTATCCGCCTCCTACAATTGGTACTTAACTTTCTGGGAGCACTAAAATTGCTCAGTTGGAAGAAAGTTTATTAGAGCATCAGGCCATATTAGTATGGAAAACCAAATGAAGATGCCAGCAGATCGTCATAGGTAAGAGAGACAATTTCAAGAAGGAGAATGGGTGCTAGTTAAACTTCAACCATGCAGACAACATTCTATGGTGAGAAGAGCTTGTCAAGAACTTGCCAAGAAATTTTTTGGGCCTATCATATTACTAAGAAAATAGGAAAGGTGGCTTATGAACTGGCATTACTTGCTGAATCACGAGTTCACTCTATCTTCCACTTATCTTTGCTCAAGAAGTATTATGGCACCACACCCTTTTCCTGCTTAAGTCATTGATGGACGCCCACTTTCGGAGCCTACTAGTATTTTGAAAACAAGAATGGTGAAGCACCAAGGTAGAAAATTGCCTCAGATGCTTAATCAATGGAAAGGATTACCCAGGGAGGAAGCTACTAGGGAATGGAAAGGATTACCCTGAGGACAAGGTTGCAACTGAAGGAGAGAGTAATGTTACTAGCTCATCGAAAAAGATCGAAACCTCAAGCGCAAGGGTTAAACGTCAGTCTCGCAAAGCTGGCTGTTGTTGTTAGCTGAGGGATAATTAATATTGAATATTTAGTTGTTATTAGTAGGCCCCACCCAACTAATGGTTGGCACTTGATTCTAGAATGAAACCGTACGTTATGGTCCTGCTATATGTACACCTGGAATATTGAAAGAAATTAGGTAATGAAAATATTCTCTGCTCATTCCTTTTCTCTCTTCTCTACCCTCGTCTCTGTGTTGTTCTGTTTTTCTAATCTACTCACATTAGCAACGATTCCGAGAGGTAATAGTAATGCAGTCAAAATTTTAACATTGTTTTAGTTAGATTTCATATTTGCAAGAATATGAGTAGGATGTTGATGCACATTTAAATACAAATTGTATATAGAAAAAGACGTAATTGGATGGAATAGAGAAAGAGGTTTTTACTGCTAATTTAGTTATATATGAATTCATTGTACTGGGATTTATGGTAAAAAAATTTGCATTAAATTCCATTTTATGCCCATGTGCTTCTCTTTTTTGCTTCTAGCCTTTTTTTGGTACAAATGTTGCCCAACCTTTGGCAGACAGTTATTTCACATGCTGAGATGCCTATAAATGTAATATGAATATCTATGATATATAACGAAATTGTTGCCATACTTTGAAGTATCCTGCATTTTGTAAATCAACCATAAATAGCATTTAGGGAAAAAAAAAAGTTATTAGGTAAAAACCTAAGGGAATAAATGCCACTTGCTCCGACTTTCCACGTAAAAGCAAAAGAATTTAACCCGTGAATCACAATACAGATCAATATGGATATTTAGGTGAATATTACCATTTAAATTAATACATTTTCTTTGCTTCATAACCGAAAAACGCTAGTTACTGTTATTATTACTTTATACAAAAAGCCTCTATGATTGATGAGTAGCCAGTTAGTTTTGCTAAATAAGATGAAAGTAATCCTTTTTAAATTCTAGCAACTTATTAGTCAAAGGAATTACATCACCTATATGACATTTCAAACTAAAAATAAAGTTTGGATTATGATAAAAATGTCAAATTGGACTTTTAAGTTCAATTTAAATTAAAAATTTTTAAATAATCAATTTAAACTTCAACCTATATATCCAGATTGAAATTAGGCTTCTGTCATGATTGTAGTTAATGAGTCACGATCGTGACCCATGTTGGTTGGCTTATATCACGATCGTGGCCAATGAGTCACTATCATTGCCTTTGCTGGGTTGCTTTCATCACGATCGTGCCCTTGGCTCCTCCTCTGACCTTTCTCCAAATCTTCTTTACTTGATTTCAAACACTAACAAACTCATCAAAAACACCTCAAATATAAAAAATTAAAGCCCGATAACATCCTCTAAACCATATAACTCAAAAGCACAAACACATAATTACACTAACACAATTCTAAACCTGAACGTACACAAATCATCTAATTAACAACTAAAATTATACTAAATTACCCCCTAAAACATAATGCAACCTATAACTATCAACATCTCCACACTTAAACTTTTGCTTGTCCTCAACCAAAACAAAAACAAAACACAAACACACCAAACAATAACACATATAAGTACGCATATGCAATAATGGTACAATGGCATTGAGCTTCACGAAGTTAATTTAACTTCAAACACAAACCTTCAAGTTCTTCTAAGTTATTAAATTATGAAATCTATGGCTAAGCACTTTGGACTAAATATACATACTAATCAAGATCTTAACGTCAAATTCATTCACCCCCATCACTTGTCCACATACATTGATAATTATTAGTCAATCAAAATTATAACTATCCTTAAGTAGCTTTTCAAGAAAATTCAAGCTATTCACAAAAATCGGTAGGTTTTATTTATCAAAACACTATTTTTGTTAATTTTTATTGACATTGACCTAGCCTTTTGACACGAAGGCAGACATTTGTGATAAATAGCCCTCGGCTACTCAACTAGGTCATATTTTTATTCATAGGCTTGGTTGGAATATCATTTTAGCCTTTTGACGCCAAGGCAAACATTTGTGCTGAATGTTCCCCAGTTACTCAGCTAGATCACATTCTTAACTAGTTACTAGCTCTATTCATAACCCGAAGGCTAGCACAATAGTTATTTATTTAAGAAATACACACATTTTTTCACATTTTATTACCTACCTCATTTCTTTAGCTAATCATTCTTATGAAAGGATACTAACAATGCTACTTATTCGGTTGACATAAAATTATAAATGTATGTAGCAAATTCCTTTAAAATTTAAAGGCGGGAATTATAAATGTATGTAGCAAAATGCATGCAAAATTCGGACTCAAAATAAAAACATATAATTCACATAACCTTCTCCACACTTGGACAACACATTGTCCTCAATATGAGAGGAACAAATAACACATAAGGTGGGAATAAAACAACATGGCATGAAAACATAAGAACAAAATAAAAAAAATAAAAAGACAAAGGTTGGAGCCTAAAAACCCATCATGGTGATGGAGGTGTTGATGGCGATGGTGTTGGGGGTGGAATCTCCACGCCTTAAGCATCGAAGCATTTATGATGCTTCGGATGTCTCAGCGTTGTCTTCTTTGCTCCTTCACTATCTCCTTCAATACCTTGGCATTATCTGCAATAGCTCTGTTAGTGTTTGAAATTGCTTCAAGTACCTTCTCCATCCAGCTCTCACTTCCTCTCCTGACTCTTCACTAGTTGATTCCTCCTCTTATTGTGGTGGTGACGAACTCCAACTAACCTGTCCCGCCCTATTCTTAACATGAGATTTTGTGCTAATATCTCGAAGTTCCATATTGTGGGACTTTAAGATCTTAGCTCTCGCTAAGTGACGAGTATTAAGGAACTCAAGAAAATGTACAATTAGTCCATCACAATTGACCCCATAATACTCCACAATAGTTGTAACCAAGTACCTCATGCCCAGATTATTGCTTCTCTTTTTTAGAGTAGCAATAACAGCATTAAAGATATAGGTGGAGGTGTAAACTTGGATGTTATGTTCCATACACCATAACATGAAAAGTTCCTTAACCGAATGCTTGTTACTTTTGATTTTGTCAAACTTTGTTTGACACATGAACTTGTGTAATAGAAAGTTCTCAGGACTACGAATTATGTTATTGTGGGCATTTTTAGAGTAAAAATTCTCTAACCCAATCAGTTCAGTCCAATATCGTGTGGCACGGAAGTCATCGTGTTGGTCCATTATGGTTGACTCCGGAATCTGCCGATTTCACACAACATCTCGTAGTTTAACTCATACGGTTGACCCCACAATTGAAACCATAGATCTTTAGGGTTACTAAGCTTAAATTGGAGCGAGGTAAAGAATTAGAGGGTAAGTTTTTCATAAATTATAAAGTTGAAGTGCAAAACTTTCTCTTATTGAATTCTCCTACCTAAGTCTTCAACCTTTTCTCTCAAGCCTAATTTGTCTAACACATCAAAGCTAAGGTATCTAAGCACAATAATTTGTTTCAAACTAAGGATTTGGAGCCGGTTACCTTCTTCTTCCGAGTAAATTGGAAAAGGTGCTTCGTAATTTGTCGCCCGATTTCGTTATCCACAGCTTGATATTTGAACTTTGCCCTTCGGTTAAGCACGCTTAACCGTTTGCTTAATATATTATTTGATATTATGTCCATTATTTTGAATTTATTTTGGTGCTTAGATACTAAAATTAAAGTTTATTTTGTTTTAGGATATGAAAAGTGGAGATTGCATTAAATTGGGACACTAATGGTGATAATTACAAAATTTGGATAAAGTGAGAAGATGTTGTAGTGGATAAAACTAATCACTTTAAGAGTTAAAGTTTAACTAGGAAACTTTCTTCTATCCTTATTATGTAGGTATTTGAATTTACTTTAGATAGACATCTTTACAAGTTAGAATTGGATTATGATTAGATCAGAAAAAACACCATATAAAAGGGATGTTCCTCACAACATAAGAAGGATCTCTCTTCTTACGTTTTTCACAAATCTTTATCTTTCTTTTACTTTTGTTATCGGAGCAAAAGTCATGTATGGCTAAAATCAATCGTTTTGACTCAAGGGGATTCAATATTCTAGTTATAACTTTATGAGGTTTTGTGTTCTTAACTTTTATTCATGTTTTAATCCAAGTATTTCTTGTTTTAAGTTATCTTATTTCATGAATGATTAATCTTGATTAATCTGACAAATTAATTTAATATTGATTATTCTATCGCAATCCATGAATTCAGTGATCTGTAATTGTCATGAAAGATTGGTACAAATGGCGAATAGGTTATTTATGAAATTGCATATTTAACTTATGATAAACAAGAAAACTAAGTTGAATAATTGCACCTATCTCAATTATTTAATTTAGGGTTATTCTTTTTCACTGAGCTTATTGTTATCATTTTATTTGATATGAAATGCTATCACACCTAGTCAATGGATGATAAGATTTGGTTTGGATGCTAGGTTTGAACCAATTAATTTAGCAAAATTTGAGACTTATTATGGCTATCTTAATATGTTTCGGACTCATTGTTTGAATTGTAGAAATTCTATTTAAACCAATGATCAATATTACAATTAGATGAGATCTTTCCCTTGAATCGAAGTTAGTAATCTTGACTTTCTCACTTTTATATTCATTTGATTTAATTTGATTTCTTATTAATTTTAATTGATCAGTTACTTAATCAACCCCCCTTTTTAATTTTATTACTTGAAATTAAGAAGCTACTCTTCAGTTCTTTTGGGATTCGACCTGATTCCAGGACTACTATAAGAAGTTTAGAGAAACAAAATTATTTTGGGGGCTTCAACAACCCAACCAAAAATCGCACAAGTTCATAATTTCAATTGAATTTTCAACCAAATTTCATGCAATTCATCAAATTGAACCAATAAATCAAATGGGTAGGGATGAAATTCAACTATTAAATCACAATTATCCACAAAATCACGTCAAATTCCAAAAAATCTCAAAATCCTAAATTCAACCTTTTTAAGGTGAAAATTTCCTAAAAATTGCAAAACACTCAATTATTCATGCATAAACAAGTGAAATCAACAATAACACTTACTTTGGTGTCACTAATTTGCAAAAAAAAGTAAGAAATTGGTTAAGAGATTGAGCGGGCGACAACAGGAGGTTTAGAGAGAGAAGAGAAAGTGAGAAAAATGAAGGATTAGCGGAAATTTAAAGGATTTCACGAACTTACATGGTCTACAACATAGTCATGTTGTTGATTGTGTTGGTCACTGACTGGAAACTTTTCACGAACTTATATGGTCTATTATACGGGCGTGTGTCTAACTGTGTAAGTCTACATGAATGTGTCTAGAGAGCGTGTAGTTCTTTGTAAATGTGTGCAACATGAAAAGAAAATGAACAAACTTAAAAATTTTGCACTTAAGGTTATGAACCCTTAACACACATACCCTAACACAACAATTATACACAATCTCAACAGGATGCTCAATGTTCTAACCTAAAACACCTCAAAACTCAATCAAACCCTATTCTAACATCAAGATAAACATAAAATGAAATATAATTTAAAAATAAAACCTAAAGTAATTCTTGGGTTGCCTCCCATGTAGCACTTGTTTAACGTCATTAGCTCTACGTACCTTTCATGCTTAAGGTGGCTTATACAAATTAGGTTTGTATAATCTTACTGTGGGTTCCATGACCTCTAAGTAAGCTACTTGTTATAGCTTATTGCCATTTTTTCTTTTGGTTTATTGCCTTGAACTTGCACAAGCTTCGCTGCTCCTTAAAAGGTAAAGTCCTGTAAATATCTGAAAATGAAGCATTACAAGACTCACTAGCTTCTATAACATCAAATTGTTTTAAATCAGGATCAATGGCATTAAACACTTTAAAAATAACTCTTCATCCCCTACCTTTAATTTTATCTTAGCTTTACTTCTATTATTGACTTAGCAATCACCAAAAAGGGTCAACCAAAGACTAGAGACACTTCTACATCTTCCTCTATATCAAGAATCATAAAATCAACTAGGAAGGTAAACTGATCAGCCTCAATAAGAACATCTTTTATAACTCCATTAGGAAATTTTATTGATCTATCCCCTAACTGTACACTTATCCTACTAGCTTTAAGTTCACCTATTCCTAATTTCTCAAATAATGAATAAGGCATCATATTAATTTTGGCCCCTAGATCAACTAAAGCCTTATCTATTTGTAAACTACTAGTTTCACAAGGGATAATAAAACTTTCTAGATTTGTAACCTTCTCTGGTAGTTTGCTTTTCAAAACTTTTACGATCCTTTCACTCAATGTACCAATTGATAACACCTCTAACTTTCTCTTGTTTGATAATAGCTCTAAAAATTCCATATGATGTAGCATCTGCACAACAGCTCCAAGAGGTAACTTAGTTTGGATTTGCTTAAACATCTCAGAGAACTTATCAAATTGTGCATCCATTCAATCTTTCTTCACTTTTGCAAGATAAGGGATGAGAGGTTGATATTCCTCAATTTTTCTAAAATGACATTCACCTTCAGCTTTAAATTGACTCTCAGTCGTCTCCTTTTTCTTCTTCTGGAAGCTTTGTACCACTCTTCAGGGTGATTGCTATTACCCTTTCTTTAGAATTGGTTTTAGTTGTATTAGGCAAACTTCCCTGTGGTCTTTCATAAACTAGCTTGGCGATTTGTCCGATCTGAACTCCCAAATTACGTATAGAAGCCTCCATTTGTTGATGACGTACATCATAATCTTAAACAATATTTAACATCATCTCCTCCAGAGTAGGCTTCTAAGCTTAGGGCAGTTGTTGTTAGAATCCCAGTAGAGGGTTGTTCCTTGCTTGGACTTGATTTCCCTAAGAGAAATTGGGATGATTCCTCCATCCTGAATTGTTTTGAATTGTTTTAGGGTTTAGGAGCATTCCCTACATAATCCACATGCTTGAGATGTCCTATTTAACAGTTTTCTTCTGAGTGTTCTAGCCTGACACCTCACACTACATAACTTGACCATATGGATTCATTGTTATTCTATCGATTTTTCTGCCCAACACTTCCACTTGATTTGCCAATTGTTCTATTGTGTCCTCTTTATAAACTCTAGTTGGCTTATTAATTCTTACTTTAGAAGAACACTACTGGTAGTTGTTTATTATCATGTCCTCAATAAGATCTTGAGCTACTTTTGGTGTTTTATTCTTAAGAGTGCCCCTAGTTGCTGCATCTATAGACTGCCTTGTGTTCTGATTCAGCTCATTATAAAAAGTTTAGATCTACACCCAAATTTGTAAACCATGATGAGAGCATCATTTAAACATCTTCTTAAATTGTTCCCATATATCGTATAGCATTTCTGAATCAGCTTAGGAGTAGGAGGAGATATCGTTCCTCAATTTTGCAGTCTTCATTAGTGGAAAGTATTTCAATAAAAGTTTCTCTGCCACTTGATCCCATGTAGCCAGTGATGATCGTGGCATTAAATTCAACCATTTCTTGGCCTTTCCCTTAAAGAAAACAGGAATAACCGCAATCTTATCACATCATCATTCGTTCCATTTATCTTTAAAGTGTCACAAATTTCTAGAAAATTTGAAATATGCGCGTTTCGATCTTCATCTCGTAATCTATCAAATTGGACAGACTACTACACCATCTGAATGATACTTGTCTTGATCTCAAAATTATCGGCTTTCACAAGCAATCTAACAATACTGGACTTCGCTCTAGCCAAGTCCGATCGAGCATAATCAAACATTGTCCTCGGTTGGTCTACAATTGTTCTTAATTCCTCAGTATCAACTTGACCTCTCAAGTCCTCCATTTGACGATCTAGCTCAAACTCTCTTAGTTGTGTTCTATAGAGATCTCTGCGAGCTGCTCTTTTAATTTTTGGATCTTCATCTATTAAGCTCACTGGATTACTCCAGGTTATAAACTGACCAAGAGTCAAGATCAGTGGAGGAAAAAAACTAACGAGTCAATTAAATAAAATAAAATAAAGACAAAAATAAAACAGAATAAAATAAAAATAGATAGATTAATAAAAGTTGGGTTTTCCTAATATTACTAGTCCCCGGCAACGACACTCTTAATTTTTGGATCTTCATCTATTATGCTCTCTAGATTACTCTAGGTTATAAACTGACCAAGAGTCAAGTTTTGTGAGGAAAAAACTAAACTAACGAGTCAATTAAATAAAATAAATTAAAGGAAAATAAAAAAGAATAAAATAAAAATAGTTAGATTAATAAAAGTTGGGTTTTCCTAATATTACTAGTCCCCGACAACGACACCAAAAACTTGATTGATGTTTTTTTTATACTTATAAGAAATTATCAATGTAAAAAAAATGCAAGTGCACGATGTAGTTATAGCTAGCATAGGCAATTACAAATCGATCCCACAAAGACTATAAGTCCTAGTAATTACCCTTTTTCCACCTAATCGTTGAATAAAATTGTGGATTTAATTAAAAATTAAACTACACAAATGAACTAAGATTTAAACAATGTTGAACTTAGAGCAAGGAAATTACAAAGAATAGTCGATATTAAATAATAGTACCAAGGTGATGAATTCTCGTAAGAATCCTTAAATATTAACCCTTTATCATGCAATCATGTTATTGATTATTAGATCATAAAAATTCCCATCTTATTTTCATTTCTTTCTTGAGACTACTAACAACCATGGTTTTAAAAATCGGACCGGACCGGCCGGTTCGACCGGTGACCGGTTGGCTATCCGGTCCGGTTGACCCCTAAAAACTAGTTCTCAATTGAACCAGTTTGAACCGGTAAAAACCGGTCAATTGACCGGTTAAACCGGTATTGGTTGAACCGGTTAGCCACCGGTTCAGTGAATATACCCTCATTCAGTCATTCAGTCATTCCTATTTCCTCCGTTCGTCGTCTTCGTTTCCACGCAGTCCCTTGCTTATTCTTTTTTCCAAGTCTTTGTTAA
>JAOTBA010000203.1:14642128-14652502 GCA_025629845.1 Erythroxylum squamatum
CTTAAATTCATAATTAATCTCACCAATTTCTTTCTCATTTAAATTTATTTTAATATTCCTAATTTTCATCAAAAATTTGGGGTCCAACATTAAATCATCAAATCATACTGATCAAATTAACATACAATTAGAATTAAGTTGTCATAAAACTAACTTCATAAGTCAATATCAATAATAATCACATCGATAACCTTGTGAAATCGAAAGCACAAATCTTTATACCCTTACTAAGTTTTCACTCAATACACTTAAGTGTTTAGGGTGAAAAGTATAAGAACTCTGAAATCAATATATAACATAATTCTTAATCATATGCTTGCAATATTATCATATCTCCATCGCTTATAAGTAAATTAGAAACAAAAATCAAAAGGTCTTTATAAAGGTTTAATGGGGCTTAGGTAAGGTATGATTGGGATAATTAAAGAGTTTATAAAATTCAAAGAAATTTACAACATACAAGATTACAAGAAACTTAGTGTTTCATAATATAGGTCCTTCATAACACGAATCCATTAGTACCGTAATTTAAATAAGTATTGGACCTTTTTAAAATTCAAATTTCAAGCAATTAAGCAATTTCAAATATTCAAATTAAGGCTTCAAGAAAAATAAGGTAAAAGCTAGTAAGGTTGTTATAATCAATGAAAGAGCTAAGGCTCAAAATTGGTTACTCTTAAAGGATAAATATGGTAGGGTAATTTAAAATAGGCTACATAAAAATTGAATCTAATTGTCTTTATCATTTCAATGCTTTTAATTTAACAGAAGTGGTCTCAATATGCATAATAAAAGCAAGTTATAGAATTATTCAACTATGAATGATAACACAAATGAAAGAATAAAAATTTTGGCACTCTGTATCTAATCATAGCCATATTGATATCTACAATCTCTCTTGCAAACTCCACATCTTGTCTCTATTTCTTGACATTGAAACTAGTAAGGGTTTCAATAGTGACATTATTGTTGTTTACAAAAAAGATGACTGCAAAATAGATAATATAGTGTCTTTTATTTTTAAAAAAAAATTAGTTTCAAATATGATTCCTAACTCCCCCAACTCTCCCCACACAATTTGTTGGCGATTTTTTCTAATCTAACGGTATGATTGTTTAAAAAACACAAGTGATGACTTCCCCATTTCACCTTCTCATAACCCCCACCAAACCTAACATGAGCTCTTGATATTGAGAACTTCCTGACCCTTGCAAATTATCCTAACCCTAACTCGTATACAAACGTAAATAAATTCCCTAACTGAGATATGACCCAAAACACAATTAACCCCAAATCAGAATTAATTTATCTAATTCTAATTATGAATTAGAATTATAATTTATAATCATTTCCATCATATCAAGAACCTAATAAGTAATACATAAAGAGCAATTGAAAAGAAAAAAAATAATTTAAATTAAGTTGGACTTAATTGTAAAGTTTGACAAATTTTATGGATCAAATATGATATATTTGATTTTATTGAAATTAATTTAAATTTAAATTTAAATTTGACTTTAATTATAATTAAAATATTTAATTTTAAAAAATAAAAGTCTAATGTTTTTTTTCTATTTAAAAGAAATAAGCGTAATGGAGCTAGCACTCGTGCTTAGTTCCTCTTAAACACTATTTTTTTTAATTGCTTTATAGTTGGACTCTTGGATAACCCACAGTTGACACCTCAAAAAGATTTTGAAAAAGGTTTTAGCGAGAATTTTGAATCAAGGATGATTCTTTTATTTTATGATTCTTTTATTTAAGTTATCAATTATTGAGATCCCAATAGAAAATCGTAAAAATTTATCCTTTTGTTGTACCCGTAATTCAATCACAACTAATGTCCTGCTAGTGGTATCAAAGTGACCTTTAATTTTTTAACTTAAATCAATTGATTAGTTGTTATTGATTTGATTAAAGAAAAAAGCTTAAAATTACTTGTTTTAATGAATTATAGAGTTTAGTTTTTGTTTAATTGAAACAAAGATATGTTTATGGCATTTTAAAAATTTTAATCTTTCTGAAAACTATCCCATATGCCTCCTTTTGATAATGAATTTTTTTTTCTGTTTCCCGAGAAAGACCATTTTTATATGATCCCGTAGGTTGAAGCCTTGTGTTTTGCTTAATAGAAACACACATATTTTGATCCCTTATAAGATTTATGAAAAATAGTATTGAATGCATTTAAGATCCAGAAATATATGTTTAAGATCTGGAAAACAATTTTGAATGCGTTTCTAGATTGTGTCGTGTGTGAATTTGTGCATTGTTTATTTGATCTTGATAAAGGCAGGAGATGCAGTCTCTTGCGACAGATTTTCACCAACGGCATGAATCAACACTCGTGAAGGGCGAAAGACGCCCATAAAACCACAATGGAGATGGTCTCCTAAAAGAGAAGAATGTGTCGAGCTCTTGAGAAGCACTAGCGCTTGGAGGAGAAGCAGAAAAAAAAAAAACTAGCTAGGAAAAAATATGAGAAGCAGGTCTTGGGGGGCCAGCGTCTGTAAACAGACGTGCCAGTCAAACGTCTTCACACGTCTTACTGAAAATATTCTGGAGTGTGCAGTACAGGCGCAAGGGAGTCCCATTCTTTTTATTTTAATTAATATTTATTGTAAGTCTTTCCTTTTTATTTAAATTGATTTAATTTATATTAAATTGGTTTAAATTCCTAATAAATTTGAAATAATATTTTCTAAATCTTTGAAAATTGTTTTCAAGGTTTATCTTCATGAGGATTGCTTTTGAAATTTAGTTTAATTTTTTAAAGAGTAACATAATTAAACTAAATCAGTTATGAAATCAATAATTGGAATCAATCAAAAGGTTTTAAAAGATTTCTTTCATAATTTGATTATACTAGAAATTATTAATATAATGAGATTATATTCTTTGATGAGACCAAAATCTTAATTAAATATTAAGTACATGTTAAGAACATAATAATTGTCTTCTATTATTTAAAAATAAAACTAGAGCTCTATTTATTGTAAGGTTTGTGGAGTAATTCAAAACTCCTTTAATCCAAATATATTTTATCTTAAATTAATGGTTCTATTTAACTAAATTTATATGATTTGGGTGAGTAACTCATAATTATATGAATTTAGAGGCAATGCTAGAAATAATATATAAGATATATTTTGGCAAAGAGTTACATCCTAACGGATCTAGATATCATATAAGAAGTGATTAATAAAATTGTTATCTACCTAATTCATATTGAGTTGGTTTGTTGAGTGACTCAATATTAACTTATTTTGAATGGGATCCTAGAATACCAGGAAATTATTTGATAATTTATTGATTTAATTATGATGGCTATTATTTTGAATAAAATAATATGAGTAAGTAAATATTTATTAAATTCCTTATTTTATCTAATTTTGTGATATAAACTAATATATGCTCTTTTATATCTTTTGGTTGTAAGAAGATGAGTATCAATATGTTGTTGAAGAGCATCATGGATGCTAACAAGCTAACTGGACCTAATTTCCTATACTAGTTTTGCAGTTTGAGAATTATTCTTAGGTAAGAAAAAGAAACTATATGTTCTTGACACCACTGTTCTACCAGAGCCTAGTTCAGGTGTGACTGATGACATTTGGGAGAGATATCAGCATGATATTGATGATGTTCAATAAGCTACACATGTTATATTGGCTAGTATGCCTCTAAAGCTTCAAAGGCAACATGAGAATATGGATGCTCCTGCTATAATTGTGCATCTATGCACAACGTAAGGTGGAGAGATATCAATTTTTCACAGCATTATTTTAATACAAAATGGCGAAAAGATCTTCAATGGACTTACACATGCTAAAGATGATTTGTTATATTAAAAAAATAGGTCAATTAGGTTTTGTAATGGACCATTAGTTGATTATCTGTATGATGTTATATTCTTGTAGTTTGAGCTTTTCAAAATTCTTTATAAATTTTCATAGGAATCAAAAGGATGTGTCATTATATAAACTATTGAATATGTTTAAAACTGTAGATGGGTTCCTTAAGAAGGAATCTAATTATGTTCTTGTTGTAGATTCTTCCAAGAGAAAGAAAAAAGGCTCTAAGAAGAATAATAACAAGAAACAGAAGGCTTCAAATAAAGTAATAAATCTAAAAAACGGTGTCAAGAAAAAGATCAATGACAAGGGCACATGTTTTCATTATAGAGTTGATGGATATTGGAAGAGGAACAACAAAGCTTGTCTTGCTAGCTGGTAGATAAGAAGCTTAAGATAGCTCCAATTTCAGGTATGTTTATGATTGAGATCAATCTTTCTACTTATATTCCACAATCTTGGGTATTAGATACCAGATGTGGTTCTCATATTTGTAATAACATTTAGATGTTAGCTAAGAGTAGATAGTTGAGGAAAGTTGATGCAGACCTATGAGTTAGCAATAGAGCAAGAGTTGTAACATTAATTATAGGAACTTATAGCATAACTTTGTCTTCTAGCCTTGAACTTGAACTAATAATTGTTATTATGTTCTAGTTGTTACTAGAAACATCATTCCTATTTCTTGTTTAGTTTTAAAAAGATTTGTCTTTATTATTAAGAATTAGAGTTATTCTTTTTATAAAGATGATATTAATTATGGATTAGGATTACTTATAAATGGTTTGTATAAATTGGATCTTAAAAGGCTAATACTTAATATAAATAGCAAGAAAAGAAAGTTAAGTGACTAAAAACCATTTTATTTATGGAATTATAGGTTAGGTCATATCAACAAAACTAGAATCATAAAGTTACATAAAGAAGGATATTTGGATACTTTTGATTATAAATTATATGAAACTTATGAATCTTGTCTATTGTAAAAGGCGACCAAACTACCATTTAGCAGAAAGGGAGAGAATGCTAGTGAGTTTTTTTTTTGAAAATATCATGCTAGTGAGTTACTAGAGCTTATACATTCCTTATGTTTACTTGTGCTAGAGGTGGATTCTCATAGTTTATTACGTTCATATATAATCATTCTAGATGTGGTTATGTGTACTTAATGAAAAAAAAGCCTGAACCATTTGAAAAGTTTAAAAATTTAGGCTTGAGGTTGAGAAACAAACTAATAAGAGTATTAAGACACTTAGATTTGATCAAGGTTGTGAACACTTGGACCGCAAGTTTTTTGGTTACTTAAAAAAGAATGAGATCCTCTCATAATAGACTCTTCGTAGAACTCCACAATATAATGGAGTGTTTGGGAGGAGAAATCGTATTCTATTAGATATGGTACATTCTATAATAAGTCATGTAGTCCTTCCTATCTCCTTACGAGATATGCCCTTGAAACTGCTGCTTACCTTCTAATTAAAGTTCGATCTAAGTTAGTTGACAAGACTCCATATGATATATGGAATGGTACTAGACCAAACTTGTCACATCTAAAAATTTGGGGACGTAACACTTATGTGAAAGGTGCAACATCTGATAAACTTCAAGCTAAATTAGATAAATGTAAATTTATGGGATATTTGAAAGAGAGTGTCGAATATCAATTTTACCATCCTTTTGATAAAAGATGTTTGTCTCAAGATATGCTACATTCCTAGAAAGATAATTTATTCTCAGGGAAAATGGTGGGAATGAGGTAGAACTTAGAAAAGTTCAAAAACCACAAATTCACATCAGATGGAGTAGGGACCTTAAGTTGATACATATGATGTACAACCAAGGGTTCAAGACACACATAGTGTATAACACATTAGAAGGATACACTGTTGCTTCACTAGATTAGATGTAAATATTAAAAAGGGGAAGGAAAATATACTGCTCATAGATGATGAGTCTACTGCTTTTTGTTAAATCAAAATGACTTTATGATTAATAATTTTGATGAAAATCAAAAAATAATAATATTAGAAACTAAGACGAAGCGGAAACAGAAACTAAGATGAAAGAAAGTAGGACGAAGCGGACTAAGACGAAGCGGAAGAGAAACTAAGACGAAAGAAAGTGAGATGAAGCGGAAGCAGAAACTAAGACGAAAGAAAGTAAGACAAAGCAAAAGAGAAACTAAGACGAAGCGGAAGCGAAAGTGAGATGAAAGAAAAACTAAGACGAAGACCCGCGGATGGTTAATCAGTTTAAGTTAGTTACAGAACTCAACTGAATAACTGTTTCTTCAAAGATTAAGAAACAAGAAGAAAGAAGCAGTTGAAGAAGAAGGCTATAAATACGAGTCGGAGTCGAAGACTGAAAAAGTTAGAGATCTTAAAAAGTCAGTGACTTTGAGAAACACTGTATTCATTATTCTAAACTCTAGAGCTATTATTGTCTGTAACAAAGCTCGCAATATCCCTCTGAAAGAGAGAAGAAAAGATGAGAGCTTGAAGAGGCTAAGTGAGAAAAGAATACTTGCTGTAAGAGACTTGAAGAGGCTTAGTGAAAAGAATACTTGTATTTTTAAGAAGTATAGTGAAATCTCAGAAAAGATTTTGAGGACTGGACGTAGCCCACGGTTTGGGGTGAACCAGGATAAAACTGTTGTGTCAACTTTTACTCTCTAACTCTCGACTTTTAATTTCTATTGTTTATACAAGTACTTAGAAGTTAATTGCAATACATGGTGATATTCTTACTTAATAGTTTTGAAAAAGCAAGTTTTCAAAGAAATTGAAAAGGGGATTGTATTCACGAAAAAGGATACACAATTCAACCCCCCCTTCTTGTGCATTTTGTATATTAAACATAAAGTCTATACTAACACATGATTTACTTCACCAAGAATTATAACAAAAACCGTGAAATTGTCACCAATTGTTATAGAAAAATTAGGTTCAATCAATTATAGAAAGTTAAATTCTGTTACTTGTAAAAACCATTTTCCCCTCCCTTTTATTGATCATATGCTTGAGAGATTGGCTGGTTATGACTATTATTACTTTTTATATGGCTTTTCAAGTTATCTTCAGATCCTTATCAAATCGGAAGATGAGGAGAAGACCACATTTACATGCCCATTCAGTACGTTTGTTTATTAAAGGATGCCATTCGGATTATATAACGCACCTACCATGTTCTAAAGGTGTATGGTAAGCATTTTCTTCGAGTATGTTGAGAAGATTATTGAGGTATTCATGGATAATTTTAGTGTTATGGATCTTCTTTTGATGAATGTCTTGAGAATCTTGCCATTATCTTATAACAATATATAGAAACCGACCTTGTGTTGAACTAGAAAAAAGTTAGTCGCCAAAAAGGGTTGACCTAAGACTAAAGGAACTTTTATATCCTCCTCTATATTAAGAATCATAAAATCGACTGGAATACAAACTTATCAACCTTAATATGCAAATCTTTTACAACTCCCTTAGGATATTTTAGAAATATATCTGCTAGTTACACACTTATCCTAGTCAGTTTAAGCTCTTCTATTCCTATTTTCTCAAACAACAATTAAGGAATCATATTAATATCAACCCCTATGTCAGCTAAAGCCTTATCTATTTTCAAACTACCAATCTCACAAAGGACAGTAAAACTTCTTAGATCCATAAACTTCTTTGGTAGTTTGTTTTTCTAAACTTTCAAGCTCCTTTCACTCAACGTAGCAATCTCTAACTCCTTTAATTTATCCTTATTTTTAATAGATCTTTTAAGCATTCCATATGCTTTGTTAATTGCACAAGAGACTCGATAAGGGGTAAGTTAGATTGAAGTTGATTAAATAATTCAAGGACCTTTCTAAGCTATGCATCCATCCAATCTTTCTTCACTTTAGCAAGATAGGGGACGATAGGATTTTATGCCTTGACTTTCTTACGAGGACCTTCATTTTTAGCTATAGATTGATTCTTAATGGTCTCTTCCTTTTCTTCTACTTATTCTTTTAAGAGCTCTTTCTTACTACACAGGGTGATTACCATTACTCGTTCTGTAGGATTTGTTTCAGTTATACTAGGTAAACTTTCCTATAGTCTTTGAGATACTAGCTTAGCAATCTGCCCAATTTGAACTTCCAAGTTCCCTATCGAAGCCTCCATCTGTTGATGTCTTGCATCAAAATCTTGAGCAAATTGTATCTTCATCTCTTCCAAACTAGGCTTCTTAGGTCGAGGTGCTTGCTACTGAAATTCTGAAGAAGGATTGTTCCTTTGTTGTCCTCGATTTTCCCATGAGAAATTGGGGTGATTCCTCCATCTCAGATTATATGTGCAGTTATATGGATTGTTATGAGTTTAGGAGCATCGCCCTAATAGTCCACATGCTCCAACTATTATATTTGACAACTTTGACCTACATACTCTAACTTGCACACCTTGTACTATATAACTTGACCTTATGGATGCATCATTAATCTATCAATCTTTCTACTCAATGCTTCCACTTAGTTCGCCAACTGTGATACTATGTCATACTATGTCCACTTTATACACTTCAGTTGGCTTATTAATTCATGATCTAGATGAGTACACTAGTAATTATTTATATCCAATAAGGTCTTGGGTTGCCTATGGCATCTTGTTATTGAGCTTACCCCTAGCTACTACATCAATAGACTACCTTGTACTCTAAATTAGCCTATTGTAAAAAGTTTGGATTTGCATACAAAGCAATAAACTGTGAATTGGCATCTTCTTAACTTCTCCTTAAAATGCTCACATATATCATATAGCAATTAAAAATCAATTTGGGAGTAAGAGGAGATGTCAATCCTGGTTGGTGGGAAGTATTTCAATAAAAGGTTCTCCATTACTTATTCCCATATTTTTAGTGATGATCATGGCATTAAGTTCAACCATGTTTGACCTTTCCCCTTAATTAAAATGGGAATAACCACAGTTTGATTACATCATCAATGTTCAACATGTCACAAATCTCTAGAAAATTAGAGATATGTGAATTTAAATCTTTGTCTGTGAGCCCATAAAACTGGACTGACTACTGCACCATCTGTATGATACTTCGCTTTGTGTTTAAATTGTTGGCACTCACAGTTGGTCTAATGATGTTGAACTCCACTTTGGTCAAGTTTGGTCTAGTATAACTAAACATGGTTCTCGATTGGTCAGCCATGATATGCCATTCTTCAATATCCAATTGACCTCCTAAGTCTTCTGTTTGACGATCTAGCTCAAACTCTCTCAGTTATGTCCTTTAAAGATTTTTGTGCATTATTCTCTCGATTTCTAGATCTGCGTCGATTAAGCTCTCTAAATTAGTCTAGGTTATAAATTGACTAAGAGTCAAAATCTATAAGAAAAATAAAACTAAAAAAGTTAATCAAATAAAATAACTTTAAAACAACGATCAAGAAAAATAAAATAAAAATGGCTAGAGTAATAAAATCTAGATGTTCATAATATTATTATCCTCGGTAACAACGCCAAAAACTTGATTGACTACGATTAGGTCAATATTTAAATCACCACAAGTGCAAGATATAGTTGTAGTTAGCACAGGCATGTATGAGTCGATCCCACAAAGATAATGAATATTATTAACTAGTGTTTTTTTCTATTATCTAACCTATGAATGAGATTTTGGATTTTAATTCAGAATTAAACCAAAAAAATAAACTAAAATTGGAAAATATAATGAACGCATGATAGAGAAAATTACTTAGAAAACCAATATTAAATAATAGTGTCTAAGTAATGAATTCACAAAAGAATTATTAATTATTAAGCCTTTATTATGCAATTATATTGTTGATTATTGAACCATGAGAATTCCTTATGTTAATACCTTTTTCAAGACTATTAACAACTAATCCTTCAGTTGATTAACAAAACTCTTTCCAATTAAAACCTTTAGGATTGTATTATCAATTCGTGAACTCAGCTATTAGGTTTAAATTTAATCCAGATGATTTATGTCAACCTATCTCTAGGTTTCCATGTAACTCCTTTTAATTATGGTAGATCTATTCATAAAAGAGGATTTTTCAACCTTAATCATATGAAATCAAATTATGTACTAATATTTCGGATATATTAAAACAAGAATAAAATGTATAATTGAATCGCAATAAATCAATGAAAATAATTGCATTGAATAAAAGATTAAAACATATTATTATCACAAAATAAGGTTCATCACACCTAGACATTAAACACGTTTAGTTACTCATAGAAAACGAAATCAATAACAACCATACAGAAAAACTAATAGAAAATAGAGATCATAATTCTAAACTTCCCTTTCTCTTCTATTAAATCTTCTTGTAAGTATGGACTTGATGTTGTTATCTAATGGATCTCTTAATGTATTCTTCATGTTTTCCTTATCCCTTGATCAAAATCGTTGCCTTTGAATGTTGCTTACAACTTAAATGTTAAGTCAAGAAGACTTCACTTCTATTAATTTTGATGACAATCAAATAATAATAATCTTAGAAGTGTGTGAATTG
>JAOTBA010000203.1:14652602-14664754 GCA_025629845.1 Erythroxylum squamatum
CAGTCGCCGGAACTATGAACGGTTTCTGGCGAAGCGAGGGAGTTTTGCGGTGGAAGGTAGAGAGAGAAGAGAGAAAAAAGAGACGTTTTCCGAGTATAAACCAGCTGGTGGGAAACGAAGGCGGTAGGACAAAATGTTAAATTTTAAATAGCCTTATGCGACGTTTTGTTTAATAAAACATTACAGTTGCTATTTCTTGACGTTTTCTCGATAAAACGTCCCAGAAAGTGTTACAATTTTGTGACATTTTCCAAAACGTCGCAAAAAATTTAAACTTTTTGTGACATTTTTTAAACGTCACAAAAAGTCTAAACATTTTGTGACGTTTTATCAAAAAAAACGTCACAAATGGTATGTAATTCTTGTAGTGCCTATCCAGAAATGCTTCAAACGTGGAATCAACTCTTGATCTCTATAGTTGGTTCAAACAACAACAACTACCTTTGATGTACCTTGGCATTCATGTTACAGCTTCAAGATAACCTTACCTAGATCTCTCAACGCAATGTTTATTTCCAAAATATTATGGAGACTAACTTACTGATAAACAAGCACTTTGATGCAAATGGATTCACAATTATTTCATTAAGAATAAGAATTTGTGGAACTTGAATGCTGATAATCTTACTTCTACCACCTTGAAAGCTATTTTTAAGATGAGAGGAAGAATGAGATCTCATTTCATTTATCTCATTAGAAATGGTGAAACTACCAATTTTTGGAAGATAACTAGTTATTTGTAGGCCTTTTGGAAGAAATGGATGAAGCCTTAGTTCTGAGATCACTAATTTTGTAATAGGCTACAATTTTAGAAGCTTAAACAAGAAAGATACTTATCATATTAGCTCCAATTCCCATTCCTTTAAAAGCTTAAATTATGTAGACATCTATCAATTACGATAATGGCAAAATTATATGGAAACACACTTCCAAAGATGTTTTCACTAATTAGTCATGTAGACAGGTGCTGAAGTAAAATCACACATTAGTATAAACTTAATATTCGATATACAAAACGCACAAGAAAGGGGGTTGAATTATGTATCTTTTTCTTGAATACAATCCCCTTTTTAAAACTTGTTTTGAAAACTTGCTTTTTTAGAAATATTGAATAACAGTATCACGTAGTATTGCAATTTGCTTCTAAGTACTTGTTTAAAACAATAGAATTTAAACGTTGAGAGTTGAGAGTAAGAATCGACACAGCAGATTTTTATTGGTTCACCCCAAACCATGGGCTACGTCCAGTCCTCAGAATCCTTTCTGAGATTTCACTATACTTCTAAAAAATACAAGTATTCTTTTCACCAAGCCTCTTCAGGTCTCTTACAACAAGTATTCTTTTTCACTTAGCCTATTCAGGCTTTCAGCTTTTCTTCTTTTTACTGAAAGATGTTTCGAGATTTGTTACAGACAATATAGCTCTAGAGTTTAGCACAATGAATACAATGATTTTGTAACTTTCGTAACTTTGAATTCACTCGTGTAACTTTTTTTTTAAATCTCTAACTTCTTCAGTCTTTGACTCCGACTCGTATTTATAGCCTTCGTCTTTAACTGCTTCTTGATAACCACTTCTTTCTTCTTGTTTCTTGATCTTTGAAGAAACAATTATTTAGTTGAGTTATGTAACTAACTCAAACTGATTATCCAACTGACATGGTATTGGATCTTCGTCTTAGTTTTGCTTTTGCTTCGTCTTATCTTCTTTCGTCTCATTTTAGGGTTCGCTTTGTCTTAGTTTCTCCGTTTCGTCTTATTTTCTTCGCTTCCTCTTAGTTTCTCCGCTTCGTCTTATTTTCTCCGCTTCGTCTTATTTTCTTCGCTTCGACTTATTTTCTTCGCTTCATCTTAGTTTCTCCGCTTCGTCTTATTTTCTCTGCTTCGTCTTATTTTCTTCACTTCGTCTTAGTTTCTCCGCTTCGCAGCTTCGTCTTACTTTCTACTATTATTATTATTTGATCTTCTTCAAAATTATTAATCGTAAAGTCATTTTGACTTAAACTAGTATAGTCAAACATAGTCCTTGATTGGTCTTGCATGTTGTGCAAATCTTTAGTATCTAATTGGCCTCCTAAGCCTTCTATTTAACGATCTTGTTCAAACTCTCTCAGTTGTGTCCTACAAAGATTTTTATGCACTGTTTTCTCAATTTTTGGATCTTTTTCAATTAAGCTCTCTATAATACTCTGAGTTATAAACTGACCAAGAGTCAAGATCTATAAGAAAAAATATCGCATGAGCAATTCTTAAGAAAACAAGGATATTTCATTAAATTGAATAAATCAATTTAAAACATAAATTATAAGTTTTATCTTATTTAAATTTATATTTCAATTAGTTCATAATAAAATAAAGAAAACTAATAACGAACAATAAATTATTTGAATCTTGATGCTTCTTGATTGAACGTAAAGGAATATTGCATTTCTCCAAGATTGCTTCTCTATAATGTGCTATTGAGTCTCCTCTATCTTTGGACTGATTTTTGGTCTCCCTAACTATCTCTCTCCCCTTCTCCTTTCTTTTTTCATCGTTATATCACGAAACTAAATAAATTTACTCAAACACTAGTCAAACATAGGATCATGTTGGTCCTCATATTGCTTTACACATATCTTGGCTTCTTTTTATATAATAACTACCATCAATATAAATATAACACATCCTCACATTATTCCTATATTACTTCTTACCAAAAAATAAAGAAATAAAATTAGGCAATAGAAAACATAGGTTGAACACAGGTCCCAGTTAGTCCTATTTTGTTGAATACAGGTCCGTATTGGCTCCCTATTGCCTTCCTACTACTGAATATGGGTCCCCTATTAGCCCTTTATTATTAGTTCTTCCTCTAAAATCATGCCACAATCGCTCTATCTCAACTTAAACTTGCTTGAATGCATTCCTTTTTCATTGGAGAGCTATAAGTTAAATTGAGTACCAAGTATTATAAAAATCCTCAAAATATAAGATAAATTCCCATAAAAATCATACTAAAAATATGATGTAATTAGCAAATATCAAATATTGATCAAGATGATTCATTATAAATTTGGCTATTATTGTGATTTGATTTGCTTAGGCAAATAGTTATGAGATCTAATATTGAATTTAAATTTAGTTTAGTTTATTAATTTTGAGAATAAATACATGATTTACACTATGATAAAAAAAATTTATAATTTGTACATATAATTAAGCTAGATGTAAATTTTTAAAGCATTTTTCGTATCCCATAAAAAAGAAAAAGTTTGAATAAGTGAACATAAAATAAATTCACTCAAGTAGCTTTATACCAAGAAAAATGGTTGAATTTAAAGAGTGGTGCTAGTAACTATATGAAACAGTCAGCTAATTGAGAGTATTCATGATAAGTTGTTTACTCTCATGTTAAAAGGTTAGGTGACTTTTTAAATAAACTTCTAAATGTTCTTGTGTTAATTATAAAGTTAGCATTTTTACTTTTTGTTGGATAAAGGTTATGAAAATATTTGAAAGTTGAAGCATCCTTCTCATGCATGTTCACTTTATACACTAGGTTGAGTTTTTGGATTAAGTTGAAGCTTGAAGGATTGTATAGTGAATTGAATTGACTTATAATTTGATGTAAGTGACAAAATGTTAAGCAATTTTATGAACTTTGCACCTGAGTGAGTCATGGAGAATTTTGATTAGTACAATTTATTTCTTAAATTCTTTCATAGAGTTGCCTCTTATATAAGTAATTAGTAATGAGATTGAATTTTTTTAGGACACCTACATGATAATATGTTTACCCTCATATTGCTTGTTTATATATTATACTTCTTTGATAGCTTGCCTTTATAGTGGAACACAACCTAAACATGGCCTCATGCTTGTCTTGTATTCCACCTTGGCGTATTCTGATTCTCAAAAGACATTCCATCTGAAGGGATATGGCTCAAACAACGTCTTATTTTTAACAATACAACCTAAACATAGACCCATGTTGGCCATGTTTTCTGATGAAAAATAAATCAAAGGAATGGTGAAAAAACACGGGATTAACATTAGACCATAATGATCCTTATGATGGTTAGAATTTGAGGGTTTCATAATATAAAAAAGAGATATAATGAGAAAAGGAGAGAGCTGTCTAGGAGGAACAAAGACCAGTTAAAAAGACATCTAATGAAGGTTGAAGAATGAAAGGATAACCAAAGGAGAATCGAAGACACATTAAGAAGAGATCAACCTTAGAGAAAACAAAGAGTCCAGCAAGATTCATTAAGAACATTAAGAATAATGATTTATAAGAATTCAGTCTTATTTTTGTGTACTTTTTAATTTATTTTAGGTCTTTTATTTTAGTATGAACTAATATAGATATAGATCTACGTGGGATGACCCTATATTTTTATTTTTAATTGATTATTTGATTTAAAGTAAGATTCTAGTTTTAATGAGAATTATTCATATTTGCGTATTATGTTGAATTAAAGTAGTGAATGTGAAAGATTCAATATCATATTTCATATATAGGGATTAAGAAGTCATATCTATGATTAGTTTAAAGCATGAAAAATAAAGGTTTCATAGAACCTTAGAGCTATTACCTGGAACCTAGAGATAAGGTCACATAAATCTTCTAGGTTAGGGTCAAACTTATCATAAGGATTCATAAAATGAATCACAACATTATTAGGCATTTTAATTATAAAGAAATGTCAGTCAGTTAACTTAATGATAGCAACTGTATATTTTAAGAACGAATATAGTTGTAACTTTGGAATTCGTACCAGTTCAAGAAACTAGGTTAATCCTTAAATTAGGATAAATTCTACCATAAGTAAGGCTCTAGGGGGGATTCTTCATATGAATCTTATTTATCTATTGGTTATTTATTCTTACCAATCACCTTGAATGATTATTTCTTATGTTTTATCTTATTATAGTTGATTCTCCTTTTGAAAATTTATCATTCATTTTATTATATTTGATAATAGAATGATAATTTTAGTACTACAAGTTATAATCCTTATAAGAATGACACTTGCACGTACTAAAACCATAAAATGATAGGTACACTTGCCTTAGTGATTTCTTTTAGTATTATTTTCATGTTTCGAGGTATATAAAATCATATATCATCATGATTAGTTGATGGCAATATAATGGAGGTACAAGTGGATTTTAGTTAGTTTAGAGCAGACTTAAAAGAATTTGGAATTCTAGTTTGGCGAATATATCATTGTTAGAGGAGGAAAATCAACACAATATAGCCTTAAAAAGAATGAAGTGTAACATTAGGCTACCAAATACATATGCTTAGGAAGTCTTGATATCTTTCATACTCATTATAAGTAATGGAGATCCAAATAAATTTAAAATTGTTATCATTAATTAAGAAAAGGATATATGGATGAGAGTTATGATAAGGTGGTGGAGTCTTTGCACAAAAACCAGACATAGGAGTTGTTGCAACTTCCTAAAAGGAAAAAGCCTATATGGTTTAAGCTGGTATATATAAGCAAGTGAGTGGTAACAAAAAAAGAAGAGAAAAAATTTTAAGACTCAACTAATAGTAAAAGGGTCTGCACAATAAAATGGAATTAGTTATGATGAAATTTTTTTCTCAAGTGTTTTGTCATACTTTCATCAAGATTCGATATTGTTAGTAGCAAGTTTGGATATGCATTTGGAACAAATAGATGTGAAGATAGCTCTTATTTATAGCATTTTGGATGATAAAATTTACAAGAAGCAACTTGGAAGTTTTAGTCAACTTGAAAAGGAGCAATATAAATTAAAGAATCACTTTATAGTTTATAGTAGTCTCTTAGACAATGGTATAAAAGGACTGACTCTTATATGATTTGAATTGGCTATAAGATATATGAGTATGATTATTAAGTATTTGTTGAGAGCTTTGAAATTTTTTTTTGCTAATATATATGGATGATATGTCGATTTCTATAAGAGTATACATTATGTGAATACTCTTATACTAATCGTTAGAAAAGGAATTTGAGATGAAGGATTTGGTTGCTAACAAAAAATACTAATGCATATTTGGAGGGATATGAGCTCTAGAAAACTATAGTTATCTTAATCTAACTATGTTGAGAAGGTATTGGAAAGATTGGAATTAGTAATTATAAACTCTTGACCACTACATTGACAAACACTTTTAACATTCCCTAAATTAGTGTAAAAAATAGATATATATATATATATATATACTAATGTTATTGGAGTTTTAATTTATGTAATAGTTAGAAAAGCCAAATTTGGCTCACTCTATTAGTTAGGTTAGTAACTACATGTTGAAACCTAGAAGACAACATTAAGAATCAACCAAGTTGATATTCAAGTATTTGAGAGGTAGGTCAAACCATAAGATTATATTTAGCTGCTAAAAAGGTAATATTTCAACTATGGAATATATAGATTCAAACTATGTAGGATATCTAGATAATAGGAGGTCTGCTACAAGGTATTATTTACTTTTTCAAGAGAGATTATTTATTTAAAATCTATATTATAGTCTATGGTTGCATTTTCTATACCTAAAGCATAGTACATAGCAGTAGCTTAGGCTACTAAGGAAGCATTATGGCTTACAAAACTAGTGAAAGAAGTGGGCATTGATCAAGGTGGGGTTAGAATACATTATGATAGTTAAAGTGTCATTTATTTAGTAAAGAATCAGGTGTATTATATATGGACTAAGTACATAAATGTGAAGTTTCATAAAACTAGGAAATTGATTGCATCTAAACATATCTTATTGGAAAAGTTTCATACTTTGGAGAATGCATATGACATGTTGATAAATTTTGTTGCCATGGAGAATTTCAAGCATTGCTTGTACTTGATTAATGTTTCAAGGTGTCAGAAGAAGTTCAACCAAGGGAGGTCACAATCATTGTTTTGATGATAAAAAACATAATAAATTTATTATTTTGATGAAAAGTAATATAATAACAAAGTGAAGCCATAAATTCACTTAGATAGTTTATGAAGCTGATAAAGACAAGTTAAAGTTTACATCTGTCAAACATCAAGATCATTTCCTATTTTTTATTATTAATTATAATCACACTTTTTTAATTTGATAATCTCGAGGCTCACCATGCATAGATAATTCATCTTGCTTCATTGGATGAGTCTTTTTCATGTATCAAAAGGTAATGAAGCTTTTGGATTTAATATAAAAGCCTTTTGATCTTTAAAAAATCTTTAGGCAATATTTTGGGAAGTGTATAAATCAAATTACATTAAAAAAATTTGAGTTTGAGCATTTAATATTATTAAAATCATTCTTTATGGGGAATTGTTCAACTTATATAGGTTAGTGGACCGCTAATATAAGTTAAAGTTGTCAAATTTGATATACCCAAGGTTTATATTAAATAGTGTTTGATGTATTAATTAACTAATATGCTATATTGGTCAACGAATACGCCTACTAGTTAACCAATGTGTCAACATCTAGTGAATTTGTGTATCCAATACACATTAGTTAACCAATATACAGTACTAGTCGACTAAAAGTCTGCAATTAGCCATTATAATGGCTATTTCTTGGATTCAATGGCTGGTAGGGGTCTTAAGAGCTTATAAATAAATGTTTTCTCTTTTTTTTAGCATCAAGAAGCATTTAGATATCTTTTACACAGATTTTTAAGTGTTTTTCAATCATTTATGCATCATTATATTGTATTTATATAAGTCAGCCTCTTTGGAATTATCAAGTGATCAAGCGAGGTCTTTTGAGTTGTAAGATTTGATTAGGTTATTATTTTGTTGAACTTGGGAGTGTTCTGAGTGGGATTGGGGTTTGTAAAAGAGTTCCTCTTTACAGAGAATGATTATACAAAGGCTATTTGATAAATGGTAATTTAGTCATATTTTTAGCCTATTTTTAATTTATTTTTTATTTGAACATTTTATTGATCATTGGCACTTAATTATTCATATTTTGTTCATATGAATACTTCAATCACTTAAAGCAAAAAGGAATGAATTCGGATAAGTTTGGAGTAATTTAAATATATTTTGAATGAGTTATGGAGTGTTGGACAGTATAAATGGTCGTGAAGGAGAGTTTAAAGGTACGTTGTAGTATATACCTATGTTGAATTGCAAGAAAGCCATATTGATGTAACATATTTATGTTTATGCATATGATAGATTCGGAAGCCTTTGCGCATCAAAATTTAAATTACAAAACCATCAATATACCTATGTTAATGCTTGTGTATCCCTCTGTATCTTAAATTCAAATTTAAAAAGATAAGATTGAGCTACAGAAGAGCAAAAGGTAGAAAATACATGAAAGAGAAACCCTAAAACGGTGAAAAGGAGAATAAACAACAAAGGAAACCCATTTAGAGTAGATTTTCATCAATTTAGAGTGAAGTTTTAGGAGATTTCAAGGATTCTAACCATATTTTATATTATTTCAAGCTTTTTCTTTTTATTTGACGTTTTATTTTCCAATTTCATGAGCTAAATACTTTTTGGTATATATATTAGATGAACCCTTTGGTAGACTTTATTTGATTTTCTTTTGACTCACTCTCTCGATTTATTGCCAAAGTATGAACATGTACCATTAACACAACACATAAATTGTATTGAATCAATAAAGATTAAAGTCATAAAATAACTAAAGAACAAACCCTAATATGGAAATTTAGAAAATCATAAACATATAAGACAACTGGAAATTTAGTTTACACATTATGTAATATGAAAATAACCAAAGAGAAAGAAAGAAAAACTCTATTTGGAGCTTGATTTGGAAATTTGGAAATTTCGAAGTCTCTCTCGATCTTCCTTGTTTTTATTGCACATAGCCTACCTCATTTCTTTTAGTCAATTATCCTCATAAAAGACTACTAATCATACTAAAGTATTCAATTGACAGATAATTATAAATGTATATAAAAAATTTCATAAGGAGAACAAACTGATGTCATATCCTAATTAACAGTCATCTTCAACAAAAGATACTTAAAACATAATATGCACAAACCAATATGCCTTTACAAATTCAATGACTATGTTCGAAGCTAAACTGCTTCCATCAAGTTATTGTCATTGACACATTCACACATATGCAATCAACTTAATCAAAACTAAGACAATATGATATATAAAAGTCACACATATGATATATCAATGCACAATCCTCCGCACACTTAGACAACACATTGTCCTCAATGTGAGAAAAACTAAGAACACATAAATGAAGATAACAAGAAAAAAATAACAAAAAGAAAAGGGTCAGAGCACGAAACCCATTAAGGAGATCGAGGTGGTAATAGTGTGGTGATGAAATTCGGAGACATTCTATGCCATAAAATTCCAGCACTTCACTCATTACTAAAATAAACATAAAAATAAAAGTAACAAAATACCAACAAATTAAACTGAAAATAAAAATTAAAACTTATCATAATTCTTGGGTTACCTCTTAAGTAGTGCTTCTTTCACGTTATTAGCTTCACATACTCTTCACATTTACACTTAATCAGGGTCTATAATGAGTGGTTTGCTTCCATTTGTATCACCCAATTTTTGTTTAGTTGCCTGTAAATAAGCTACATATTGCAGTATAATCAGATGGACATAATTAATCAGATTAAAAAATCCAAGTAAATTCACTAATGTCCTTTTCCTAAACAAGCTGTCAAAAAAATAAGGAATGATGAAACTCCCTAAATCATCAAACAATTTGTATTTTGGAAGGGTGAACTGCTCTTCTTCTTCCTTATTCACCTTTGTCCAGTCTTCTTTCTTTGCTTCATGAATAAAGACTTCTGTATATTCTTCAATCTCTATGTCTTTTGTCATCTGTTCTCTATTTTGTTCTTCTTTGAAAGATTTAGCTACATCAATTCTTATAAAGGAGCTGCCCTTTTTCTAATTCTTTAATACCTTATTCATATTGAGTTTCACTTATTCATCACCAATCTAAAGGATGAGGTTGTCTACATGGACATCTACTAAAGTTTTTCCGGTCTTCAGAAATGGTAAGTCAATAATTAGTGGACATTTTTTATCCTCTTTAAAGTCTAACACGACAAAATCCAAAGGAATGATAAACTTGTCCACTTTTATAGGCACATCTTGCACCAAACCTAACATTTTATTTATCAATTGATCCATCAACTGAATACGCATAGACGTTGGCTTCACATCGCCTAACTGTAGTTTCCTAAAAGTCAAGAAAGGCATAAGGTTTATACTTACCAACTATACAAGATATCGTAAAGCTTCCTGGATCTGTCAATTGTGAGGGCATATGGATGGCAATTAAAGAGATACAACTTTCTATCTTGGCTACCATTTGATTATCATCCCAAGTCCACTAGTTAGATAGTATTTCTTTGAGAAACTTTGCATATGTGGGTGTGCTCTACAAAGCTTCCACAAAGGGTAAGGTAATTTACAATTTCTTTAGCTTTTCTACGAACTTTGCAAATTGTATATCCAATTCATTCTTCTGAAGTTTTTGTTGGAATGGTATTTTCAGTGGATAAGACGGTGGAAGAATATAGCGAAGGTCCTTATTCTTTTCTTCATCTTTTTTCTTTTTCTCTTAGTCTTCGACAAGGTGGGTTTTAACTTGTTTACATATTGGTTGTTCTAACTCTTTCCCACTCCTAAGTGTGATAGTTTTAATTTGAACCTCTAGGTTGTGAATAGAAGAGACATGATCTTCTGCTACTTGCTTGAATTTCCCTTCTAACCTCTTATAGGCCTCATCCATGCTTATGATCTTGTCCAATTTTGAATCCCATAAATTGGAATCATCTTGCTAAAATTATAGTAGCCCTTAAAGTCCCATTTGATTCTTTACAATGTTAAAGCAAAAGAAATCTAAGTGTTTCTGCCACCCCAGATCATACACGTTGTAATAAGGATTGTTACTTCCAAGACCATATTATTCACCTATGAAGTTGAATTGTTGCACATTTTTGTTTTCCATTAGGAAGCAATTAACTGTGATATTGTAACATCTCGTTACCCATGTTAGGGTTAGAATAGTAAATTATGAGGCCTTTCTGAGAAATTAAGAAAAATGCACATCATGCATAAGTTAAGTGTAACATGCACATTTTTTTGCACATTTGTATAACTGTACATGCATTCATTGACATTTTCTGGGTATAATTGGATTGAGTTGTGATTATTGGAAATTTTGGTGAATTTTGTTGATTTTTGAAAATTATGAATTTTTATGGAAAATAGGAAAAAGGAATCAAAAGAAGATTGGAGATAGTTGTATTGTAAAGATAGAATTAATGGAGTTAGTTTCAAAAGAAACTTAGTTAGAGTTAGACCTTAGGAAAAGTGGCAAGTGTTAAGTACTTTATATTTTGTTAGAAAAGAGAGTTACTTTTATCTGAGAGTTAAAGGCTAAGTTTTTATGTCTTAGTTCTTCCTTTGAAATTACCTTCTCCGAAATTCTTCCCATACACAAAGTTTTTCATCAAACACCTTCTAAGAAATTTCATTGCTTTTCCTTTTCTTATACAAATCCCACCTTGCAAGTTGCTTCTTCTGCCTTAAGAAAAACTAGAAGTTGGTTAGTGTTCATAGTGGATCACGTGTTCTTACATGGAGTTTAGGGCTTTGGGATAGTTGAAGATTTTGGAATCTTTAACAAGTAAGTATTGAGGAAATTGTTTAGAGTTAGGGATTTATGAAATGAATTTAATGAATTCACTGTCATCTGCATGAACATGGGGTTTAACGTGTTTATATTCATGAGCATTGTGTTAATGGGATGAAAATATAGATATAGTCGTTATTTAGTTTTTTATGGATTCTTTTGTGATTAAGTGATGTAAAAATGATTTTTGGAGTTGAAATAGCAATGAAATGGAGTATAGGATGATTGTAGAAAATTAAAGAATGAAAAAGTGGTATGCTCTGTTTTTTGTTTCTTCACTGTACATGTATATATATATATATATATAAGTGTATACGTTGTTAAGTCAAAATTGACTTTACGTATTGAATAATTTTGATTACAAACAAAGATCAGATAAATGAAAAGAAGATGGAATACACCTTAACAAAAATCAGACGAAGCAGAATTCAGACGAAGCAGAATTCAGACAAAACAAAGATCAGACGAAGCAGAAATCAGACGATAAGAAAAAGCAGAC
>JAOTBA010000203.1:14693714-14706822 GCA_025629845.1 Erythroxylum squamatum
AGATATAAATAAATCACTGCACCAATAAGTCATACACCCATCAGCCACACAACCTTCTCTGTGCCGCAACTTGCAATCAACTTCAAGAACCCAGAAAAATCAGCAACTCCACATCATATGCATACTGCTTGTTGGAGATAAAATCAGAATGGAAAAAGAACTACTCCAAGAATCCCACACAATCAGCTCAACAGAGGATCAAGGAAAACAGAGCAGCAGCCAATGTATATCAACAGTACGTTATGCTCCAACAGCCAAAAACCAAAAGAACATACTTGCAGCCACGACCACCGTAACACTCCCACACAAAAATTAACTCAATCAAGAGAATAAAGCTCAACAGCGCAGCAGCCAAAAATCCCTTACACAACACACTATCGTACACACACATAAACCAGAAGGTATTTTCAGATCAAAAGAAGATGCCCAACTCAATAATCCATGTCAGCCCAGAAGCAATCCAACAATCCCCATTATTCACGCAATTGCTAAAATTTCCTTGGAATAATCCTTTTCTATTGTGTCGTTAACACCAAAAAAACAATAGCCTATACGCCAACTCCAAAAGCCTTACACATCCTTGCCACATCAGCTGAGAACCATACCACTTATACACGCAACCTTCCTAGATATTCCCTTAAAGGATTCTTATTCAAATAAGGATAGTATAGGATAAGCTATCAACCACCAAAGATAATGTTAATTGAAAATATATTTCCAATTCAAATTCTAAGCACTGTTCAAAAAGGCAACCATCAATTTTGGCATATCCTCAAATCTTATTAAGAAAATTCTCATGTCCAATTAAAATGTCAAAAATAAAAATAGGATATATTAAAAATAAATCCTAACAACTATTGTTGCTGCAATTAAGTTGAACCGATTAAGAGAGTTGTATTTTTTATCGAATTTTGCTTGCCTCCTAACAAGCGTAACGTATGTATAAATAAAATTAATTAATATTTATCACCCAATTTTGAAAAGAGCGGGTGACCAATCAGACAAAAGGCCAAACTACGACTGGAACTTTTGTTAGTTTGCAGTTAATTGCTTAGCCCAACAAGTACTTGGGTCCTACTACCGTGGGATGAGAAGTAACTGTTGGTTACCATTTCATATGAAGATAGTAGAAAGCCCAAACAAAGCTCCCAGACTTTTTGAGTTTTAGCATGAACATGATCCTTCACTCGTTTGGAAGACCAACAAAATTATTAGAAAAGGAGAAGTTGGAAGACGCACATGAGGAGAAATGGATCTAAAAATTAGTACCAAATCTGAAGGGACAGACGCTCACGGGCACATACCCTGCCCACATAACTTTCAAAAAATGTAAAATATCATTAATTTTTCAATCAAGGAAGAGGAAAAAGTCAAAAGAAGAGGTAGTGTAAGACAGAGGAAAGCAAGACTAAGAGACACAGCACAGGGCTCGAGGCAATAAGAAAGCCTCGCATGTGCGTCGCCAACACATAATTTATTAGACCTTGGCTGTCTTACACTAGAGAGTAGAGACTGACTTACCTATACGCCTTCAATTAGCGCGTGGCATACACACTCTCCCTCTCCGCATAACCACCATATATATTTATATCTATATATATATATATATATACATACACTTTTTGAGTTTTCAGCGCCGTTTTCTTGTTGAGAAAAGTGTCACACTTCCTCTGACGGCCTCAAATCTCAGTGGCTTGGCTTGTCTTGTCTTGTCTTGTCGAAGAAGGCAATGGTCGGTGATTAATTAAATGGGAAAGACGTTAAAAAGGGCCTGTCTGCACGTGACACAGGGATGAAGAAGAGAGAGCGTATAGAGCACGGTGCTCGAGGTCAAGCAAGAAGCAACAAACATTAATAGAACCTAAATTCACGGGGCTTGGCCTACGTACCTCACCCTACATTTGCTTCTGGTGTATTTCTCCCTTGTTCTTTTTTAATTCCAACTCACTATTTTTTTAAGTTCCATTTGCATGTTATAAATAGATTGCCCAAATTAAGTTCCAAGCAACAGCCTCATGGTCAAAGTTCCAATTCCATGCATTGGCAATGTTTCATAAATAAAACTTCTAATTAACTTTATGATAAGAGCATTGAGATGGATAGACTGAATTAGTTTTGGTTGGATCTAATATCAAATCATGAGAATGTACGAAACAACACATTACACAGTTGAGCAAGCAAATAAGATATACATAAAAAGCAAGCTAATGCCAAGTGTATTACCCAAACGACAGAGCTGTCTAGAGCTAATGATTTTCCAAATTTAGATGTATTTGTTTCCTGGTACTATTTCCTAAGAGTGATTCTGGTCTGAAACAGGACTGCTAACCAAATCAAGCGCGCTTAGTTTGGTTTCTTTATGTTTGTGTCTAACTCTATGCAGTGTAGTCTCAAACCCCAAACCTATATGACCTCCTTTTCATGAACTTTAGGAAAGCGAAGGATGGACATGTGAATAAATAAATGGCGCATATGCCAATTGTCAGCTGAGTGAAAAATACGCATAACAGTGAGATATTAAGTTAATGTCAAAAAAAAAACAGTGAGATATTAAGTAATGGAATCGCACCATAGCTTAGGAACCGTAGAAGCAGCATGTTAGGTCCCAGTCAAAGCCAAAGAGTAATTGATAGAGAAATAGGAAGTTTTGGTTATTTTCATTTACGAGTACTGCTGATAATACATGGACTTTAAATAGTAAAAGGAAAGCAACTACTTAGACCTATTCTAATGGCCAGATACTCGGCACGTATGCGATTGCATGGCCTAGATTCGCTAACTGCAAATTGACTCAGCAATTAAACATGAAAAATAAGAAATAAAACAATTACAGCAAATAAATTATAGTAGCCGCAGACCTACTAGTCTAAGTACTTCCTATTCTTAATAATAACTCTCGACGATCGATGTAATAACCTATCACAGCATAACCAAGCTCACGCAAAATATGAGTTTCCACTATCTACCCAATCGCTGAAATTGTTAAACTGGAGGGGACTTGCAATTAAACCAAGATAACGCAATATGCATGCATTTCAATTTTACAGTTGCCCAATGTTTCCTTAAGTGTAATCGAGAACTCTTATTTATTTAGGTCACGTCAATTACGGATATTGGCCTTGCAGCCCCTTAATTATACTTCTATTCAATGTATCAACATCAGATTTGTTGCACAACTGGATATATCATTAGCCTCAAAAGACATATTTGGTTGCTCACTGCTGTCTGAGTCCCAGTGGAGCCTTTATTGCGAAAGTAAAAGTGAACCGAATTTTGTATTTTGGAGCCGATGAATGAACCCAATTGAGATGAGAGCATTAGTCAAACATTTCAACCGTTGGCGACGGTGGATTGAGTAACGCAAACGCTACAATGATCTGGATATATTCATTGGGTTAAAAATAGTATCAACGTATTCTCGATAAGATCCAATAACGCCTCTCAGGATAGACGGCCAATCTTTTGTTGTTTGCTGGACGAATCACGTTAACTCAATTAGTCATAGCAGCTCTTCCAATTTATACAATGTAGACGATCCATCTGCCTTGTAGGCTTTGTGACGAATTAGAGAAATTAATGCGGCAGTTTCTGTGGGGATCGACCGACAGCAAGAAGCAGATTAACCTTGTTAATTGGAATAAAGTTTGCCAACTTAAAGAGATTGAGAATCTTGGCATTCGGAAAATACGAGAAACTACTGATGCCTTACTAGTTAAACTAGGGTGGTCGTTGGTTTCTAAGCCTAATGCATTATGGGTGTTAATTTTCTCAACAAAGTATAATTTTAATGTCAACAATATTCCCACGACTTTTGATGCAATCGGTGGCTCAATGGTTTGGAAGAGTATACGGGCGACTTGGCACCATGTACTGAAGG
The DNA here is from genome assembly GCA_025629845.1 of Erythroxylum squamatum. Lineage (NCBI taxonomy): Eukaryota > Viridiplantae > Streptophyta > Magnoliopsida > Malpighiales > Erythroxylaceae > Erythroxylum > Erythroxylum squamatum. The sequence goes on from JAOTBA010000203.1 coordinate 14,697,592, forward strand.
GCATGAAATAAATGATCGGTGATGGAGCTCGGACTCGATTCTGGCTAGACCTTTGGGTTGAGGGTTTGGGACCTCTTATTTCCCATACTACGACTCCTATTTCCCAAACATCTATTGATCTCCGTGTTCAACACTTTGTGGATATTGAAGGTAATTGGAAATGGGAAGATGTTTCAATCTCTGCTCCTCCCTTTCTCGATTTGCATGACCATTGCAGGTACTTTCCCTCCTAAGCCCTCCTTAGGGCCTGATAAGCTGATCTGGGGAACTTCCGACAACAGAAAGTTCAGTACAGCTTCAATCTATTCCATGATAATGGAGCATGAGGACGCCTCGTCTAATGGATTTTGGAAGGCAATTTGGCAGTGCAAGGGCCCACAACGAATTCACTTATTCTTTTGGCTCCTTGCACACAACCGATTACTTTCTAATCAACACTGCACCCGTAAACAATTAACTACGGATGTTGCATGCTATCACTATCTTCTGGAAAAATCCTCATTACATGTAGTGCGCGACTGCACCAAAACCCGCAGCTTATGGAGTGCATTCCCTTCACAAGTAGGCTCATCTGACTTCTTCAATATGATGTCTCATGCGTGGCTCATTACGAAGCTCCAACAACACCAGCTAGTCCTACGTTTTGATTGGTCAATTATCTTTGGTGTTGCTTGTTGGTTCTTATGGACCTGGAGAAATAAGGCCCTTTTTACTGAACAATTTGACTGGCTGACATCACCCATACGTCATATTTTGGAGTATGCCCATCAGCTTTCCATGGCTACAGTTTGGCAAAGTAGAGCAAATATTGGCCATAGTCCTCGATGTGAGCAATTTCTAGGCTGGCGCACACCTCCTCCCGGGTGGGTAAGATTAAATACGGATGGAGCTTCCAAGCGATTGTCCTCTTCAGCCACAACTGGTGGGCTCCTTCGTGATAGTTTGGGCATTTAGCTTGGTGGATTTGTCCAAAATCTGGGCTGGTGTTCATCTATTTTTGCTAAACTTTGGGGAGTTTTTTTTTTCCGGGATTCAGCTTGCTTAGAATTTGGGTTATCGTCGGATTGAACTAGAAGTGGATTCTCTAGCGGTACTTCATATGTTGTCATCCTCGGCTCAAAGATCATTGTCTCTCAATCCCCTAGTAATGGGTATTAACGAGTTGTTTACTCGGAACTGAGTTATTGTTCACCGTCACATTTACCGGGAGGGTAACCGTTGTGTCGACTGGCTCGCCAACTTTGCCGATCAATTTGCCTTAGGGGTCACTACGTTAGAGACTACACCTACAGGGTGCCTCTCTATCCTTCTAGAGGATATGTCGGGGGTCTGTCTACCTAGCATAGACCTGTAATTTGTCTTGTTTTTTTTCTTTCCTTGTATTAAAAAAAAAGAGTAGACAACAGAGTCCACTCCTCAGCGTTAATGAAAGCCACGTGTCAGTATATAAAATTGAGCCATCAAGATTACACTTTTTGTGGTTTACCAACTTACAACTAATTTTTGGTATGGATGAGAAATGGACCATTAATCATTAAATAGATCTTCACTCAACTATTGGAACACCTTTATCTGCTAAGGTTAAATTTTTTATTAGGAGGGGCAATGGATGGAATTCTTAAGGGAATTTTAATTCCTATAACTCAACTATCTTTCTAATTTGTTGTTCCCCAATAGATATATTTGAAGAAACTATTTCAAGGGATTATTACCACTAAAAGTTGTCGAGAATGACTGATTTGGAGATATGTCAAAGTGGAATAGCATGAAGTGGTTTGACGTAAAGAGCTATTACTTAGCTCTTCTTTCATTCTATGACTCATTAACCTAAACAAGTTGATTGTAATGGATAGGCTCCTTTTCCTTAGTTTAATTGAGAATTGTGTCCTATCTAATTCAGGATGAGAAAACATGAACCATTTATTCTTCGAGTGTCATTTCTCTAGGGACATTTAGTCTTGGATCAGACAAAAATGTCTTTGGTTCTTAAGCACACATCAATACACAGGGATTCTACAATGGTTTATCAATTTCAAAACTATTTCCCATCTTAATGCAATTATATGCCTAATTTCCTTTGCAACTTGCATTAAGGAAATATGGGTTGAAAGGAACCTACGCAGGTTCCAGGATATCAATAAAAGTCAACAACATATTTTTTAGTGTATTTATACTACAGTCAGAAAGCAAATAATCTCCTCAAGATCTATCAAGGAATGCTCATCTTAACTAACTACCTTATGGAGAATATAAGAAGTATGAAAGTCAAATGGACCAAGGAGATTTCTCAACAAACAAATCAGAAGAAATGGAAAGCATCAGCTAGGAGACTTACCTCAAGGTGACAGAGGGCAAAGAGACTACAAAGTTGTGGTTTAACTGAGAACCCATCTATTGTTGAGACTATCAACTGATGGACTGGTAAAGAAAGAGATATGAGAAAAAGCACGAGAAAGTTGAAAATAATCACTTTGCATCGGTGAGAATCTATTTTGGAAGATGAAGAATGGAAATTTTGTTTATGAAGAATTTGTCTTTTTTACTTGATTTGAGATTCTTCTCTATGAATCATTCCTACATGTTCCCCAGAGGTTGGTGATCTCTAGAATCTTCCAACCCTAATTGGGTAAAATAAGAAGAATCGTTCGAAACATTAGGGATTTCTATACCCCTTTCACATAACGATGTGGGCTAAAGGGATTTAACTTCAAACGTTGTAGTGTCTAGAGACCTTGATGGTTTGTTATACTCTATCGTTTTTTTTTTCTGTGTTGGCTCTTGGTGTTTTGTAAACGTTGTCATTTTTATATTGTTGGCTCTTGATGTAGGAGAGTGTTAATGCTCTCCAAACATTGATCTCCTCTTTTCTTATTATTATTAATCAATTTAATTTTTTCAAAATCAAAAACTTACAACCACATTTTGCCTTAGGTATGGTTGTGGTTTCAGAGGAACTAAAGTCCACGTCGTTTAACAACCTTAGTGGCTTTAGAAAAGAACAAAGAACCTATGTAGCTGAGACTGTGGCGCCATAGAAATAGAGTGGGTCCTTGGTGGCAATATGCGTGGGAGGAAGGACCTTTTGGGATCTCATAACTTTTAACTATGTATCAACAAAGACACTAGTTCCAATTGGATATGTTGTTATAAGATTTGAACCTTTCAAGTTTATCGTACTCGCACTACTTATCTTGAGAATCATTCTCCTATAAGTATACAATAAAACAAACATTTTTTTAATATGGTCAGTAAGATTATATCCAATCTTTTGGATATCTCATAACCTTTTATTATCTAATTTAATTCTAAACTTATTGGATAATATATGCTTCAACTAAGCATCACATCTCAATATCATTAACTTTGACTCTTTCAAAGGAATAGCGTTCATATCTAATATAAATCCTTGCTAATTGATCTAATTGAAACTACCAATAGTACTAGGCATAGCTATAGAAGAAATAAATATTGCTTCATATAATATCTCATATTGTATTTTCCTCCTTATATATATCCATACTATTGTAGAATTTAGTTGTGAAGGTTATCTCATTCTTTATAGATAATCAAAAAATTTAAATCTCATCACATCGATCTTATTAAATTGATTCATCATTCTTAATGCTTAATTCTACTTAGATTTAAACAATTTAAGCTTCTCAAAATTTTAAATCAAAAATTTATTTAATGCATATGACTATATCAAAAAAATTCATTAATAATCTAATGAAATCCTTTTATGAGTTGATAGTACATATAACACATTACATGTATAAGATTTAACAATTCAATACCATCATCATCCTTTCACCAAAGGTTAATTTGGTTATTCTTCAACTTAACAAGTTTTATAAGTTTCATACAATTCATAATAAAAAAGATTCATATATCCTAGTATAAAACTTAATGATTCACATCATATTGATTTAACTAACATGGTATAAAAAGATACTCTAGGTTATCCAACTTTGTGTTCTTGTCACTTATATTAAGCATAAGTTTCTTTTGATTCAACATATACAAACTATTTGTATGAACTTAGATCAACTACTTTTACTCAATAATATATTTCTTATTATGCCTTGAACATTATATTAATGTTAAATTCAAATTTAGTATCATACACTCATTATCATGAATTAGAACTAATATGATCTCTATCATATAACATATAGGCAAGAAAAGTCATACAATCATTTTTCTTCTAATGACAACTATTACCATACTATATCAAATGTCTTCATTTATATTCCATATTTATGCTTTTAGTATGCTAAATTGAGTGACACAATTTAATCAATGTACTCTACCATTCAACTCTACTTCATGCAACATTTTGTATCTTCCTATCATGGTGTTAATATACATCTTACATGATGCCATTAAAGTTTACAGGAAATTAGTCAACTCGATATTTCATTTCATTTTTTAAGGAAAAAAATCATTACATTTTGTCATCTATATAATGTTAATCTATCTCTAAAACTCTAATACCAAATCTTTAATAGGGATTAATAGCAAAATTGCATAATGGACATATAACTTTTCTATCTGACATTAAGAAATCTTCTCAAACTTAATTTCTGTATGAGAAATTTGGTCACCAATTTAGTACCAACTTTATTAACCAAGGGTAAATTCTACTTATAACAAAATATAAGTATAAAGAAAAACAAATATTGGCTCTATGTCATGAATGCTAAAATTATATTAGGACTTTAATAATGTATTTAGTTAATGTTGATAAGTTTTATAACGAAAACTTTCAATACTATAGGTATATGGATCATAACTTGTAGCATAAAAGGTATTGTTCCCACGAGGACTAATAGAGACCTAACAACCTGAATAGAACTTTGCCTAAGGTATTAAAGATTGATTTGAATTAAATAAATAATTGAAATTGAAATAACTAAATCACGAAACAATTAGATAATTGGATTACCAATAAAATAGTTTAATCAAAGTTAGAGACTTAAGAATTATTCTACACTTGTTTTGTTTTCCTTTTATCTCGTTGATCCAATTATGCTCGATTATAGATATCTGAAAGTTTTGATTACCCTCTCTTGAGATCTAATCAAATAACCCTATTTGAATTCGATAATCATATAATTGTAATCTCTCAATTCATAAAACTATTGATAACTTATTTAATTAGATTTGAAGCAATAATAAGGATAATTAATTTCACAATTAAGATCTCTCTTCAATTGTTAATTAATTTGATAATTGCAGGTCTATTAAGTTACCAACTCTCATTGTGCACCGTAACATAAATAACTTGATTCACTTTTTCAATTTATTACCAAGTATAAGCATAACAATTATCATAAACATTAATAGATATATTGAATTCAACAAAAAAAAAGTTCAATAAAACAAATCAAGAATAATCCCTAATGTGGTTTTAGAAACCCATAATCATATTAAACATCATAGTAATCCAAACAAGCATCAAATACAATTAAAGAAATAAGGGGAAAAGAAAGAGAAACTAGTAAGAGTTTTGATTAGGAAATCTGGAATTTCTAGAGCTTTACGTGATCTCTCTTCTTAATCCTCTTTTGATCTGATGGCTACTACCCTTTTTGTATTTTTCTTGTTCTTTATAGTGAATAAGGCTTCTAGGGTTGTTTCTAGGATTTTTCCACTTAATTTGATTCCAAATATGGCCCTAAAACATTAGAAGTTGAAAAATTTCGCGAGTTGGAAAGACAACTTGTAATAATCATGCATGGGACACAATCGTGACCTAAAGGATTTGTTCCTCTCTATAACAATTGACCTAAAGGATTTTTTACTCTCTATCGCAATCATGACATCATGCATGTTCATTAAACAATCATGCCTTACTTGCATGCATCCATTATCTTCTCCATTATTCAATTTCCTATTTCCATATGCTCTTAAACACATCAAACACCTCTTGAAACATAATATTAAGATTGAATTCTTACTCTAAACTAATCAAACACATACAAACACTAACAATAAAACAATACTAAGCCTATACACATGTCATCTAAGAAATACTTAAAAACATACTTAAAAAACTAGAAAAACAAATGATAATCTACACCTATCAATATCCACACACTTAAACCTTTTCTTATCCTTAAGAAAAATTAAAACACAATACAAAACACATAAACACATAAACATACAATAATACAGTCATACAATAATAAAATAATGGTACAATGTTATAGAATGAACTTAACCTCAAACATTAATCACTCAAAACGTGTCAACATACTAACTTATTCCTTTCAAGTTTAAGTGCATTGATTTGAATATACATATAAATGAAAATATTAACACCTTATTCATACACCTATGGCACTTTTAAGCTTACACTTATGATTATTGATCAATCAAAAAGGCAAATTATCACTAAGTATCTTTTCATGAATATTCTTACTATTTGTAAAAGATCAGTAGGTTTATTTATCATAACACCATTTTTAAAAAATTTCTTCAACGACAACCTAGTCTTTTGATGTGAATGAATGCCCATCGGTTACTCAACTAGGTTACGTTCTTTATTTAGCTTTGTTGAGGTGTCATTTTAGCCTTTTGATGTAAAGACAAACATTTTGTCATGAATTCCCCTGGTTACTCAACTATATCACAACTCTCAACTGGCTAATAGCTGTTATGTAGACATCTCCTTTGTAACTCCTTAAATCGCTCCCAAACTTCATATATTGACTCCCCTTTGTTTTGCTGGAAATTTCTAACTTCCTTTATAAACCTTGTTATCTTTATAAAAGGGAAGTACTTAGCTAAGAAGGGTTGCACCAGCTGCTCCTATGTTGTGACATTTGTTAGGATGAGTAAATTAAACAATGCCTTAACTTTATCCTTGAGTGTAAAAGGGAAGAGCCTCATCATGACTACATCTTCCAATAACCATTATACCAAAACGTATTAGAAATCTATAAGAAATTGTCCAGATGAGCATTGTTATTCTCATTGGCTAAACCATAAAACTACACGTTGATTTGCAACATATTCAGCAGTGCAGGTTTGATCTCTAATGTATTTGCTTATACTAGTGGTTGTGTAATTCCTTGATGATTGGCATTAGACCTGGCCTTACGAAATCCATGAGGGTCCTTTGCTGCTTTCCTTGGTTTCTTTCCTCCACTTTCATTCTTTCTATAGCATATTTGGCATTTAGCTCCTCGATTCTCTCTTTCTTGCTTTATGATGTCTAGAGTTGATGTGTCTTTTACTTCGCTTGAAAACATTTTTTTTCAGACACTTGTGCTCAAACAAGAAAAGTACTACATCCTTAAATCAAAGGAATTCAAATCGTATAAGATGCAAATCAGTCGATAAATTTTCTAATGAAAACTTTTAATACTATAAGTATACGGATCGTAACTTGTAATATAAAAGGTATTGTTCCCATAAGGACTAATAAATACCTATCAACTTGAATAGAGCTTTGTATAAGGCACTAAAGATTGATTTGAATCAAAATAAATAATTTAAATTGAAATAACTAATAAAATGAAACAATTGGATAATTAAGCTACCAGTAAAATAGTTTGATCAAAGTTAGAGACTCAAGAATTATTCTATCCTTGTTTTGTTTTCCCTTTATCTTGTTGATCCAATTTTGCTTGATCCTAGATATCCTAAAGTTTTGATTACCCTCTCTAGAGATCTAATCAAGTAATCCTAATTTAATTCAATACTTATAGAATTGTAATCTCAAAATTTAATTAGATTTGAAGCAATCCTAAGGATAATTTGTTTCACAATTAAGGTCTCTCTTCAATTGTTAATTAATATGATAATTGTAAGACTTTTAAGTAATCAAATCTTGTGTTGCACCTTTACACAAATAATTTGATTCACTCTCTCGATTTATTACCACGAATATGTATAACAATTATCACAAACATTCATAAAAGTATTGAATTAAATAAAAATAAAATTTAACAAAATAGATCAGGAACAATCCCTAATATGGATTTAGAAACCCATAATCATGTTAAACATCATAGTAATCCCAATAAATGTCCAAGATGATAGTTCTAGATTGCATCATGTTTTAGTGGGTAGTTTGGTGTGTGATTACTAATTTGATTATTTAGTGTGTGTTTAGGTTAGAATTGTGTTAGTTTGTTAAATATTTTTGTTTTAAGTGTATTATGTGTTAAAGCATGCTTTTGAGCTTCAATGTTATGTATTTGAGGCGCCTTGATGAGTTTGTTAGTGTTTCAGGGATAGTATCGAAGAATGGAGCAGTTTCTGAGGAAACTCGAGCCAAAACAGAGACCCATAATGTAACACCTTAATACCACCTAGGAGGATATATGGATGCCATAAAAAATAAACCTAAAACAAACCAAGACATTCCAACAATCCCCAGAAAATAAGGCAAACATACATCACATTTCATATGTCGTTGAGTTATAAATATGACACAATATACACATTGTAGTTATCAAATCCATGCCTAAAATCAAACTCATCCTATTTTATGGTTATTACATGCCATTTACACAAAGTACAAAAAAAGTCTCATAATATTGAATACAACTTAAAGCTTAAGCATAAAATCTTACAAAACATAATACGTCCTTTGACCACTACAATTGTCCCAACCTTAAACCCTTTTATCAAGATGTACACGGAGGAAAAACCATCATGCTAAGCATATAACTTAGTGGGAAAATAAATAAAGCAAGATACAAGATGGCGACTGCTTCCTATGGTCATCTAACATTTACATGTAAATGAATCATGACATATCACAAAGCAATCTTTGATTATTCAAATTAAAGAGTAATCCAACTATTAATTGCATCAAAACAAAAGAAATATCAAAACACATACAGAATTGCCTGCTAATCTTTTCAGAAGTGGTTAATGGGAACAGAACAGAAGATACCTATGATCGGTATCTATAGAAAGAGAAGAGACTTAAGTCTCTAAAATGGAAGACACCGTAGTGTCTAAGAACAGAAGCAGCAACAGACCTTTATAGGCATGTCTAATTACCCACAACTAGGACTAAGTAGGTTAAAGCAAATCATATCACATTTCATAGCCACATGTAAGAGAAATAATGCATGACATATGAATTTATTCCCTTATGCTCAAATTGAAAGTGTTCTTTCACACTTGATCTGTCGGAGATCGTCCCAAGCCATGCATCACATGCAGGCAGCAGCGGAAGCGCAAACAATTTGCAGGAACGTCTCCAGAAAT
>JAOTBA010000203.1:14737883-14779239 GCA_025629845.1 Erythroxylum squamatum
TTCTTTGCACAAGAATAATTCACCACAAATTTCTCATTTAAATGTCAATTTTACACTTCAAAATTTCAAGAAAAGTTCGGGGTCCAACACATTGAATGTTGAGTTCTTGTCAAGTCTACCTCCAAGTTACTTATGATTATCTATTTTTGGGAAATATGGAAAATGAGTAAGTGTTTTTATGTTTATGACTTTAATTTTGACGTTTTACCCGATGACGATCAAAAGCTAAGTGTGGAGGAAATTAATATGTGCTTAATTGATTATACATTTATTCTATAACATTTGGTGTTTAATGATAAGAAATGCTTAAGACATTTGCTTTAGTTCATATTTGGTTTTAGGTACAATTCGGAAGCGAAAGAGCAACAGTGAGTCAAAAACATAATATTTGAGCCATTTTCTTGAAATTCCCGCTCACTTGTCTTCATGAACAAGAAGAAGAAGGGTTAGAGAAAGAGAAGACAAGAAAATTGCAAAAAAAATGAAGAGTTTAAGCCATAAAGGAGAGCTCACGGCCATGCATCAAATTGTGTCTCACGACTATGACAATTCATGCCCATGACTCAACATACATGGGCGGGTGCAACAAAGGCTCACGGTTGTGAGCCCTCAAGGAGGCCATACACAGCTATGAGCCACATACACGCCCTTGACATTTGGCTAGCTGTCCCAAAAACCTAATTTTTAGTATAAAAGTTACGACAAAAGGGGAGATTGGGTATGAATCATTTGGGAAACAAGAGGGGTGACAGAAGCTTGCAATTTCGAAGACCCGTGGAGGCCATAGAGGGATAGGCTTCCCGACACCAATTCGGAGGTGATATCAATGCCAGATAACTCGGTCAAGCATTCTATCATTGTTTATTGTTCTTTCTCTCGTAGTAATTGATTATGTTATCCTATATTTATTGTTTGGGTGTTGTGTAAGAATGATTGAAAGCTCTATTTGATTGTTTTTATGTATGATCTCATTGCTAGAATCGAATACAATATGATTCATTTGTAGCAACTAATAGTTTTTAATCATTAGGGATAACAACTCAATAAAGTATGTTTAATTATGTGTAGGCTGAGACTGAACTGATGACTGGGTCCCTAATGCATTCATCACTTTCATCATTTTTGAATGTTTTCTTTAATTTTTTTTTCGTTACTTTTGTTTTGTTTTATTTTCTTATTTGAAATCAAACAAACTCCACTAACCTAAACATCGATTATTTTCATTTCAAAAGTTGTATGCTCACTCTCTATAAGATCGAGCTAGACTCATCAATAGCTATTGTTTTAGGTCTAGTTATTTTGTGTAGTGTTACAACGTGCTACTAGGATGCTCCATTGAATGAGCAACCTTACTAAAAGAGATAAAGGTCATAAATGTAATGATAGGAGGCAAATTAAAGGTGGCTAATATTAATGAAAAATTAAGAGAGGTAAGGCTTAGGTGATTTAGACATGTTAAAAGGGGACACCCTGATGTTCTAGTGAGAAGATGTAAGAAGATTGTATTTAGAGACTGCAAGAAAAAAATAGAAAGGCTTAAGAAGAACTGAGAGGAGGTGATTAAGAATAATATGACTCTACTGGAACTTATCAAAGATATAACCTTCGCTAGAAAATTATAGGATAAGGGTAAAGGGTCTTATTCAGAGAGGTCATTTTCTTTCTCATAAGACTTTTAAACATTTTCCTTCAAGTCTTATTTCTTATATTTAGCTAAAACATTTAATAAGTAATACTTCTCTCCTAGTTATTTAGCCTAAACATTATCTTATTTGGCCTAAATATTTTTTTATAATAATTTGTTTGATTTATTTAGTTACTTAGCTCCTTCTTGTTTTTGTATTTATTTACTTGGTTTATCTTTTAGTCTTATTCTTAACCTTGTTTTATATGTATTGTATTATTATTACTTGATTATTTTAATATGTGTGTGTACGTCTATTTAAAACAGTCTCTCTATCAATTAAAGACAAGGCTGCGTGCTTCTGTACTTTCTCAGACATGTGATTAGCAAGACTTCCACTCGGCTATAGTTGTTGTTATTGTTGTAATTTTAATTAAGATTTATGATATATAATCAAATTAAGAATAATTAATTTAAAATTATTTTAAGTTTAATTAAAATACATAAATTTAAAATATACTTTTTTAGGGTAAATATAGATACATTGATCAAAACTAATGATGTAAAAAATACAAACCTTTTACGCAGTTTAGTAAACAGTAGAAAAACTCTCTAATATTTAAAATTCTAGAAAAATTCATTTTAATTTTCAATTTTCTAGAAAAACTATTTCTCTTAAACGTTGGTTAAAAATAACTACAAAGCGCACATATTATAAATATCAATCGCGAACTAATCAAATATTATTTACATAAAAATTTAACCAACTCTTAAACTAAACTGAATTAATTAAACCTAACTCAAATTAATAATTTATTATAATTATCTTATATTATTAATTTAAGTCAAATTTAATTAATCCAATATATTTTTTATTGTTATTTTCACCAGATTTTAAGAGAAGAGAATTTTCTAAAAATTGAAAAAATAGAAAGATTTTATTAATAATTTCTAAAATTTTAAAAGCTTTTCTAAGATTTTATGTAATGTTTTGCACTTGAAGAATTTAGGCTTAATAACAGGTCGAGCTGGGCTTGAGCGGCTCGCTTGACCCATGCCTCGACCAGGCCAGAAATAGCCGTACTTGAGCTTGGACCTGACCGAGCCCAAAGCCAGCGAAACCGCGCCCAAACCAAATATATTTTTTAAAGAAAACAACATGATGTCCCGTGTTCGAGACCCGACCCTTTTGTCATTCCCACTGAAGATCTAATAATCCGGATCTTTGAAACCCATGGATAGACGAACAACACCCGCCATCTATAATCCAACCCGAGACGTTGTCTTTCGACTTTACTTTACCCGTACACAAAACACCGCGTCTCTCCCCTGCAATCTCTCCCATATAAAAACACAAATCCCAAATGCATATACAGCCAAAACACCACCTCCATATCTCATCTTTTCATTATCTTTCTCTATACTTTCCGCAGTTACTTTCGTCCAAACAAATAGAGAACGGCAAATCGAAATCAATCAATCAATCACGAGAGGGGTCTCTGAGATGATAAATTGTTTCACAGAAAAGGGAGGAGATACATAGTATAGGTTTTTAATTAAATTTGCTGTATCGAACAGGATAGTGATTAGTTGGCAATATATACAAATATGGGTAAGAAGAGGAAATCAATAGCTACGAGCCTCGACGAGGTGGATCGGACCATGTACGCGTCGTTCTGCAGCGCCGCTAATTCCCTCTCTCAGCTTTATACACAGGCCATGAACCACCAAAAGCTTTCTTTTCAAGCCGGTGAAAGACACGGTCTTGTAAGAATTCCTTTTTAATCACCAGAATTCTGTTTCTTTTATTTTCATTGTTTTGCGTGACCTGTCTCGTTTGTGTTTGTGCGTGTAAGTGGTTGGCGGGTTTTTTTTATATCGGTTATTTTGTTGGGTTTCTTTTGGGTGATCAAGTATGATTTTTTTTTTTCCTGCTGGTCTTTTGTTATTGGGTTTTCATGATTAAGGATGGAAGGAACCGTTTTTCAGTCTGACGGTTTCTAATTTCGCATCGGGTTGCTTGGTTGTGCTTTTCTAAACCAATTTGAAGGATACAGTGAATGGATGGATTGATGGCTAGGATAGCATCTATGTTGATGGTTTAATTAGCGGAATCATGCTGACAGTGATGTAGTGATACTACAACTTTGGTCGTTAGTAATTGATGAAACTGGCAAATTGGAATGTTCTCTTCACTTGTTTTAGGGTGGCTTATGGTAGATTGATTCAGTAATGCCTACTCCAATATCAAGTTGCACTATGGAATTGGGTATTCTACTAGTTACATACTCTTTCGTGGTGGAATAGCAAGCAAGCTATTTACCATTGTAGCATTGAACAGAAAATTTTAACGCCGTTAAATCTTGGATTCTATATTACTCATAGGCGTGGTCCAAGGAAAGTTCTTGACTAACAACAAAATTGGGATTTTTAGTACTTTGAGTCTCTAAAAGTAGGATTATAGTTTGTAATTTTTTTTTTGTTTATAAGGATGAGCCTAGCTCATCTGATCTGTCTTCTCCTTATTTCTTTTACTTCTAGGTTTCTTTTTATTCCTCTTTCCCTCCTTATTTGGTAAATAAGTCTATGCAAGTATTTGCCCATATAAAACAATATTATGATGCCAACTGGGATATAGTTTTTATGTCAATGCTCAGACTCGCAGATAATGAAGAAAATTGTATATACTAATTCAATAAAGCTGCATAAAAATGCAAAAAGCAATCAATATCATATTAGGAAGGTTTCTCACTAATTTTTTGCTGAAGAGATCCAGCTTGAATTTTGAAAGGATCTAACATATTTTAATATAAGAATTTAAACTTTTCTTATGCAAGTGTTGAAATAATGGCTTTAAGATGCATCTAGTAGAAGGTAACAATGATGGAACTTCTTCAAGAAGAAACATAAACTGCCATTGCTGAAAAAGAAAGCTGAAAAGGGTGTGTGGTTAACAGAATTTCAGAGTGGTTTTTTAACTTGAAAATCTATTATTGTTGTGTTTGTAATCTATTTATGTAAATGTAAATTTATGACTGAATAATGTAAAATTTATAGGATTGTTCTTAATATTCAAACATGTATATTCTCTTAGTTTTTTTCTTCTTAAAGATGTGAAAAAAGATACTCACGGAAGGTGTACCTTTGATGTGCATAAGTAAAAATATTTTCATGGTAGACCTTGTAAGAATGTTTTGATAATTTATTCAGTCAAAGATATCACTGACCATGCTACTTTAGAAGCAATTATAGTCCATTCTCCCCAATCTATTAAAGAGTACAAAACAAATTCTCCCCAATCTAGTAAAGAGCACAAAACAAGTAGATGGACATAATTGTTCTCATAATTCTGTATGAAATTGTTAATAGTTATTTTTGAGGAAGAGGAAAAGGGTGTTTAAAGGGGAGGAAAGATATCTTTGCTTCTTGTATTGAATTGCCTTTAGTAATTTAACTTGTTGACTTGAGCTGTTCATTTTGATGTTACTACTAAAATGATGGAGGATGTTATTTTTCTCCCCGTAAAGCATCTTGACCTTCTTTTCAATTATTTCCTTATGTCATTGTTCCTTTATTGCACTTAGTTTAGATGAGTTCATCAATTATAATTGTAGCTCAAAAATAGAGACATTTAGTAACTTTTTCTTAATCGAAGGGAAAATTTGTTGGGAACAAGGTTTCTTTTCATAGTTAACGGAAGCAAGGTGATCTAAGGCTGCATGAGTTCATCAAATCTAATTGTAGCTCGAGTAATAGTTGCAATAGTTTTTGCTTAGTTAAAGGGAAAAATCAACTGAAAATGGTTGAGAACAAGATTTCTGTTGCTGCTGGTGAAACTCTGAGAAATCTATTATTCATCGTATGTACGTCGATGAAAATATAAGTAGCTGATGCCTAATCCTAGAATAGGAAATACAATCAATAGTAGTAAATACTTTCCTATTTTATCACTATACAGCTATATACAACTCAACACTCCCCCTCAAGCTGGAACATATAAATCATATGCACCAAGCTTTTTACATATAAATTCAATACGAGAACCTCTGAGAGATTTGGTCAAGATATTTGCTAGTTGATTGGTTGAACTGACATGACTAGTAGTGATGCAACCAAACAAAATTTTCTCTTGAATAAAGTGGCAATCAATTTTTATGTGTTTGGTTATTTCATGAAATACTGGGTTAGAAGCAATATGGAGAGTAGCTTGATTATCACACAATAACTTCATCTGTGATACTTGCAAATTTTAACTCTTAAAATAATTGCTTCAACCAAATAAGCTCACAAGTTGCCAAAGCCATTGCACGATATTCAGCTTCTGCACTCGACCTAGCAACAACATCTTGTTTCTTACTTTTCCAAGATACAGGATTTCCTCCAACAAGAACACCAAAGCCCGAAGTAGAATGCCTATTAGATGGAGAACTTGCCCAATCAGCATCAGAGTATCCAATAATTTGTGAATGACCTCGGTTTTCATATAATAATCCTTTTCCTGGTGCACCCTAATGTACCTCAAAATTCGAATAACTGCATCCCAATGACTATCACATGGAGCTTCTAGGAATTGACTAACAACACTAACCGAGAAAGAAATAGCAGGTTTTGTGATGGTGAGATAATTAAGTTTTCCTACCAATCTCCGATATCGGCCAGGATCAGCAAGTGGCTCCCTTTGATCAGGTAAAAGCTTTGAATTAGGATCCATAGGAGAGTCTATTGGTCTACAGTCTGCCATCCCTATTTATTCTAGAATATCCAATGCATACTTTCTATGAGAGAGTACAATATAAGATTTGGACTGAGCAACTTCTATGCCAAGAAAATATCAGAGTGAACCCAAATCTTTTGTCTGAAAATGACGAAACAGATGTGTCTTCAATTATTCAATCCCACCTTGATCACTTCTGGTAATGATAATATCATCCACACAGACAATTATAGATACGTTGTTCTGATGATGTATATTTATAAAAGACAAAGTGATCATATTCACATCGAATCATGCCAAACTCTTGAACAATATGACTAAATTGTTCAAACCAGGCACGAGGAGATTGTTTCAACCCATATAAAGAGCGACAAAGCTTACACACTAAGCTGACAGTTTATCTTGACTAGGGGAAGAGATATGAATGAAACATGTGCAGCCAAAGACTCGTGGTGGAAGGGAGAATAATAGTTGATAAGGAAATAGGATAGAATTGGGTACTTGATTCTGTAGATTAAACGATGGCATGCGATTAATCAAGAAGCATGCAGTTAAGACAACATCTGCCCAATATTGTGATGGAACCTGATTGTGTAAAAGCAAGTTATGAGTAGTTTCTAGGAGATGTTTGTTCTTTTGTTCAACAGTCCCATTTGGTTGTGGAGTTAAGCACATGAGGTCTGATGAAGAATTCCTTGGGAAGACATGAATTGGGTGAAAGGAATGGACAAATATTCACAAGCATTATCACTTCTCAACACAGAAATATTAGTGTTAAATTGTCTTAATTTTTGCACAAAAAGATTTAAAAATAGAAAATAATTTTGAACGAGCTTTCTTTAAAAATAACCAAGTGCAACGAGAATAATCGTTAATGAATGTAACAAAATATTGAAATCCCAAAATAGAAGAGACACAACAAGGACCCCAAATGTTTGAATGAACCAACTCAAAAGGGTATGTAGCCCGTTATTGACACGCTTTGGAATTGAACTTCGAGAATGTTTTCCAAGCTAACAAGATTCACAATCTAAGGAAGACAAGGTAGGTAAAGTAGGCACAAGCTTCAAAAAACTACGATGACCCAAATGATTATGAATTAGAATTGGAGATTCTAAAACAGTGCATGCTGTAGGTGAAGGAGGTAGATTTAAATGATAAAGGCCCTGCGACTCATGTCTTGCGCTAATCATTTGTCCCATATTGCGATCCTGTATAACAACATAATTTTTATTAAAAGTGATAGAGCAATTTAAAGATTGTGTAAGTTTACTAATGGATACAAGATTAAAGGGGCAATTAGGAATATAAAGATTACATTCTAAATGAAAGGATGGAAGTGGTTGAGTAGAACCTATAGCTTTAACAATTGTTTGAGTCCCATTAGCTAAAGTAACAGGAGGAAAAGATGTGTTAGTAAAATGAGAGAGCAAATGTGGGTTACCAGAGATATGATCAGATGCACCAGAATCAAGTACTTAAGGGAAAGACTTAGTGAGGCATGCTACGAAATTACCCGAATGAGCTATTGAAGCAACGAAGGAGGAAGACTACTTAGCTGCCTGATACTTGAGGTACTCTTCATAATCAGTACCAGTAAGAGTCACCGATGGCTGAGTAGAGGACTCAGACTAAAGGTTAGATTGATCAGTATGAACAACATTAGCAGCTCGAGGGCGACCATGAAATTTGTAACATTTATCCTTAGTATGTCCCCATTGACGACAATAATGACATTTGGGTCAACCACCACCACCACCCCTCGGCTCTGCTCTATTAGTACTCTGAGATTGAGAGGCCAAAGCGAAAGAATTAACTGAGGGAGATCCTATCATAATGATAGGTGACAAAACATGCAATAAGCGAGCAAATACTTCATCCAGAGAAGGTACTGTAGGACTTGCCGAAATTTGATCTCGTATTGAAGTAAGTTCAGAACTGATAGCAGTAAGAGTAAGAACCATAAAAAATTTATCTCTCTGTGCAAGATCTTCTGCTATAGACTTACCAATAGGTAGTAATAGGTTGGATTCTATCTTCAAGGAGGCCATTCTACCAAGAAAATCAGACATGTTCATATCTTGTTGTTTGAGATTAACCAAGTTTGATACTACAGAAAACAATCTTTGAATGTCGTTAGTATAAAGTAATTTTGCCTGAATCGTTAGTATAAAGTAATTTTGCGTGATTCCATATCTCAAGACAAGTTTTGTATGCCTTATAAATAGGGTGGAGTTGATGATCAATTGTTTGTCATATCGTACAACATAATAATGCATCAATTTGAGCTCAAGCAGACTTATTTGTGATAAGCAAATGGATGAGAATATAGTGATTTTATTGATATTATCTATAGCCTCGCGTAAATTCCACAAGCACTATGCTACCAGCCAAACAATGGCCCCTCAAGCATAATAGCTGAGACAGTACAATAGCCAGATATCCCTTCTCTCCTACCCTCCTCCCATACATAGTACTCTCACTCCTCTAACGAATTCCCCTCTAACCGTTAGCTGACTCACCCCTCTTGACTTTCCTAGAGTAAGTCAACATGGGTTTGAGGCCCATGTTCAGTCCCTTCCCCTTCCTTCTCCTAGAATAAGTGACTATGGGTTTAGGACCCATAGTGCTATCTGGACCCATAATGCTATCATCCACAAGGAAAAAGCCCAAGTTGGGGCATGCAAGAAAGAAATTCATGAAACTAATTTTGGCGAGGACAGTAAAGATCAGAATAAACTTTCACGATGATACTCCATAGTAAGCCCCTCAAGGATACAAATCCTACTTTATGCAAAAGGACTAAAAGAGAACAACTGATGCAAGTAGAATTTGGCTGTTTTATTGTAGCAAAATAAGCCCCATGTATGAAGACAAACAAAATCACAATCCATGTTGCAAACTCCATAAATCCTTCAAATAGTCAAAAAATAAAAGTTTTGAACACAACCATTTCCTCAAAAAGTGAGGATTTGAACCTTTACACACAATCACTAATATGTAAAAGATGAGTCCTCATATTTCCCATGGAGGTTTGAGACAGCATATTTGATGTGTTTCTTACGGCATCTTCAGGGACTGAGATGGCTGCCTTTGACATATCTGGCATTTTACCCCATGGTCAATTATTTTGGTATACAAAGTCTGCATTAATGACGATAAACTAATTTTGGCTAAATGTGCTTGTTTGACATTAAGTACAGTTGCATAAGTAAACAGCTCAGGTTACACGCCTTGCTATCAGGGTCAAGAAGCATACCTTCAACATATAAGCCCATGACTAGTATTATCAATCTATGAAACTCTAACGCCAGTGAGTTCCAGTTGAGCAACAGCAGCATTAATGGCGTCAACGACATCCATTTTTCCTAGATTAAGGGCTTCATCAAGTGGAGTCCTCTCATGGCTAAAAATCAGTCAGTGGTTATGCATATAACGAAAAACCATTTGCACCATATGCACACACACACCCACAGATGCAGAAGTTTGGTGCTTTAACAAACCTGTTTAGACTGCTTATATTGGCTCCAGCTAAAATCAATTTCTTAACGACCTGTGAACTAGTATTTAATTAAGAATAGAAGATTATGTAATCACAGTACACACAGAGTGATGGGTACCTCAACATGACCATTGAGGCAGGCCCAGTGAAGAGGTGTATTCTTCTCCTCATTAGAAGCATTGACATCCTGCTCAATAGACATGTCAAATTAAACGCCTATACCTAAGCCCCTAAACTTACAATTCTGTGACAATGCAGCACAGTTGGAAGCAGAGCAAGCAACAGTAACAGTATAATAGCCACATCAGTTGCAGAATTCATTCCAGTTGTATGCTTTAAATACTTAGCACATTTACAACCATTTGTTTGTAGGCTGGCATGCATCATCCATGTTAGATGAGCGAAGGAACACCAACTAATTTATTTTGCTAACATGCTACATTGTTTTGAAGTTAAATTACATTTAAGTGCTCAATCCAACATTTTAATTGCATGGACTTAAACATGGACTTAAACATGCCTAACAAAAATTTGGGCCTAAGAATGGTTTTGGTGACCATTTAATGCATTCAATGTTGGGGCCAGAACATAATACAACACAAGGTTGCATAATTTATAGAATATAGGTGAAAGATAGGATGAAAGGAATAAATGAAAATCTAAGGCTAGAATAAAATTGAATTCTATTTGTAAGAAAGATGCTGATGCAACAATAGGGCTATTATCTAGGATGCTTCCAAAAACCATATAAAGCAAGGAAATGTTAACATGTAATCAGTTCAACCCAAGAAGTCATAAGTACTTGGGCATGGACTTGGAAGCCTGCTATTTTTTGACAGAAATGCTCAAATAACCAATTTAGTGTGTATGAACATGATAGAGATTCATATTGCCTCTATAGTGAAATGCAACAGAAATCCGGATTAATTTAAGAATAGCTACAATGAAAATCATTAGAACAGTTGCTACAAGCATTTGCAGAAAAAAATTGACCAGAACATTGCTCCACTCAAACACGCTCAAGACATGATGAACAACTGCCTGCTTTAACATTCTCATTATTTGGATATGCCTTTGAGAGTTATTAGTTTTGCATTGTTATCATTGCCTAAACTAGCTTTACCTTCCAAAATTACTTACAAACAGAAGTATGGATTGTCTGAAAACTTTCTTTCACCATAGAAGACAAAATGAAGAATGAATACATAACCATAACATGAACAAGCCAACCAAAAATACTATCAATCATACATCAAGTAAATCACAGAGTTACAGCCTGAGTACATTTAAATCGAGAAGAATGTTAGATGAAAGCACTCACCACACCATGACTGATAAGGTACTCCACTACGTCAACGAGATTATTGGCAGCAGCCATATGGAGTGCTGCAATCCCAAATCAATAACTCAAAATCTCAACGAAAATGTTAAAAACTCAACAGAAGAAAATAGTTATTCTTCCCGACCTAGGATTACTAAAATTAAAAACAAAAATCAAATAGGTGGCAATAAACTAGGTGCATCAAACTCAGCTAGGACACATTCCATAAAGAGACAACTTTTAAGAAATAGAGTCCACAACCAGTTGGAGTGGAGCTAATTCCTTTGAAAGAAACCTGGATCACTCTACAAAAGCCCGCCTACAACACAGTAACATCCTATAAAGAAGAGTAAGCGAGGAAAGAACCTGTGCGGCCCAGTGAATCCTTGGAATCCAGAGAAACACCAGCAGACTCTAAGCTTACGATGTCATCAATATCATCATATCTTGCAGCCTGTGGAAGAAGCCAAATATTGCAAAGAGAAAGCAAAAACACAAACAATGAAGTCAGCTAACAAAAAAAAAACGAAAGGGTATGTTAAGGCAGAAAATGGGGGGCGGCAGAGAACCTCAAACAAGGCGTCGACGCCCTCCTGCGACGTTTCCGTTTGGCTGTGGTTTGCGTCCGCTCCCATTGGCTTCGAGGTAAACCGTAAACCAGTCGACGTCGGCGATTTTACCCTAATACTAGAAGTCCGGGCCTTGAAGTGCCTTGCCTGGCCTGGTCCAGTGTCAACTAGACCCAAGCCCAAGAGAGGTATGGAACAACTTATTTTATTCTTGTAGCCAATTGTTTCCGGTCCATTCGCCTCGGTTACGCTTTTCAATTAATCAACATGATAAATGTGTTAGAGTGAAGAAGGAGGCGTTTCATATAGACCACAACAATCCCTCGTATCGTTGTTGCCTCCTATTTCTCCAATCCCTAACAAAGAGGGAGTCCTGTCCTCTCTCTCTTCTTTGTTGAATCTTCAATAAGTTTGTTCTTTATCATCTTTTTCTTTCTTTCTTTCTTTTTTTACAGTTACTTACCATAACAATTCATGTATGTCTCTGTTCCTTTGAGAAAATTAAAACAAATATATCAGATTAGAATAGCCTTATATTTTGAAATTTTTAGTGTATAGAGTTTGCCTCTGATTTCTTCGTCTCCATCATCATCTTCATCATGACGTCAGTTATTAACATGGACGTTGATCTTTTAGCTTCCTCCCTTCTTGGTACTTCCATTCAATATCAGGTATTCTTGTCTTTCTTCTCGGTGCCATTTCGATTCCTAATACTTGGTATAAGATCCAGTTTTCTTTGCATTCTGGGTATTTTCATTTTTCTTTTGTGATCTGTGTTTTGGTTGCTTAGGAAATTGTGCTGAAGAATTTAGGAAATGGAATAAATGAAATATTTAGACTTGTCGTTGATTTGGGACTTTCATTACTAGCAGGGGTTTGGGTGTATCTTAAGGAAAGTCGAAATTTCTTAATTCGGTGGTTCTTCACAAATAAAGATGTGATTTTGACTCTAGGTGTTGTAAATTGATGTGGGACTTTGGTTTCAGGGTGAAATCCAGAGCAAAGTGGAGAGTAGTGACAGGGGATGTGGGGATCATGTTGGGATATGTGCTATATGCTTGGACAAGATTGTGCTTCAGGAAACTGCTCTAATCAAAGGCTGCGAGCATGCTTACTGGTTAGTCCAATCAATTTCCTTCCTTATCGTAGTTTACTGGTTTCAAGCTAGTGCTTCCTTAGCCATACCTTTTACCACCTGTGTCCTGTTTACTGGTCTATTCTATTGCATTTGGAAGTTCATGTGCTTGTGTGTATGTTACATCGAAGAAGAAGAAAGCATGCAGAAGGAAGAAGATAGTAGGTAAGAAAAATTATGTCGTAGTGTTTCCTTCTTTTTCTTTAATTAAAACGATGCAGTTCAGTCTATATTAGCTGTGTCTACATGTGTGTGGCATGGGTATGATGACATGTGTCAACCAAGGGAAGGCATGGATGTCTACATCTGTAACAACTGACAGGTTATAGGAATGTCAGATAATATTGTCACGATGTTTTTTCTTCTCATTGTCCCTCAATTTCTGTGCATGACTGTCATGTTCATAATCTCTTCATTTGCACTTAACGACTTGGTATTAGAGTCAAACGAACCTCAGAGCATTATCATGGCGGAAGGAACAAGAGCATCTGAACTTTGATGAATCAAGGGGAATGTGAAAATGTGGCTGGAAAACCAAGTGAGGAATGAAAAGTAGTTGGTGGAGAACCAAGGAAAAATGAGGAATTGAAAACCATGTTCTCCCAGTTTATACAAACCATGATAGGCACGAGGGAACAAGGTACACTAGGGAAGGAGCCTATAATACCTTCAACGGGAGCTGTACCCTGAAGAGAGATTTACACAACTACTATAAGGTTCAGCAAAATCGGCTTACCAATGTTCGAAAGCAGGGTGAAAGGGTGGCTGTACAAGGTAGGGATTGCTGCAATGCATTTAGAAGGGGAGGCATAGGAATGGTACCAACTGTTTAAGAGGGGGCGAATGCTAGGGGAATCCTTAAGTTGGGATGAGTTGAAAAAATCAATAACACAATGGTTCGATGAGGAAGTGTTCGATGATCTAGTGGGGGAGTTCAAAGAACTCAAGCAAGAAGGGTCGATACAAGATTATTGCGCCAGATTCAACAAATATTTAAATTGACTTACATTGTCTGAAGAATACCCTGTCGAGTTCTCCCTAATAGGATTGAGGCTAGAATTGGAGGTCATCGTGAAGCTCTTAGAACCCACACTCTCCCTAGCAAGAAAGCGGGAGGTGGTGCTAACCATTCGTACTATGACATTGCTCACAAATGGGTCTTCACAAGTTATTCCACCCTTAAGAGCAAACAACGCTAGTGGAAAGGTAGGTTCTTAGGTGTTAGCGGGGTCCCCAAGCCCAACCTGAGAAGGGCATTCTTCCAACCCCAAGGTGTTACCATGCGAACAAGGTCAAAGTGAAACACCGCGCCAACCAAAGCCTTGAGTAGTGAGGACTTTTACGAGCAAAGAGCGAAAGACTTAAGCTTTTGATGCAACAAGAGATATGGCCCAAGCCATAAATGTCGGAAGAGATAGCTTCAGTTATACATGGTTGAAGATGATGGGGAAGTTAGGAAAGATTCGAGAGAGCCAAGGGAGGAAACAATGGAGGAATTCGAACACCCGAATGTCTCCTTCCAAGCGCTGATAGGAGGAATTGAGAAGATGGAGTACAAACAGATGTGAGTGATGGGATATCACGCGTGAAGTTTGATCTAGATACTAATCGACGATGGGAGCATGCATTATTTCGTAGATGAGGCATTGGATAAAAGGGACCATGAGAGGTTAGAGTCCATTCCAGACATTAGCAATATGATGGGAGGAGGTCTCCGAATTAACTGTCGATAGAGGTATAGAAGATTCACGTGGGAAATGCCAGGCGTATCATTTGTGACAGACGTGCTAATAGTTCCATTTGGTAGTTGCGACGTCATTTTGGGCTTGCAGTGGCTGGTGACTTTAATGATGTCTTATGGAACTCTAAGACACAAACCATGAAGTTTTCATAGGAAGGAAGCTTGATAACATTATCAAGCAATGAGAGTGCAGGAACCAAGTTGGTATCAGGGAAAGGACTAAGCAAACTAATCAAGGGAGCTTGGGTTGTAGGCCTTTATATAATGCAACTAACCACTCTGGTTGAAAATCAATTTCAACAGATGAACTTAGAAGAAGAAGGCTCAACCATTGATGAACTTCAGTCTCTACTGGTTGAGTTTGGGACATTATTTCAAGAGCCACAACAACTCCCCCCAAGAAGTAACCAGGATCATTAGATTCACCTCAAGGAAGGATTAGACTTGGTTCATGTTAGGCCGTAGTAGCACTTGGGAGAACAAAAAGATGTGATCAAAAAGGCAGTGTTGGAGCTGCTCCCACAAGGATTCATCCGCTGCAATGTAAGCCCATATGCATCTTCGATTGTTTTGGTGTGAAAGGATAACTCATGGTGCATTTGTGTAGAATATTGCGAGTTGAACAGACACACGATGAAGGGCAAGTTCTAGATTCCTATGATTGAGGAACTCTTGGACAAGCTGCATGGTTGCAGTTGATAGTCCAAGTTGGACTTCCGACCCAGACATCTATTCGAATGTGGGAAGGAGATGTGGCCAAGACACCTTTAAAACCCATGAAGGTCATTACGAAGTTTTGTAATGCACTTTGGGCTGATGAATGTACGTCAACTTTTCAGAGCCTTGTGAATGAAATTTCCTGGCCATTCCTCAGAAGGTCCATACGTGTCTTCTTCGACGACATTCTCAATTACACTGATAGTTTCCACCAACACTTAAGCCAAGTAAAGGAAGCACTGGAGACCCTCTGAACTCATTAGCTATACTTGAATGGGAACAAATGCATCTTTTCTTTGTAGCATCTGCAGCGAACTTTTCTCTTCACTGTTATTGTTTACCTGTGGTTGATGATAGTTAGTAGAAAACCTTCAGATGTGTTCCTTAGAATATGCTGTCGGCACCAAACACAAAAGGATGTGCTTTGTTTAACTAATTGGGGTTTAACTAATATCAGAGCTAGTTTAGATACTATCTTGTGGTTTACTTTCTTGTGATATGGAATTCACTGTGATAGTTCTCTTGTAATATTATATCTGCATCACTTTACCAGTTTCCCTAACATTGGTTATTCCACAGAGTAATACATTATTGGTAAATGTCGCTGGTTTATTGTTGGGAATTGCATACGGTGGAACAGTTCTTGATTTGTTTGCACAATTTTTGAGATTGTGATTAGTTTGATGGTGTTCCACATTTTCTTTTTGTGCATATGTTAATTCATATGTGTATTCTTAATCGCTTCTTAATATTCTATCTAATTTTGTTACTTTCACTTGTTTCTTTTGTCTTCAAGAATTTGTGACTTGCATGCGACTATTCGTTGAGGCTTACAGTTGCCTCATTGTTGAGGAGTAAATTAAAAATCTACACTGCTTTCCTATCGACTTAAATTTTCTGAGCAGGTTGGTGGAATTTAGAAAGAGAGGTATGTCTACTTTCTGATCTTTGGCGAGCTCCTACTGGTAGATATTTTGGCCACTGGGAGTTCTTTTAGTGAATTTTTTTGCAAGTTCTTTTGGTGAATTTGCCATCTATAAATGTTGAGGTTTTTCACAAACTTTCTTATGGTTTTACCTATATGTTTTTTGAGCAATGTAAGCTTGAGGAACAAACTTTGAGTTCTTTGAAGAAGTGAAAAATCTCCTCATTTCTTTGTCTTTTTATGGTGGTTGATTAGTTAAATTCGTGATTTCATGAATTGCACACTAAAAAGTAGCAGGTCATTCTAGTATTCAGGTCTCCAATCTTCTGTTCTTTGTTTTGTGCAGTGTGACGTGCATCCTTCGATGGTCCACATACAATCAGATTCCTACCTGTCCTCAGTGCAAACATCCCTTTGAATTTCTCAATGTTCATCGTTCACTTGATGGCAGGTACCAATTACTTGTCTGTCTTTCAAAAAAACACATGTTCCTACCAGTAGTGATTGAGTGGACTGATCTTTGTCACTTTAAAATTATCTTGTCAGTTATTCTTTTCAAAAACAGGATGGCTCAATTGTTTCTAATGCCTAGTTCCCTCTTCTTTACCTTGTTCTTTTTGGGTGTTTCTCATAGATATATATTGGTTCTTTTACAGCATCCAGGACTATATGTTTGAAGAAAGTGTGTGCCTTCTTCTTAGAGCTATATGGTTCAACCCTTTAATTCTGGAAGATCACAAGTATGGTTGTGAAGATTTAGAGGACTATGAATATGAATACGAGGAAGCGGATGATCTTGATGAAGTTTTCTTCAGCAGGTCATCAACTCTTCGCATTGGTAACCGAAGGTGGGGTGATAATGGATATGTTAGGGCAGGCCGTCAGGAAGCAAGACCAGTCCATCGGCCAAATTCCCTTGAGGCAGGGGCAAGTTCTTCACGTGAACCTAAAAAAGAGGTAGCAAAAGATAAAACAGGGCGAAGGGCAAAGCGGGCGCTCAGGCGAGAAGCTGCGGACAAGGCGGCTGCAGCAAAACATCAACAGCATTTGGCAAGGTTTGGAAGGAAGTGATTTCTGTATTCTACAAGGGGAGTGGCCAACTCTTTAAGCCAAAAGCCCTTTTATGTGGTCGTTGTACTGTATTTCGTGCTTTAACTTGGGGAAATAATGTGACTGAATAGTTGTTTGGGTATGCCAGAGGATACCCATTATATCTTTCAATGTTCGATTTCCAATTGCAAAAGTCAGTAACCTAATTGATAACATCAAATTTATCGCAGTTGGACGTTGTTAGTTTGCTGGATTGAATTGAACGCTAAGACATTCTCGGCCTTGGATGAAGTTGATAGCTCCCATTTTAATTTAGAATCCATTTGGAAATTTGATGGAGTTCGTATGTAAATGTGTAAAATGTGATAATCAAAATAAGCGGATTTCAAAATTATATGGTTCTAATCGTTGATGTCATTATTCAGAACGTGGAACTCTGCGGGCAATTTTATGCGAGACAGGACAGGTTTCTAGCTGGAGATCTTATTCTTATAAACCACTGGTATTGAAAGGAATAGTTAAATATCACATAACATTCTATTTTATCGACTAATTGAACTTTTATATTGAAATATGTACTAATACAACATATCAAAAGAATTGTAGTGGTCCCAATTCTGGAATCCTTACCAAAAGGCGGTTGGTGGCGTTACAAAGATCACTTGCCGCATTAGGTCTTGAAATGTCAACAATTTCATATCCAAAAAGCTTTTTCTCCATGTTAGCCAGCTTTCTTCGAGAATAACTAGACACTTGATCCAAGACCAAAAGCAGGTGGGTGACGCGCAAGATGTGATTTTAGTGCTGCTTGAAAGAAGATGTGAAAGCACAGAGAGCAAAAATATTAGTTGTGATAGTAAAGAACATCAAAAGACTCCCTGTAGCTGTAGAGTCGTCAAAAAGTTGTCTTCAAGTGAACGTCTAATCAGCATATAGAAAGTCCAAATTATCTAGTTTGCATGCTATATCAGTTGGTTTAACGATCTAATAATGGGCAACTAACAAAAATATAATATAATTAAATTTTAAGTTACAAATAATTCCATTTTATAAACGTTAAGGTATAATGTGATATCAAACGAATCAACATGGGCTAACTTAGTGTTTTTGCTTGCTTAACTTTCTAGGTTAATTCTTTCGTAACTTCACCTATTCCTCTTTTGTTTTGTTTGTTGTTCCTTTCCATTATTTTCTATCATCTACTTCTCTTTTAGTGTTCAAATTCACCGGTATTTTAGTGTTCAAAAATGGTGATCGCTTTGTCATAAGTTTAACAAAATCTAAAAGCTCAAAATTGGTTACACTTAAAAGATACACATAATGTAAGGTAAAATTAAAGAAAGGGATTAACAAAAGTGTAATCTAACTACCTTTTTTATTAAAATTTGCTTGAGTCACTAGTAAATCTATAATTAGAAAAATAAAAAATTCGCTGTACACTTTACCCAAACTTAAAGAGTACATTGTCTCTAATATACACAATAAAGTCCATAAAAGAATAGAAAAATAATCGAAAAGATAAAGTGAATTGGTACTTTCCCAATTTATAATCTAGAAGTTTGTATTTGTGGTGTAATTTCCATCCATTATCATCTTTGAAAAAATAAAATAAAATAAAGATTAAACAATAGAAAGAAAATAAAGAAACATAGTTAAACTTTTATGAAAAGAAACTATGGTTTAGAATATTCATAATAAATAAAATAAATAACATAATATTTGATTAATAGGGCTAACTCCTTGCTAACAATCAAGAAAAAATAAAATACAAAATTTATGAAAAATAACAATAAAATATAAAATTATCCTGTCAAACATCCTAAGACTCTCAGACGATATGAGTGACCACATTAGACAAAAATTCTTGACAAGCCAAAACCATGATGCCTAAATAAATTGGTTGTAATTTGCATTTTTTTATAAATTTAGGTTAATAGTAAAATAATCTTCACATTAATTAGGTTAATAATAATGATAATAAGAAATGACATCAAAGGAATCAAGCTAAAGTATGAAATATAAAATTATAAAAGATAACGAATAGATCAAAGATTGGAGAGGTCAATGGTGCTAGTTAGACCTATGATTTTTGTGCATTTACTTTTGTTTATTATTTATTTATATATATGGAATACTTATTCTTTATATTAAAAATATTACTTTCTTTTTTTCTAGTTTCATATCTCTTTTATCATATTAAAGTTGGTAAGTTTTTGTTCACTCAATTTTTTTATAAATTTCTCAAAATTATCTTTTAAGGAATTGAAACTAATAATCATTTGTATAATCCTCATATCACCATAAACTTACAGGCTTAATCTACTTTCCATCTTACAATCATTAGCATAGCCTAGTTCTTCACCTAGAAATCCTCTCTTCAACTCAACCCTCCTTCCTTCATCATTGATGCTCCCTAATCAAAACTTCCCAAGATGGGCACTTGACATCTTACTTTCTTTAACATGATCTTAGATTTTGCTTTTCTGGCAACATGTCAGGTTACACAAACAACTTCCCACCCCTCAAATCTTCCTTTCCTGCCTCTAAACTTCACCTTTAAGCTCTTATCCTCCTCCTCAACCCTCCCAAATTGATGCTTTCACTCATTCTGATACCCCTTTATAGCCCTTGGATATTTCAGCTTTTAGTTATGTGAGACGCTTATGGCTTTAGGTAGTTGGAGAAGCAAAACCTGATGCAAAAGCTTTATTATACATCACCAAGTAGAATCGATGAATAGAAAGTTGTAACTTCTCTACTTGAGATCCTGAAAGAAGGAGTTGTATGATGGAACTTAACAATTCTTGGAAACTTTCTAGACAAAATAGTCAATTACCCATTGTTGAAGTTCTAGGCCATTGCAAACTAGAAGCCATTACAGAAATTTTGGTAGATGAAGAAGAAATTTTTTTCTTCAAATTCCTAAGTAGTTTCTTTGCAATGAAAGTTGTAGAGGCTGGTCCGCGACATGTTATGAATAATCCTAACTTGCTTCAAATTTGGAAACCTAGATTAGCAATAGAAGGTTTCATAGTCAGAAATATTCCATTATGGATATGTGTGCATGGTGTTCCCCTTGAATATTGGACAGCCAGTGGCTTAAGCTACATTACACATTTTGCAAGTAAGCCTTTATGTTTGGATCAAGCTTTTGCAAAAATTAAGTGAATAAATTATGCATGAATTTGTGTGCTAATTGAAGCAATGAAGGACCTACCAAATGAAATCCTAATAATGAGACACAATAATAATATGTAATATGAAGAGGATGTAGTTAGAGTATCTTATGCTTGGAATCCAGAACCTTTGTCAAAAAAGGTTTGGAAACTAACTGGAAAAGTTTTCAAGACTGGTGGCTACAAAAAGTTAACATACAATATTGAGTATGAAAAACATAATACTAGAAGTGAGTTGAATGTAATTAAAGACAGTCAGACTTAATAAAATATTAACCAAAGTTGTGAAAGAAAAAAAGCTCAAATAAGTTTGGAGAGAGCTGAAATATGCAAATTAATCAGAAGGAGCAATTTGAAGCATCATCTAATAGTGACTAGTGGACAACTTATAAAATAAAGGAAAGTGAGAGCAACACCAATTTTAGTCTACCAATATAAGGTAAGCAAATGAATTTAGTACTCCAAGAAGAAGAAAATCAAATAGGAAGAAAAGAAACCCTTCTTTCACAGTGGATCCATGAGTATTCTTTCTTAGAATGTAAAGAGTATGAAACCCTTGACTAAACAATTAGTGATTAGGAATTTCATATTTGAAAATAAGCCTCACATTTGTTTACATTTTAGAGTCAATAATTAAGGAGGATAATTTCAATAACCTCAATTTTGTGCCTAGTTGCTAGAAAATGGTGGATAATTATATGTCATTATAATGGAAGAATTATGGTCCTATATGATGAGGATAAAGTGGAAATGCAAAGCACTTTACTGTATAATTAGATGATTGATATGAAGGTTATGCTTAAGCAGGAGTAGAGTACAGTGATTATCTCTATGGTATATGGTCACAATCACATATTCCAAAGAATTGATCTATGTAATAAGCTAAGGAAATTAGCATCTTCTATTCCAGATCCCTAGCTTATCTTAGGAGATTTCAACTCAATGCTGAATCCAATGAAGTTAAAGGTAATAGCTACTTGAGGAACTATGGTAATGATTTCAAATTGAAGATTTTGATGAAGTGATAATATAATTCGTATTATCATGTCTTACGTTAAACATAAGAACACATAGGTTTATATATAATTAAACCTATACATTTAACCTAATATAGGAAAATTACACTTTTACCCTTAATTATACATAATAACCAACACTCCCCATCAAGTTGGTGCAAAAATATTACACATGCTGAACTTGTAGACTATGGTATGAAAGGCTTGACTATTGAGTCCTTTTGTGAAACATCAGTTAGCTATTTTTCTAACGTTCCATGAAACAAGCTAAAGATACCACTAGTTAACTTTTCTTTGATAAAATGTCAATCAATTTTGATGTGCTTCGTTCAGTCATGTTGAACAAGATTACAAGCAATACTTATTTCAGTTTTTTTATCACAATACAATGATAAAATGTCTTCTTTAGGCAACTTCATCTCTGCTAGCAACTTCTACAGCCATAAAAGTTCACAGACACTTTGAGCCATAGCTTATATTCTGCTTCTGCATTTGATCTTGCAACCACACTCTGTTTTTTGCTTCTCCAAGTGACCAACTTACCTCCCATATGTTTGCAGTAACCAAAGGTGGATCTTTTGTCATTTAAGGATCCAACTCATTCCACATTTATAAAGGCTTCAAATCGAAGATGGGCATGTTTTGAGAAAAGAAGACCTTTTCTTGGGGTTGACTTTAAATACTGCAAAATGCGAAAGACAACCTGCTGATGAGATTCTTTAGGATCATGCATAAATTAGCTCACCAAGCTAACTACATAAGCAATGTCTGGTCTGATGTGAGAAAAATAGATAAGCCTACTAACTAATCACTGATATCTACCTTTATAAACTGATTCTCCAGTTCCTGCTTGTAGCCTATGATTGCTTTCAATGAGTGATTCTGCCAGTTTACATCCCAATATACCAGTTTCATCCAAAAGATCTAAAATGTATTTCCTATGAGAAATGAAGATTTCTTTTTTTGATCGTGCAACTTCAATTCCCAAGAAGTATTATAACTTTCCAAGATCTTTAATCTCAAATTCTTGAGCCAAGAGCTTCTTCAGCTGAGTCATTTCTTCTTTATCATCTCCTGTCATCACTATATCATCAACATAAACAATAAGAAGAGTGATCTTACCTATGTAGTGTCTTATAAAGAGGGTATGATTAGCATTGCTCTGTTGATACCCAAAAGAGATCACAACTTTGCTGAATATGTCAAACCAAGCTCTGGGAGATTGTTTCAGCCCATACAAGGCTTTCTTCAATCTACAAACCTTTCCTTGATTTCTCTCATTATCAAAACCATAAGGAATCTCTATATAAACCTCCTCTTCCAGGTCTCTATGTAGGAATCCGTTTTTCACATCAAATTGCTGCAAATCTCAATCCAAGTTAGCTACATATGATAGTAAGATTTTGATTGTGTTCATTTTGGCAACAGGTGCAAATGTCTCTTGGTAATCAACTCCATAAGTTTAAGTGAATTCCTTTTCCACTAATCTAGCTTTGAATCTTTCAATCAAACCATCAGCTTTGTGTTTTATTGTGAAAACCTACTTGCAGCCAACTAGCTTCTTGCTTAGAGAAGCAACTAATTCTCAGGTTTCATTCTTAGTGAAAGCTTTCATTTCTTCTACCATAGCTTCTTTCCATTTTGGATCTTTGATAGCTTCCCTCCAATCCTGTGGCACAGACATAGAGGAAAGAGACAAGGCAAAGGCTTTATAGGAGGGAGACAAGGAATTATAAGAGACAAAGTTACTAATGGAATGTTTAGTACACAACTTGACTTCTTTTCTCTAGGCAATGGGTAAATTTAAATCAAAATCAGAAGATAACTCACCTGAGGATTTTTGGACGATAGGAAGCATGATTGCTTCTTCAGACCTATTCTTCCTTGAGTATCTCAACAAATCAGGTCTATTTAAATGTCTAACAACATTCTCTCCCTGAACAATAGTCTCCTCATTCTCCCCCTGAATAAGATCATGAAGTACCATCGGCACCATTTCTTCTTCACTAGTCTCCCCCTGAAGAGGTGACTGTGTAGTGCCAATACAAGGTTTAAACTCCCAAAAGGTAACATCCATACTGAAATAAAACTTCCTAGATGGGGGGTGATAGTACCTATATCCCTTTTAGGTTGGAGAATACCCAATGAACACACATCTTAGGGCCCTCGGGTCTAATTTCCTAACATTCCTTATATGGACAAAGCAGACACCCAAAAACCTTCGTTGGAACAATATAGTCATATTTTTGAATTAAGAGTTCTAAAGGAGTCCTGAATTAGAGAGTTTTGAGAGGCATTCGATTAATAAGATAGGTTGCTATAGTATAACGTCACCTCATTATAGCTTTGGGACGTTTATAGTAAACATAAGGGATCTAGCAACTTCCAACAAATGTCTATTATTCCTTTCAGCTACCCCATTTTAAGCACTAGTATAAATACAACTAGTTTGATAAATAATCCCATGATACTCCAAATAAGTACCAAACCTACTATCCATTTATTTTGTCCCATTATCAGTTTGCAAGACTTTTATCTTACCATCAAACTGGGTGTGAACCATGATATGAAAAGATTTAAAGTAGGAGAAAACATCACTGTTCGTTTTAATCAAATACAAAGTGCAACAATTAATGAAAGTAACAAACCATCAATTTCCAGAAAAAGAAGTAGTCTATGTAGGCCCCCAAACATTAGAATGAATAAGTATAAAAGGAACAATGGCTTTATTATCACTTAAATGGTAAGAGTTTTTATTATACTTAGCATACTCATAAGCATCACAAGATAAAGAGTTAAACAAAGTTCTAGAAAATAAACCAGGTTATAGTTTTTCTAAAACAAAAAATAAGGATGGCCCAATCGCTTATGCCACTGTATTATGTCCTGGTTGACATCCTGATATTCCCCAAAAAAGGCTAGGCCTCGATTGTCTTCCATCATGTATAAGCCATCATGCTCTCTACCATTGTCAATCCTCTTCCCTACTTGAAGATCCTGAAAGATACAATAATAAGAAAAAACCTCAACTTTACAATTTAGAGCCTTGGTGATAGCACTGACAGATAAAAGATTGACAGAGAATTAAGGAACATGAAAAGCAAAAGACAACTTAATATTAGGATTACAAGCAATAGATATTGTCTTGAAAATAGGAGTTAAGGACCCATCAGCCACCCTGACACTATCCCTTTTTAGACAAGGAGAGTAGTTAAGAAAGCCTTTAGAAATGCTTATCAGATGTCTATTCACACCAAAATTAATAATCCATGAGTCAAGTTGACCAAAAGTGTTACCTGACTTGACAAAATTGAAGGTAGCACTAGAGGAAGAGTTGAGTTGTGACAGATGCCTGAAATGCTAAATTTCATCAAAAGAGAGATTGTCAACTGAAGCAAACTCCTTGGATGATTCTACTGTTTCTAACAAATTTGCTTGAGCCCTTGTGGGGTTGGATCGTTTTCCTCGTCAACCCCTAGTAAGTCTCCCATGGAACTTCCAATAAGTCTCTTTTGTATGCCTTGTCTTTCTATAATCATCACAGTGCAAATGATATTTATTAGAAGTAACATCCTTTAGCTGCTCATGAGTAATATGGGCTATTAGGCTCGACTTCTCAACTGGTGCAATATAAAGCATAGCACTTCTTCTGGTCTCTTCTTGTTGGATTAAAGAATGTGCCTCCTCAAGAGAGGGAAAAGGAGATCTTTCAATAACTTGAACTCTTAATTGATTAAATTTTGTGTTCAAACCAACCAAAAAGTCATAGACTCGCTCTTTTTCAAGCATGTTTTGAATCAGTACCGCATCATTAACAACCTTAGCTTGGAAATCTTGATAATAATCCAGCTCCTGCCATAAACTACACAACTCAGAAAATTAATCTAAAACAGTAAGCTTACTTTGTTTTGTGCCATGAATTTTGTTTCGAAGTTCAAAAATTCGAGCATTATTTCCTATACGAGAATAAGTGGTTTTTACAGCTTTCCATATCTTCTTCGCATTGTTAAGCAGTAATTACTGTTAGGACAACTTAGGATGCATGGAATTAAGAAGCCAAGATATAACCAATGAATTATTAGAGTCCCATTGCCTAAAAGTAGGATTAGTAATAGGTGGTGGTTTCTTAGACCCATCAATATAACCCTGTAGCCTTTTAGCCCTGATAGACAACAAATGTGATCTAGATTAGGCTAAATAAGTGCTACTGTTATCTATTTTAATAGGACTAATCAGAGAATAGGGACTGTCATTAATAGGGTAATGTTTCTCTACCTCCTTAGAAGCTTCCTTAGTATCTGACATAATGGCACGATAGGGGTAAAGAAAGGAACAATAGAGAACGGACTCTGAAGCGAAAGCAGAACCTATTCACGAGAGGTCCAAAAAATCAACAATATCAGAAGAGACTAGATTGTAGCTGGTCGGAATTAGAGGAGGCCAGCGAATAGATCTATCCAAAAATGACGATATATGGTGGTCGGATGTGGAAGCACGCGCTACATACGTCGACGAGTAGAGGAGTTACCGAAATAGATGGAAGATGCGTGTGCTCATGCACGAGGTCAAACAGTGCTGAAAACTTGGGTACCAGCAGAACTTCATCTGGGTTGTGCTCTGATGATGGTTGTGTCGAAAGAAGAGGAGTGAAATGCGACCTCTTCACATTTGTTAAAAAAATGGTGTATTGGAAAAAACAATTTTTCTGAATGGGCTTACTACAGAAGGGAGTAACTCAACCTTCAATCGGCAATGACTCTAATACCATAAAGATTGAGAGGAAGCGATAATATGATTCATATTATCACAATCTTACGTTGAACGTAAGAATACATAGGTTTATATACAATTAAACCTATACACTTAACCTAATATAGGAAAAGTACACTTTTACTACACTTAATTATACATAATAAGCAACACAAATAATGCACAATAGACATCTAAATGAAAGATCTTTATTTTGGTGGAAACTTTTATACGTGGAGCAATGAGAAAAAAGGACCCTGGTTTCTTTGAAAGAAGTTAGATAAGAGTATGGCCAATTGGAGTGGTTCCAGAGATTTCCAAATAGTATTATAATTTGTTCCAAAACACACCATGTTCTGATCACATAATAGTGTACCTTACAAGTATAAGTAAGCACAAGAAAATACTATTTATATTAAACAATTTTTAAAGTTAGGTTAGTGGTTTTTAGGAAGCCATAACAAAGGATGTAAGTGTTAGAGTATAAGGTTCTAATAAATATAAATAGACCAAAAAGATTTATAGACTTTAAAGGAGTTTAAAATTCTCAATAA
This sequence comes from Erythroxylum squamatum, assembly GCA_025629845.1. NCBI lineage: Eukaryota > Viridiplantae > Streptophyta > Magnoliopsida > Malpighiales > Erythroxylaceae > Erythroxylum > Erythroxylum squamatum. The sequence continues at coordinate 14,764,677 of JAOTBA010000203.1, forward strand.
AGAGACAGATAATAACACTCATCAAGCATTAAAATCTACAAATCAACATCTAACCAAGGTACAAGTTGATCTCTTCCTTAATCCCACTATCCCTAATCTTCAATTCCTTGAAAACCAGTTACGCTTAAACTCTTCCAAGCATTAGAAGTTGAATACTTCATCATAGAACAAAGATTAAGAGAGTTATGGATTTCAAATGGATACAAAAATACTTCCTTTTTCATAGAAGAGTGGCTACAAGAAAGTCCATAAACATAAATGTATCCCTCTAAAAAGGTGAAAACTTGCTTACAATACAGTAGGATTTAATGAAAGAAGCTAAAAGTATTTTACCAATACTTTAGGAGCCCCATCAGATGTTATATCTTCAGTGCATCTTATTAAAGAGATTGTCTAAGATCATTTTTTCACTGTGGAGATGGAGATACTCTCAGGTCCTGTCTCTAAGATTGAGATAGAAAATGCCTTAAAAGCATTCAGTCCATTTAAAACTACTGGCCCTGATGGCATGAACATCTTCTTTTTTTTAAAGGACTTGGGATAAGACCAGAAATCTAGTGACAACAACAATTGAAGATTTTTTCAAGATAAGGAAACTTCTAAAGGAGATAAATAGGACCTTCATCAGCCTAATTCCTAAAGGTAATCAGAAGAAGTCAATGAAGGATTTTTAACCTATAGCTTTTTGTAATTCCATATAAAAGAAAATTTAAAAAATTCAAGCTATAAAACTAAAAAAAGTACTGCCTGCATATATTCGATACCAATAGCGAGCTTATGTACCAAGTAGATAGGTTAGGGATAACATCTTACTTGTTTAAGAGCTTTTCAGAAAATATGCAAGAAAGAGAGTGTTATGGGTTCTGCTGTAGGATCGTGTCACGGGTAAGTGGACAGGATAATCTTCTCCAAAGTTGCCTAAGTTCCTGAAACTGGTGTTGCGGCCTTTCCTTGAACGACCTATGGTGAATTGAATAACAATATGATTGTATAAAGAAAGCTCGTTAGAGGGAGCTGTGACCTCTGATGATTTGTAATGAAATTCTGCTTATTTTATTCATAAACATGTTCTCCTTATAAAGAGGTTACATGATTACGTAGTAGGAATAACTCCTTAATTGGAGCCTTTACTTAAGGCCTTAATTACAATCAGAATAATATCTTAATTAATAACAGCTATAAAATTATTGTTGCCATTTGTGATGTTGCCATCTGTGTTCTGTTGACCACGCCTTGCATAACTTTTGCCAATGAATGCGTCTCTAACATTACTCCCTTCCTGGAGAAAGAGCTTGTCCTCAAGCTCAAAATCTGGATAAGAAGCTTGGAAATTAGGAACTGTTTCCCAAGTAGCATCAGATTGAGGCATTCCACTACATTGAACTAAAACTTCCCAGATGTCACGATTGAGACGAGAACGAAGGATGCTATGGGGAGTAGGAATTATGTGACCATCCTCTGTTGTTGGTAGAGATGGAATAGTTGCAGGAGGTAGACCTTTAAACTCTTTTAACAGTGAGATGTGGAACACATTGTGGATCTTACAATCCGGGGGTAATTCTAATTGATAAGCAACTGGACCAATCTTACGAATTACCTTGAAAGGACCATAAAACCGAGGACCTAATTTATGTTTCAGCTTGCCTGCAAGGGAATGCTGGCGATGAGGATGTAACTTCAGCCATACCATGGTACCAAGTGCAAATTCTAGAGGACGGCGGCCTTGAAGTAGGAATTGTTCCCCAAATGTTGATTTTCACAAATAGGGATGTCAATAGGCTAGGCTGGATCGGGCCCGAGTTGCTCCTAGCTTAATCATTGGTTGGATGGTCCACGGGCCGACTCGGCCCATCCTTATTTTATAAAAAAAAAGGAATAGACTATTCAAATATCACTCAAGATGAAAGAAGAATGGGATCCTAAATTTGAATTTCATTGATTATTTGTTCCTATTCTCAAGGGTTGATCACCACTCAATTTCATCCTTAGTTACTGCCTTAATGATCTTTAGCAAAATTTCGTCTAATATCTCTTGGTGTTTTTCTGGTCTGTCAATGTTTTAGTCGGTCCATCTCTTGTGTCATCGCTTTGTCCCAGGGGAGTATTCTTACTCTCCTAATGTTGTAATGTTCTTGCATCTATTATTTAATATATTCAATTTTAATTTTTTAAAAAAAAATTCTAAACTTCTAGTCAACAATGAGAAGAAAGGGATGTATCTTTCTGTTAATCCCTCAACTGTGCCAATTTTTTCTTGCCCCTAACATGTTTCAAGCACGAGAAACTGCCCCTGACATATCTAAGTGTTCTTATATCCTCCACTAAGCTCTCCTATCCAAATTTCAAACTCCTAATGGATTAAGTAGTTGGAGCTTAAAATCCCTCAACATGGCAGGCAGGTTGTAGGCAATAGCTTCTATATTGAACTTAATAAGTATATATTAATCATCTCACTTAGCATTACCGTGCTATGCTATTAAAGCAATGAACAAGCTTCTAAGGAGATTCCTTTAGAATGGTGGTAAGGAGGATGGAATCAAAGCAAGACTGAAATGGAAACAAGTCTATTTTCCTAAAAGTTAACGAGGTCTGGGATTAATCCCCCTAAAAGTCATGAACTTAACAATGCTTGTTAAAAAAACACGGAGGCTTATCAAGGATAAAAATTTATTATGGTTTAAGTGGGTTCACTACTACTATATCAAGGACTCAAGCTTCTTGTGTATGAGAAGTCCTAAAAATGCAAGTTCAACAATGCAATGCATCCTCAAATTGAGGAGCAGTATTAGACAATCAGTATCCCACAAAATTGGGGATGGTAAAAGGGTCACATTATGACACAACAGGTGGTTCCCTTATGGCCCAATGGAAAACCTATCAGCTCTCCGTCAATTGAAGGCCATATATCGAAGGAATACTATAATTAATCAAGTCATTTCTAACAATGATTTGCTTTCAGGGCAAGTAACTGATACCAATTTACTATCCTATCCTATCTACTTGATTTACCTCTTAACTCATGGTAAAGACGATGAGGTAGTATGCGAACACTCAAAAAATGGAGAATTTTCAAAATAAGTCAGCTAGGGCAATATTCTGGAACCCAGTACCAGAAGTGGAAGGCATGATTTGGTATGGACCAAACAAGCACAACCAAGTGCTTCACACATATTTTGATGGGTAGACTCCCCACCTATTGACAAATTACTCAAATTTCTAGTCATCCCTAATCGATATGTTAACCTAGAGTCCATTGATCACATTCTATTCCAATGCGTATATTCAATTGGTGATGTGGTACGGTGAATTCACCAGATGCATGGCGAGATATCATCCGGTGGAGTGGAGCATTAAAATACAACGCAAGACCAAATAAGAGAAATGGGTATACAGAATCATGTTGTCTTACTTAATGATGGGCCTTTGGGATGAGAGGAACAGAAAAGCCTTCAAGGATCCGAACGCCTCATCGAGGAGGAAACTGAGCAAATCATATTTCATCTAAGAACAAAAATGCCTCCGTTAGCAATCAGATGAATGAAATCTGGAGAGTTGAAATTATTTTAAGCGATAGGCATGAAATGTTAAGAGTTGAAATTATTTTACATTTGGGATGAAATGTCAAGAGTTGAAATTGTTTTACATTTGGCATGAAAAAATTATTTATTTTTATAGTTGATTCAAAACACTCTCTTTTAATTATATACAAGCTGATTTGTAATTCCAATTTATGATTTGTCCTTTTTTTTAAAAAAAATTTAACAACACCAGATAAAAGTTTTAATATTCAGAATTTAGAATTTTTATTATTGTTTTCCCAAATTCCTGAACTTTTAATTTATAATTTGTAAATAGCAATTTGATTCTATCGAGTTATTTCATTTGTAAATTCAAATCAGGAATCTCAAGGAATTTATGAGATAAGTAATTTAATTTTTGCCGAATTAGACATTCCAAGTTAGAAGTTTTAATTATAGACTACCTGATCCTGAACCTGAAGTCCGCAGTTCGATAACCTCCAACTTACGTCCCCGTTTCGTAGCTCGACGCCCAACTCTCCCCCTCTCATACCAATGGCATCTACAGTTGTGTCCCGACTCTCTAACCTCAACCGCCATCTTTATCCCCCCAAGAACGGTGGTTTCGCAATGAAGGTGTCGCCGGAGGTCGACGAAGCTTTGTCGCGAGGAGAGCCCGTAGTTGCTCTCGAATCCACCATTATCTCTCACGGTGCGTACTTGTCGCCATTACTTCCAGTTCTCTTAGTCTCATGTACTGATTCCTCTTTTTCTTTTTTTTTTTTTCAAGGTATGCCGTTTCCCCATAATTTGGAGACGGCCAAGGAAGTGGAGGCAATTGTGAGGAACAATGGAGCTGTTCCCGCCACGATCGCTATTCTTGATGGAGTCCCTTGCATAGGTGCTTATTTGGATAGCTTATGTATGATTTTTCATATCAATTGATGGGCAGATAAGAATTCTTGTGGATGCTTTTGAAAGAAAGACAGTTCAATTGTTTGTTTTTTGGTTTATTTGATCCGTTAGTTTTCCAGGTACTAAGTTTATGTACATTCAGGTTTAAGTTTGGAAGAACTGGAAAGACTTGCCACTCTTGGAACTAGAGCAAAAAAGACCGCTCGCAGGGACATTGCACATGTTGTGAGTACCTCTTGAAAACCTTTCACCCTGTCTATGTAGTCTTTTTCTTCTACTTTTATCCATCGTAGAGAATCTTTTTGAGTTTTATGTATGCGTTTCATGTCTGGCAGTCAGTTCTATCTGAATAAACGAATTGGGTTGTAGGTTTCTTTGTTTGAGCCAGATTCTCAAATTGTTGTTGGGACTCCTATATTTTATTATTTTTACCTACACATTTTGATTGTCACTACGTTATTTGCACTATCAAAATTCCTTGAAGAGATGCTTCAGTGTTACTCAACCTTTTTATCTAATTTTTGTGCTTGCTCCTTTCCCTTTTCAGGTGGCCAGCAGGGGCAATGGTGCTACTACTGTTTCTGCTTCCATGATTTTTGCTTCTATGGTGAAATTTCTTTTCTTCCCTTTTCAATATGATGAATTTAAAATTAAGATTTAAAATTTTTGTTAGTCTTTCTTATTATTTCTTTTGGAAAAGTCATGCAGGTTGGCATCCCTGTTTTTGTAACTGGAGGAATTGGAGGTGTACATAGACATGGCGAGACTAGTAAAGTGTCATTATATTCTATATCATTTTACTGTTAACATTTGTTAATTACGTTGCTATAATTTTGTGATGATATGGCCATTATGTTGATTTTGCTCTTATGCTTACAGCTAGCTTTCTGGTTTCTTTTTGCTTCTAAAATTTTTCCACTTTTATGTTACTAATAACTAATTACCGACTTTCTCTTAAAGTAATCTATTGCTGGTCAATGGATTGCATGTTTCTTTTGTTTGCACGAAAGGAAATACTTCTTTTCTTATCTAAACCTTTTTGCAGAAATCATTGAGACTTTTAACACAATCATTTTCATTTGTGCTTGCTTTTATTTTTCTGTCTCAGCTATGGACATATCCTCTGATCTTACAGAGCTTGGAAGGACTCCTGTAGCAGTTATCTCAGCTGGAGTAAAATCTATATTGGATATTCCCCGTACCCTAGAATATTTGGTGTGCAGTACTTATTTTTCTTAACACCAAGTTTGATGAGATACTTAAGCTTCAGATAATATAACTTATATGAGTTTAACTTATACAGGAAACTCAGGGAGTTTGTGTTGCAACATATATGACCAATGAATTTCCTGCATTTTTTACAGAAAAAAGTGGCTGCAAGGTAGTTAATGTCTCAGATCTATCTCAAACAATCATTTCGTATCTTAAGTTTTCTAGTGCTGAGAAGTTTTGGTTCCAACTCTTGAGATTTATGTCTGTCTTTGTAGATTGTAAATCTTCATGGCTTCTCGATGAAAATATATTTTGAGGAATTTAAAATTAATAAAAGGTAATAAATAGAGTAATTCATAGTTTTAAAAGCTTAGAAAATGTCAGTTATGTTCTATAAGAACTGCCACATGGAATGCCTTTAAGAACAAAAGTAACAGATGTGGCTGCGAACAACTATGAAAAGATTGAGGACTAACCAAAAACAAGTGTAGTAGACAGAATTTAAGCATTTGGAAAGTGGTCCTGTATAGATCTATTTTAGGGTGAACCATCATAATTTTCTGTCAAGTGCTTCACAAGGAGCTTATTAAAGAAGATTAGATGGGATGGAATCTGCATTGGTTTACAGAAAACAACTTAGCTAGATAAATTGGCTTATAGATCTATTTTAGGGTGAACCATCATAATTTTCTGTCAAGTGCTTCACAAGGAGCTTATTGAAGAAGATTAGATGGGAAGGAATTGGCATTGGTTTACAGAAATCAAGTTAGCTAGATAAATTGGCTTATAGATCTATTTTAGAGTGAACCATCATAATTTTATATAACATTAGATGAAAAGGTGCATTGGTTTATAGAATTGAATTAGCTATATAAATTGGTGACTACCTTGTTATTTGGTTAGCAAATTGCTGCCTATTATCTTCTGCCCAAGCTTAAATTTCTCACTCTGAAAACTTATCAAGATAGTTTATTAGCTCTTGGAACCTGTTGATGGAAAGTGAGGGTGGGATAAGAATATTGAACTCGTCAGAAATGCAAGGAACATATCTAAGGATAAAATGCTTATTCAAGAGGAATGTGAAGAACAGCAGAAAATAGTCAATGCAAGATAGAGCATGTAACATAGAAATGCGCTTGTTGGATGGCCAGGCTTGTGTGCAACAGTGCAAGTGCTTGATTTGGTATAATTTATTAGGATTCTTGATTCGGCTGATCATCTTATTTTTCTTGATTAAACTAGGTAAATTGTCGTGTAGATTCTCCAGAGGATTGTGCACGGCTAATAGGCAAGTAAACAAGTTAGTATTCTTTTTCCGTTTTGATGAAGCTTTGAGGGTTCATTATTCACTTGTTGATTTTGTAATTTGCAGATGCTAACATCCAACTTAAGCTTGGGACTGGAACTCTAATTGCAGTTCCAATTCCAAAAGAACATGCAGCATCTGGAAATGTAACTGAGTTTGCAATACAAACTGCCTTGAGAGAAGCTAGGTTGACATCTGCTTAATTACACAAATGGTGCACTGAGTTTTTTAACTGATTGATTCTCTTTATTATTGCATCTTGTTGTTGAAATTCATAGTCTATAAACTGTGGACCCTCAGGGAAAAAAATGTAACTGGGTGTGCAGAAACACCTTTCTTACTTGCAAGAGTTAATGAACTTACAGAAGGAGCATCACTGGCTTCAAGTATCCTTTTTCCTGTTTTTTATACAATTGCATTGATTTTGGAGATTCTTTTCACGATAAACTAAAAACTTTGCTATCGTATATAACTTGAACAGTTTTATTTGCTTGTGCATAATTTCTTTCCACTGGTTTCTTGCCTTTCAGGCACCTGTGGTTGTTGAAACTTTATCTATTGGATTGTTTTTCTTAACTATCTTTTAGATATGGCACTTGTGAAAAACAATGCTCTTGTTGGTGCCAAGATTGCGGCAGCCCTTACTCGGCTCAGAAAACTTTCTAAAGGAGGTAACCTTTTTTTCATGTTTTTTAGTGGGGTGTAACGTCATAATGTGGTTTCATCTACTCTATTCATGGGTTTGAGTTGCCTCTTTCACGAGTTTGCACATTCCTGAACAAAAATGAATATTGTTTATAAACAAAATAATTGAAAGATCATATATCTAGTACGCTTAAACAGGAAAAGAGGTCCGCCGAAGCTGCATCACTTGTTATGTTTTCATGCTCTAGATTTGCATAATCGTAGGGCTTCCTTTATGCTAACAAACTTTTGCAGATGAAATTACGAGAGAGTACACTGTCTTTCTGTTATGTTCCATGTTTCCATCTAAATCTTGCTTTAATCTTCGTTTACTTTAAAATCCCAATTCGCGAATAGAAAAACGTCTAATCTTTGCTAGGTGATGCCAAATAAGTGTTGTGAGTTCTGGATTGGATTCTTCTGGCAGCCTGAAGCTTCCGACAAGTTGGTTCCCTCTTGAATAATCGTCCCTGTACTGTCTTCTGAATCCTCTCGCCCACACACTGTTTGTGACGAAGGATAATATGTTGAGAGGGAAAAAGAATACAAGTTTTAGATGGATAACTAGCATCAGTTGATAGAATTGTAACCTCTCAAAACTTGAAACTTTTATCTGGCAAGTAGCGTTATGTTTCAACTTTTTACATGTTTCTCGCCAATTCTTTTTGCACTTCTTATTCTTTGAGAATTAAAGCTTGTGCTGATGTAAGTACAATTGACGTAACTAGATGTATTTACAATCTATTTTATTATAGTTTTCTAAGCTAGAAAGAAAGGAGTTGGAACTAATCTAAAATTGGCTTGGGGTGATGGTGTTTGGAAATGGAGATATGATTTATCACTTGTGTACTAGAAATGAACAAAAATTTTTATGATTAATTATAAATCAATGTTACAAATATTTATTTCAGTAATTATAAATCAATATTACTTTTTTTAATATGATAAATAATTTATGAAGAGTTGTACTCTTTTATGAAATTAATCACTACAAGAAAAATGTCGTTTAGTGACGAATATTACCGACGGAAAATTTTTGGATTCCGTCAGTAATAGAAATTAGCGACGAACAAAGGTGTTGTAAAAACGACCGTAGATAAATTTACCGACGGATATTTTATGTAATCGTCGATGAATATATCGATGGTTGACTGTCACCGTTGGTAAATTTATCTATAGCTGTTTTCTTTTCGTCAGAATGTTTGTAGACGGTATTGGTTATTTTGTCGATAACATTATCAACGATTATAATTGTCCCGTCGGTGTATATACCGACGATTCAGCAAATCTTGATAGTAAAGTTGGCGACGGGTTGTCAATATTACCGATGGTGATTCTTTGTTCCGTTGGTAAATATCATGGATTTTATCGACGGTTTGTGGTGTTTCGTCGGTAAATATAATAGATTTTATTGACGTACTTGTATTTTTTGTTTGTAAATATTTTTTAATTTTTTTAAAAAAATACCGATATTAAATTTTATTTCATGATCTTATGGTTAATGCATAATTTCAAAAATTATGAATTATCTGTGCATAATATTTTGATTTGTTTATATATTTAATTTGTTTAAACAGAAAGTTAATTGATGATATAAAGTCAAAATTATCTTAATTGATAATAAAAACATTAAATTGTATATAATAAGTATTTGTAATTCAAATAAAATGACTACAAGTACAATATTGTCCTAGTGACTGCAGATGCTCTGAGGTACTATCCCTCCCCTTCAACTCTTCCACCTCATTTCGGAGCTAAGCTATGTACTTTATTGACTGTTGCAACTGATTTGCCAATGTCTGCACTGTGCTCCGAAGCTTATGGACTTCATTGGTTGTCGACCATCTACTAGATGTTGCTGTACTGGATGTTAAGGATTGCGAATAACATGTGTTTACAAATGAACCTAACCCGAAGATCCTTCTACGACGGTCCCTATCACCCATTGCATAAAGATATGTTTGACTCTCATCAACAGCTTGATGTCGCTGAGACTGTGGCTGAATGCTTTCTTGTATTTGGTCCTATTAGGAGCAATATTTATATTTGTAAGTGATAATTATTAAGAATTAATATTAAAGCATAAATTTCACATACATTAAGTTCTCTACATCGGGTGTTGACGAATATCATACTGTCATGCTTGTTAATGTGAGTGTACAAAAAAAGCTGACGGGGTGTAGGCGTCATGCCCATACACTTTTCCTACATAAGAATAAAATGTTAAGTCAACTAGAATTTATAAAAATTTGCATAATTTCCTCAATTTTTATGATATTTATCCCCTGTTGAACAAAGAAATTTACTTAACAACACAGTCATATATGACACCAGACAGTTATAACATTATCATTCTCCATAATACACATTTTCATTCTAAAATTTATACATCAATTTAAATTGATATACAACAAAGTAAAAAAATTAGAATATAAATGTAAAGTGTAAATACTTACAAGTCTCTTTACATGCTCGTGGTGAGTAATAAATCCTCCCATATGTACGAGAAGATTTTCTCCTCCCGGTCCTCCACGTCTGTTGGTAGAATTATGCTCTGAAATGGACATTTCCTCAGGTGATGTCCAATACTGTTGCCAATGACTCCATATTTGTTCAGAAATTTAAGGTGGTCGTATACCAACCTTATGTATCGCACCAACAAAGTCCCGATAATGTGTACGTGCTCGTATCTCCCATACTTTATTAATGACTGCGTCAAATTCAGAATCTAATAAAAATTCTTTTTGAAATAAAAGGAAAAAATTCGATAAATACTTATAATATAATAATATTTATCTAATAAATGTATACAAATCAATTAAAAATAATATTTTTTATTGTACCTCAAACTCCAGATAGTAAAATTCCTTTGTGGCCTGATAGATATTCTTCTATACATAACTCTCAAGATCAATCTTCTCCTTAAAATTAGATGTCATGTTTCTAAAGCACGGTCCAGACGGAATCCACGTAATATAAAACAAATAATTTTATACCATTTTTAAAATTTAAACATGTAACTTAATTATAAACATATAGTGTTTTATATATTTTCACTTACAGATTATTAGCAATTGTGTATAAGTTCTTCCATCAAGTCCCTCAGCTCCAGGCTGGCGACCGCCTCCTTCTTCCGCATTGTTTGCTCTTGATATCTCTGTCGCTATAGGGGAAGTGGATGGTGTAGCATCAGGTACGGAAGGTAATGCCTCATCTGCAAGTGTAGTAGCTGGAGAGGGAGGAGGTGATTCAGTTGCAACTGTAGAGTGTGATGGTTCACCTTGACAGTAAGTACCTTCGAATCATTGTCTGATCCAGGGTCACATTATATCACGTTGTCTCTTTGGTAGCATATTTCAACCTGAAATTCATATTTTGATTGAATTTTTTAGAAATATAAGAATTTGAATTCAATATTTTACACAATATATTGAAAAGGAAATAATTAATTTGTTGAATAAAATATTTAATTTCAAACACAAATTAATCGCTATCATCACTTAATTGTAAATTACAATTATCTTCTTTTTCTCAAGAATAAGAATCAAACTCAGGCTCTTCTTCAAATCTCTGGCCCTCGTTATCCTCTCCAGATGAAATTTGAACTTATTCATTAGATGAATCGTTCAAAGATTCATTATTGTCATAAGTGACAGATACATTTATTTCATAAACATCTTCCTGAAATGCTTCGTTTGCAAAGTTAAACCTAGAGGTGTTTTTGAATAACATGGAAAAGGAGAACAGAGAATTGAAATGACTTATCTTGTCGTAAGCTGAGAAAAAGGGACATAATACACCTTAATCACTTGCATTGCCAACACGAAAGGTTCAAATTGTCTCAATCTTCTTCAGTTGTTGATTTCAACTAGATTGTATCGGCTATGCACTCTTGTACCAACATTTGGAGTTGGGTCAAACCAGTCTCACTTAAATATCACACTTCGCTTTATTGGCAATGCAGGGTACTTAATTTCAAGTATCTCAATAATTTTACCATAGTAATCGATCAATTCTCCCTGTATGCAAACTCCACTATTTATTGTTGTCATGCTATGACCATGATATTTTGTATAATATTTGTATCCATTAATGAAATACACCGGATACGATTTAACAGTTCGTAGAGGTCCCTTCGCAAGATCACATATGAACTTGTTATCTATTGAATTTTTAAGGCCTACACAAAAGAAGTTATCATATTAAAGAGTATAATGCCATTTGAACACTTAAATCTTATAATTCAATATTTCAATATTTGTAAGTTAAAACTTACATATTTCTCAAACCATCGAGAAAAATGTTTTCCTACTTCTTTATTGATATCATCCTGTATTTTGTCGGCATTAGCTCACCTAATAATTCCTCTTCTTTGTCTCAGATTCAACTCTTTCTGTTGTTGAATGTACTGAAGACTCTTATGATCTGTATATATTTCACTCTTTTCACCATATAAATAGTGTCTCCAAATTTTTAATGCAAATATCACGGCTGCCATTTCTAGATCATGCGTAGGATAGTTTACTTCATGTTTTCTTAATTGTCTTGAAGCATAGGCAATTACCCTTCCATTCTGCATCAATACACAACCTAAACCAACTTTGGAGGCATCACAATATATCACATAATCACCTTGCCCTGAAGGCAATGCTAACACTGGAGCTGATGTGAGACATTCCTTAAGCTTTTGGAAACTTTGCTCACAGGAATCATCCCACTCAAATCTCACTTGTTTCCGTGTTAACCTTGTCAGTGGAGCAGCTATCTTGGAAAAATCCTTTACAAATCGTCTGTTATAACCGGCTATACCTAAGAAACTTTGTATTTCGGTAACCTTCGTAGGTCTAGGCCAATTAGACACTGCTTCCACCTTCTGAGGATCTACTTAAATCCCTTCTTTACTAACTATATGACCTAGGAAATCCACTCTGTCAAGCTAGAACTCACACTTTGCCAACTTGGCATATAACTGATTATCTCTAAGGATTTGTAACACCATTGCCAAGTTTTTTTCATGTTCTTCTTAGCTCTTGGAATATACCAATATGTTATCAATGAAAACCACAACGAATTTATCCAAATACGGCCTGAAGATCCTATTCATCAAATCCATAAAGGCCGCTGGTGCATTCGTTAAACCAAAAGTAAGCACCAGGAACTTATAGTGCCCGTATCTGGTTCTAAAGGCAGTTTTCGGCACGTCCTCTTTTCGGATCCTCAATTGATGATACCCATATTTGAGATCAATCTTAGAGAAATGACTTGCTCTCTGTAATTGATCAAATAGATCATCAATCCAAGCAAGAGGGTATTTATTCTTAATAGTTACTTTATTCACTGGCGCACCCCACGGTGAACTACTGGGTTTAATAAACCCCTTATCCAGCAAATCCTGCAACTGCTCCTTTAACTCTCTCATTTCTATAGGTTCCATTCTGTATGGAGTAATTGAGATAGGGTTTGTACCAGGAAGGGGTTCTATATTAAACTCGATTTCTCTTTCTGGTGGTAATTTAGGTAAATATTTTGGAATCACATCTGGAAAATCCCTTACTATAGGGATCTGCTGTAACTCATTGATCTCACTTCTGGTATCCCTTACATGAGCTACATACCCTTGACATCCCTTTCTTAGAAGTCTTTGGGCCTGCATAGCTGATATTCTGTTAACAAGAAACCCAATTCGATCACCCTGATATAACACTTCTGTTTCTGGATCTGGCCTAAGTATAATTCTTTTGGCGTAACAATCCATTGTAGCATGGTGATTTGACCAATCCATACCCAAGATAACATCAAATTCTAATATTGCCAACTTGATCAAATTTGCCATAAATTTTCTGCCTTCTATTTCCACTACACATGAGGGGTAAACATATTTCACATCAATAGTTTCCCCCAGGGGTGTAACTATGATCAGTGGGTCTTTCCTTACTTCTCTCCCTTTATCTAGCTTTCTAGCAAAACTCGGCGCTATGAATGAATGAGTGGCACCCGAGTCAAAAAGTAGTTTAGCATTCTCATTCTGGATAAGGACTATGCCTATACCAACATTCATCGTAATTAAAGAAACATCATATCTGCTATCATAACAGAGCATAGACCTTCTATTCATAATTACAATTTAACTAAATATCAATAGGTTTGCATATGCTTACCTGTTACATCTGTATTAGAGGCCTGTGCTTCTTGGGGATTCACAGCAAACACTCTCCCCTGACCTCTATTTGCGGGGGCTGGTGCTGACATCTGCCCCATATTCTGTGTGAGCGCTTGGCCCTGAGATCTACCTCTACCAACTGGGCCTCTATTAACAGATCTTTCTATTTGCACAGTAGTCTGTGAAGCTGGGCGTGGAACTGCTTGGTTTTCTGGCATTGGGCAGTCTTTCATGAAATGCCCTTGTTGTCCGCACCTATAACAACCTCTGAACCCAAGTCTACAAGGTCCTAGATGATTCTTCCCACAGACATTACAAGCAGTTCTAACCTGTAGCTGTGCTGGAGGTTGCTGTGATCTAGACTTAACTGGGTTCTGTGTACCACCAGGTGCTGAAAAGACTGATGCATCTGGATTTCTGACCCTACCTTTACCCCCTCTCTGTGGTTCTTAAGGAGCAGACAGTATTGTTTGTTTCGTTTGTCTTATCTGAGAGCTATCTCTTTCTCTACGGCCTCTACTGCTCTGACCTTTACCTTTTGTTGGACCTCGATCCTTAAGTGACAATTTAGAGATATGAAATGAGTGTTCTGTATATGTATTGTGTTATAGATGAATTTGTGACTTAAGGAAATTGATGAGAAAAGATTTTATTAGTTTTGGTGACTTTGATATTTCAGTCGATTTGTTTGGGTTATGAAAGTTTAAAAGAATGAGTTGATTTGAAATGGAAGTTAAAAATTGAGAAATAAAGAGAAAAGTGTGAAAA
>JAOTBA010000203.1:14811330-14821745 GCA_025629845.1 Erythroxylum squamatum
ATGAGGGATGAAGGGGCATTAATCTTCACTCATTTCATGACGTTTGGAGACACAGAGGAGATGCAGAGAAAGGAAGAGTTGGTGAAGAAAAAAGAGTCCTAATAATTAATATAAGTGTTATGTGTATAGATATGCGATTTCGAATTTATTGTTTTATTTCACGGAAATGTTTAATTTGTAAGTGTAAATTTTTGCTTCTTAAATAGTTTTAGTTTGTTAGATGATTGTAGATTTTGATGTTTATGTAGTATTTGATGTTTCTGTGGTCAAGGTTTTACCGTAATGTTTATGTTTAGTTGATAGTTTTCATGTAGTTTTAGCAAAAGATAAAATAAAAATAGTTGGTGTTATGGTTCATTTGATCTTATTAAATTATATAACTTTCATGCATCAGCGATATAGGCAAAAAGGCGAGAATGATTCGAATATAGAATAGTATTGTAGGGTCAGAATAATATAAAGTTGATACGGTAATAAAAACAAATTGATAAGTCATATTCGCTTTATAACTCTTGCATTTAGTGACTTTTAGAGATAAGTTGAATTGCTGAGTTGATAGATAGTTAGAAAAGAAAATCAGTTAAAAAACTGTAACTTCTAATACGGTAATATATCCATCAAGTATTTACAGCAGATAATTAAATAGTACCTAACATCAAGAGGACTGTTAAAATTAGAGTTACATTTTCACTTTTAAAATGTTTGACAATTTTTTTTTACCAATAGTAGTATATATAGTTAATAATAATAAAAATTTCTAATGATATAAATAACAATCAATTAATAATAATTATTAATTAATAATAACAAAATTATAACTAAACTAATAATTAAATTATAATATGAAAGGATTAATAAGAACATGCCTATTTATTAATTAACAATAACCGTTCATGATGTAAAAAAGCCTGGTAAGAAAAAAACCAAAATAACATGCACGATTGTGACTGCATGGCTGTGACTTAACAAGTCACAACCGTGCATGGCAATCACCTTGTGACTATTAAGTCACAGGCATGACTTTTTATGTATATTTAAAAGTTATTGGAAGAAAATGGAGGAGTCCATTATAAAACTGTATAATGACATAATTAACAACCAATTAATAATTAATATTAATTAAAAATGACACAATTAAAACCAAATTAATAATTAAATAATAATATCAAAAGAAATGCGTATTCGTCCTACTTAGTGTGTGTGTGTGTGTGTGTGTGTGCGTGTGTGTGTGTAATAAAAATATGAAAGGATTAATAAACGTTAGTTAATAAAAACATAATTCAGAATTAACTATTAATTTATAATAAATAACAATTAACTGAGATAATTAATTTAAATCATAGCTGAGACTTATTAGTACTGAAGAGCTATATATATACTTAATATTAGTATATAATACTTAATAATAATTAGCAATTAAAAATGCATGTGATAGGAGTTAAAATGGAAGAGAAAACAAGGTATGTCAAAAGAAAGCAAATAAATAAATAAAGAAAATGGTTTCTTTTGATATGTTGAAAATTGTGTGAATTTAGAAGTAATTATTTTATGAATGTGGATGAGTTTAATAAAGAGAATTGTCTAATGGTGCAACAAAGTCACAGTTATGAACCAAGTCACAAAATGTTAGTGATGGTTGTCAATTAACAACAAAAAACTACCATACAAGTCTACATAATTTTGAAGTTCAAGAAAAGAGGAAATTAAATCACAAAAAATAGAAAAGTTACGTGCTTACGTTGGTTGACGAACTATGAAAAAAACCTATGATAATTTGGGTTTTTTGTTGTTATCATCAACATCTACATTTGAGGCTGGTGGGGGTACAATGTCGCTGAATCTTTTGTGAAGACATTGTATTACTCTTGAAGAAGAAATAATAATATCTTCTAAATATAAAGAACTAAAATATATTAGCCACAGAGTATAAAACTGATTATTTTTTTAATAAAAATGCTTAGTAAATAAATAACAATTGATAATATAATTCACGAAAAAAAGAAGCTCGCGTAGTTTGATAAAGATAAAAATGCAAAAAATTTGTTGAATAAATAATGATAAATACATGAAATAGATGTAGGTGTAATGTCACCATTGTTATTTGGATCATTAGTTGAAATGTCATCTTCTTTTCTAATTGAAGAATTCACCATCATCAGTTTCACGGTAATAGATAAAAGTCAACCGTTGTCCTTCATCTGGTAAGTGGATGTGAGCAGGTTTTATATGAAGAAGAAATGTCTTGGTTTTCAATTATGCGTGTACCTTTTCCAGAGGAAGTTCGATACTCTTGTTATGGGAAGGTAAAAATGTAGAACATTAGTCATATGATAAACATATCATAATTGTTGTTATTAAATGTAAATTTATTTGTGATAAGTTAAAAAAATATAACCTGGTGGTAAAATTGCATAGCTTCAATTGCATTAAACTTCAAGAGGTTTTCACCAAGTTTGCCAAAAATAGAAGCTGTGATAGTTCCTGTTTCGTCAGTTAAATCAAGATCATAGTGGCATCTACATTTGCAAACAAAAGTTAATGAGAATATGTATGTTATTTAGATATAATGATTTATTTAGTAAAAGCTTGTTATAAAAGAAAAAAAGAGTAAATTTAGGAATTTTGAAATGCCTAACGGGCGTGACATGTTAAATCACTCCTGAAAGAAGGTCTGACGAGTGTGGCTGAGAG
Source organism: Erythroxylum squamatum (assembly GCA_025629845.1). Lineage (NCBI taxonomy): Eukaryota > Viridiplantae > Streptophyta > Magnoliopsida > Malpighiales > Erythroxylaceae > Erythroxylum > Erythroxylum squamatum. Next base: position 14,814,022 of record JAOTBA010000203.1, read on the forward strand.
GTACAGTGAAGGTCTCATGGGTGTGACTTAACATGTCACACCCGTGACATATTGGAAGGTATCACGGGTGTGACTTAACATGTCACACCTATGACATATTGGAGGTTGTCACGAGTGTGACTTAACATGTCACACCTATAACATATTGGAGGTTGTTAAGTTGAAAAAGAAAAGTTTGCCGACAAATATGGTCCATTAGAAAAAAAGTTAGAAAATTGAAAAAAGAAAAAAAAAAGAAATGTCTGGGTTCAGTTGGGAGTTTCTTCTTGCAAGAATTACAGGTAAATGTAATTCCATATGTAGCTGCTGTCGAGTGAAAGCATTTTTTGTAAGCCATATACCAGTACTTTTGTAAAATGTGTTGAAAGGAAATATGAGCTTTAATCCATACTGTTTGCAAATATATAGATAGATTTTTGTTAGAAATATTAATATCAGATATACAATGTGTGAGGCAGAAAGCTTACAGAAGAATATAAAATTTACCTTACTGGTGGATTGCAAGAAGAAAATCTGAGTAATTTTTTGATGTGAACCGAAAGATACATAAGGATTATATCTGAGATAAGCTTGTTGGTTAAAAATGTTTTTGAGCTCCTTATTATTTTGTTATGCCCTGAAAAATGATAATTATAAATATAAAAGCATTAAATTATTCTTAAATTTGTATATAATTTTCTCATAATTAGAGCAAAGATAAAAAATGTGGCAGTACCAATTTTTAAGTTCTGCAGATTCTTGTATTGGTGGATCAATAAGAATTGCGGATTCAAACCAAGTGGATAATGCAACAACTAAAATACTTCAATTGTAAGGTAAGAATAAAATAGAAGCATAAATAAAAGAAAAATGTAACAGCGTGATGAACAAAAAATAAAACTACCATTATAAAAGTTAACTTTTAGCCTGCGACACACAATTATGGGATAAGTATATAAGGATTCAACAATTTGTTGGCCCTTATTAGTAACAAAAGCATTCCACATTGACAGTATAACGGTTTCTTGCTTAATATAAAAACGGAAAATGTTAGAAAAATAACTCTGTCTCATATTTTAACAGCTATAGAGAATAATTGAGATTGTAACGTATTGTTTGTTGGCAAGAATGAATTTTTGGAAAGTTGAAAGTTTGCCATCTTTGCTGATTTCTTTCTGATCCAAGACTTCAACAACGACACCCAAAATATTTATAACATGTTAAAATAAATATAATTACATATAATACCAAAAAATGTCAAGGTTCTAAAAAGAAATAGATAAAGGAGCTAATTGACTGATTTTTCCTTGTCGTTTATATAGTTTATAAGATCCGTGAAAGATGTATAGTTGAATTTCATATGGATGATGTTGTCATCTTCTGCTATAGCTTCAACAATAGTGCATCTTGTAATTATCCATTGAAATTTTAAGTCTTCAATTTGGTACTGAGGCAAAATTGGCTTTACAATGGCATTACAAATGATATATTTCTTATATGGCTGCAAAATATGGCTCATTTGTTGGATATCATTGTTAAAGATAATAGCTTCGACTTATGATCGCTGTTAATAATAAACAAACTGTTAATAATAAAGTTTAAAAAATAGGGAAGAATTTTAATGAAGAAAGTATAGTTGTCATACCTCTCAATAAAAAAGGATGAACTTTTATCTCTTCGATGACGTGCCTGGTGATGTAACAATATGTTGTTTTTCTTAGACAATAATTTCACATGACCACCATTGAGCACCAGGTAAAATATCCTTAATCAATAAACGCTTTTCCATCCTTTAAAAATTATTCAATAAAATAATCAGTAAATGTTTTTATATGAAATGAAATTAAATAAAATAATAAGCAAAAAAGTTTTTTTATATGAAATGAAATTAAATAAACTTGAACAAAACAATTCATATACCTTTTGATAGTTTTATACTTCATAATTTGACCAATTGGAAAATTTTATGAAAGACAATATTTCTTGTTTTTTGATCAAGTTTTGAAGACTCAAAAGTTCCTGGAATAATTAGAACTATAACCGATTCAAGAGTCCGAGCTCTTGACAAAGCCACTTATAGTTGTTCATGTGAGAATACGGGCTGATGGAAATAAATTCCAATATAATCAAGTGTTTGAACTTGGGATTTATTTATGGTCATTGTAAAACATAAACAAATAGGGAATTATGTTCTGATAAAAGGTATTCCATTTTGTTCATTCTCCGAATTGCAAAGGAATCTTAGGTATAAAAATTAATTTTCCTTTATGAGATTCAAAGACAATTTCTGCATAAATTATATGGTCTTTTAATTGCCTACGTATCAACCTTGTCCTATTGTATAGTCTCTCAGTTGGACTTAAATTTCTTAGGAGCATAATTGGAGAGCCTTCTTTGGGTAACAGTTTGTTTGGAGGTAGACCTTTAGGATTTAAAGAATTGAGAAAATCTTCATAATCTGCTTGATGCCTTTGGACAACTGTTTTGTCAAAACTCATGTATGAATACAAGCTTAGGTCAGGGAAGATGTTTTGAAGTAACTTGGTGAAGGCAATGGTGCATCAGAAACATGTATTTTTAATTTTTGTAAAAAAATAAAATCGATAATAAAATAAAGGATAAAAAAATTAACCTGTTAAGAGACGCATCCTTGTTATGGTAAGGAATAACTAGTTGTTTTAGCAAGGAAATTGGATCTTGCTCGTTGACTGGTTTTGTGCCTTCTCTTACTCGTAATAAAAATTAACAAAAAGTTGGATTTGATATGGCTCTCATATTTATTGTCAAAGAGAATTTACGCATGTGTGGCCAGAGATGCGAATTTAGAAGACTTGAATCAATTAGTTGTTGTTTTGTTGCTTGGTATATAACTGGCAAAGTTTGACAAAAATCACCACCAAATACAACAATCTTTCCTCTAAAAGGCTGATTGGAGTCTATGATATCTTAAAGTAGTTCATGAAATGCTTCAATGGCTTCTTGTTTTGCCATGGAAGCCTCGTCCCATAAGATAAGACTGGATTCAAAGATCAATTTTGTAGTACTGCTCTGCTTCCTTAATTGACAAACTTTCTTCTTTGAAAAATCAAGCGGAATTTTAAATCTTGAGTGAGTTGTCCTACCACCAGGAAGGATTGATATTGCAACACCCGATGTAGCAACAACAATTGCAACATGACCTTGTGACCGTAAAATTGCAAGAAGAGCTTGATATAAGAAAGTCACTGGGACCATCAATAAAAAAAATCCACCACTTGAAGCCAAAACCGAATGCATAATCAAATCAAATATGTATTTTTACTTGTTATTTAACCTTGAATGTAACAATAAGTCTTCTAGATTGACCTGTATATTCTTCTCACTTTGTATTTCTTTACTAACATGTTCGTGATAGGAAACCTTAAAGCGATAATCAGCAAAATGATAATCACTTAAGCTTTTTCCCATTTGTTTTAGAGATTTATTAATATCTTAAAGGGCCATCATTGTAACGTCCTTAGATGTACATGAATTATAGGAGGAAACTAATCATAACAAAAATCATCTTTGAAAATTTCCCAGAGCTAGTTAGGGTTTGTCGGTGATCAATAGAACATGAGTGTAGCAAATGAAAGTATAAGTGAAGTAGGCATTTGAAATAAAACAGCTTCCTTAAGAGTTTGTTGTATATAAAAATCAGATGCTAGCAGTCCCAACTTCAGTGCAGCCTCCCTAAAATAATTTGTTTTTTCACCATCAACTGTTAACAAGTTATAAAATGATGTTGGTCCTTTAACATGTGTGAGTAATAACCTCAAGTAATACCTTTCTCCTTCTTTAGGGTCAATAGTAACCAACCTTCCTATCACTTTCTTTCGACTTCTTTTAGACCATGTTTTTATCTTTCGATTCCAAACAAAATGTTATGTAAAATCTTTATACAAACATTTCATGCTCTTTGTTTTTATTTGTCAAATTCATCTTGAAAAATTCAGTCAGCATTATTTTGGAGAAGTCAATTGTAGCATCCCACTCTCATAGGACATATACCCGACATTCTGGAGGAATATCCGAGTACGTACCCTACAAAGGTGGCATGTTAGAGCAGTCATGTCACTGCTTATGGCATCATCATTAAGACATAAATATCACATTATTTAAAAACCTAATTCCTCATTTTTATTTCATAAAATCAAATATACATTATAGAATTACATACTTTGTCCTTATATACAATATCAAAGAACTATCAAAGTCTACAACTCTATTACAAAATATGCTATAGGCTATATGAATGAGGAACTATATCAAATTCTATCTAAATTCTTCAGAGTCAGCTGACCGACCTTTGAACCATTTCTTCTATCCAAAAGTAGTACTAGATCTCTTCTAAGTTATCTTATAAAATAGGCCCACTCTCTCGCATCTGCAAAGTCAACGTTGCAATTTTGATGAGTTTTGCGAACTCAGTGAGCTACCAATTATCGATGGCTTACTCATAACACATAACACATAACACATATAGTTCATGTTTCAAGTTCACAAACAATTCATGTCATCATATAATGCACATCTTTGACCAATTATCGAAAAACACCATATAACACTTGATTCACTTATTCACCTTTTACAATCATAACAGTTCATACAATTCACTTCAATCATTCATATAATGCATATTTAATTGTATGTGCAATGTTCATGAGACTCACTTTTATTTATTTCTTTGTTGCGACCGAGTGCCTTTTCACTATCCTGTATCCATTGTGGATACCGGTCACAACTGCCTTTATGTTATCATGCACTCATGTAGTGAAATGCATCATATGTTTTCAATCATTCACTTATGCTCAATTTTGTTTCACATTCACATTCACCATCGGACCTTGTTTCGGCATTCAACAATTAAGTTGAGTATCACATATTCTGTCAAATTCACATACAATGAGTACTTCCAATTTATTATTCATGCATCAACTCCTTTGACATTCCATGTCCGGAATCAACACATTCACATCACATAATAATTCAATTCAAAATTTAAACGCAACAATAAATCAATATGAGACAATCTAGGTTACTCACAGTATGCTCTAAATAGCCATTGCCTCGACGTCCCGGCAATGTTTGGATGTTGTCGTTCTAATTGCTCTTCTATATGATGCAATACATACACATTTACACATTAATAATTTGCACATATTCATGAATACTCAATAATATACATATGTATATGTGATACTATAATTCATGCTCAATGACAATCCCGAGTATATTTCCTTAATTCACATCTTATGATCTTCCATATATCATATCATATGAAACTTAATTATCCTCAGTTTCTCAATCATCTATTCATCAATCATAAGTTGACCAATCCTTTCCTAGCATTATACATCCACACAATTTCCCAATTCTTATTCATTCATACCTAATTCATATTAAGTCAATCCATTCTTCAATCCTAATGTCAATCGACATCCTAAACTCATCAATCACTTAACCACTTACTTAAGCAACCATCTAGGTTCATTTCAAACCTTAATTAAGTCCAAAACACCAAGTTAAGTAAGAACATAGTAGTGCACGATCGTGCAACTCCCTGATAATTCCTCTTTGTTACGATCGTGCTTGTGCACGATTGTTTAACTACCAGAAGACCATTTTGACCAAGAATATGAGGCACGAAAATGAGGTATTTAGGCAATGCATTCTTCTAAAAAAATGCTTCCATATGACTAAAGTTTCTAATGACATCAATTTCATGAAGTTTGGTTTGGTATTCTGCAAGTTATACCCAAAATATTACAGACTGTTCTCACACTGCAATAACACACCATACTAAACTTGAAGCCAAAATTTGAAACCATTAGAGATATAATTAAAATTTGATTCCTTCATGAAAATTATATCCATATGTCTCTAGTTTAATATAAGATTAAAATTATTCCATTTGATATGTACAGATCAAGATATGGCTAAAATACAGATGTATGTTCCATTAAAACACTACAGCTAATATACTCCAGCAATTCTTCTTTCACTTTTCCAGATTTTCAGCTCCTATATGTTACATTCAAACCATATGATGCGTAGTTCATCAACTTTACATCACTTACTCTTCATTCTCACCTCAATTTTTAACTCAATAACATCTATAAACATATCATAAACTATTATTTATCATTTACACAAAAACAGGACATGATGTATTGAATCAACGTCCAACACACTTCAAACACCATTATCACAATCAATCCATCCCTAAATAATCATCATAAATGCTTCTATTAAACAACTCATGGCCAACATTAACACACTAAAATTTAGAACATAAATATCTTTATGTTTACACCCATGTTAAAGCATATATGAAGCTCTATAATCATTTCATCTTTAAATTACCATCACATATGTTTTATTGAAACAACGCATGAAGATTAATATGTAACTTACATGATAAATCTCCAAACACTTCAAAATCACGTGAACCTTAGCTTTCCATGGCTCACACGATCATCAACATGGAGGTGGGTAGAATAGGTTTTCAGTAACAAGATGAAGAGATAGCAAGGATCTTGGGGAAACAAAGTGTAGAAAAGCAAGAGGTCAATGTGATGAGGGTGAGAGTGAGATAGTCGTGAGTGAAGAAAATGAAAGAGATGAAGAAGATAGCATATTGAAATCGTGAAAGACAAAACAAAGATGGTCTTTCAAGAAGAAAATGTCGTGGGTGGGTTAAAAGCAAGGTAACAATTGCATGGTGGGTGTCATGACACTTACCATTTAAAAATCAAATCAACAAGTCATCTTCTTAAGCTAAATAATGTCTCCAAATTTCTAATCCAATTTTCACACAATTTTCATTGTCACATTCTCAACAAATCCTAATACCATTTGCCAATTATTTCAACTGCCATTTGACACTTATTTCTACTACCATAAATCAATTATCTTACTGATTGCGTTATTAATTTTTTTTAGAACAATTGATACTGTAAATTGCTATTGTCATTGTAGGAACCTTAAGGAGAAGGGAGTCGAAAGATAGGCTGAATTGAAGTCAAAAAGAACAAAGGCGCTGCAGGACGTTTGGCATGACAAAGTAGACCTGTCGCCGTGGCGAAACATGAAGAATGTAGGCCGAACTTTTGGGAAAAGTTTGTCGCAGCGAAAGTTAATTCTTTCGCTGCGGTGAAGGATCCAGCAAAGAGCAAAAACCTATCAGGAAAAGTATGTTGCGGCAAACTTATCAGTCGCCACGGTGAACCGTCAAAAACTTGAACCATATTTGGAAAAATCACTCACTGTTTGACCCGACCCACCGATCTGACACTTAAAAACCTACTAAAATAAGTTAGAAGAGACAGCAGAAAAAAGACTCTACACAGCGAGTCGACCACACACACACCTCTCATCTCTCTCACTCTCGACCTTCATCCATCATTTCTGTCCATTTTTCATCATCGCCTTCATCTGTTGCTACTACTATAGATACTATCGATGTATTTACAGTTATGAGCACTACCGAAGTGATGCTTGGCTAAGCACCATTTCCTCTTGAAGATGTAGCGATGACTTGAGTTCGATGGGCTTTAAAGGGGAGTACCTTTTGCATTGTTGTGTTTAACTATATTGTTATGAACTCCTGAGTTAGGATTTATCCCTTGCTGTTAGATTTTCTTAATTATAGTTTATTCAAGTGTTGAACAATGTATTGTGTTATGGATTTGTTTATGTAGAACTTGGAGCTTTAATATATGAAG
>JAOTBA010000203.1:14843168-14853752 GCA_025629845.1 Erythroxylum squamatum
GATTAAAGAAGAAAGAGGAACATTTGATGGACCATCTTCCTTCTTTCATCACAAAACCGAAAATGATATGTCTCATTTAGGTTAATAGTCTTTTCATATAGCCATCTTAAAGACAAATGAGAAGAGTCCCATTTATTGGCTTCTTTATGATTGATTAAAGAAAGAAGTGATGCATTTGATGCAAATCTCTTCTTTCTTTTGATGTTAATTGAAATTGAGAAGAAGTAAGAAGGTGTTCTTGCATTTTTTACTCTCTTCCTCCTATCTTGCATGGTATAGCTGAAAATTGCATGAGAGGTGTCTCATCTTTTAGCTTCTTTCTAAGACAAAATCTCTTCAAGTTTTCTTCTCCTTTCCCACCAAAGGATCTTGTTAACCAAGTTGTCTAAGAAGAACAAGTGGTAAATCGGATTGGCCGAGGATACAATATCGAGAAGAGGATACAATAACGTAAAGAGGATACATCACCTAGGAGAGGATACATTGCAGAGGATAAGATAACACAGCGAGGAGTTAAAGTTGTAGCGAAGGAGTCGGTAAAATTTCTACCATCTTGTTCTTATGTTAAATATTATCCTAATACTGTATCATGTATGGATTGGCATGTTGATTTGGTTATAATGCTTCCACTGCAAAAGTTTGATTTCTAAAAAGTTTTGAAATCTACCGTTTTATCCAAATCGTGCATGCTTTATTTTTCTGATCCAACATATGTATCATTGAAGACGCTCTTCATGACACATATCTTCTCTGGCTAGAGACTCCCGAGTAATAACCCCGATAAGAGGCCCTAGGTATCATTTCCTTCTTTTAGAAGTGATGAATCCTTTATTGGCTGTTCAATTACCGTTGAATACCTTAACCTGTACCCAATCACCACCTTATGAGTAACCCCTGAAAGGCACCAATGAATGGAGTCAGAGCATAGGATCTGAGCACCTCAAGTCAAAGGACACTTACACCGTTGCTATAATGAGACTATCATTGACACTGGAATAGAATATCTATATGATTGTCTCATAGTAGGTCAATCCAATGTACTTAGTACCCTTAGTAAGCATCCACATGCTAAATCTAAACAACTCATGTCGTCTACAGCTTATGAGATCTAGTGCTTGATCCAATCAAGGAGTATAATATGTACTAGTCTATCTGGATTAATGATATCCCATCTCATTAATCCTATGACTAAGGAAAGTTTAGATACTAGCATAATTACACATGATAGGAATCTCATTATCATGATCTCATCATGATTTCCTCCATGCTATGTTTTGTATCAAATACTTCATTAATTCAATTTAAGATCAACATCAAATCCATAAACATATGAACATCGAAATAATGAAAAATACCTTTTTAATCATAAAATGATTTGTACAATAAGCGCTAAACGTGATTGCCTTTAAAGCACTTCTCTAATAACTTCTGGTGAGATTCAGTTAACTGCATGAAAGCAAAATCATGCCTTTTTGGAGAGCCCCCTAATGATTCCAAAACTGCTGCCATTTCAACCAACTCTTTTCCCACGTCAACATTATTATTGCCTTTTGCTTCCATTCACTTAAGTCAAGACAATAATGATCCTTGCAACTTAATTTAAACATTTCTTGTACTAAAGGATCAATCACATCAATAGAGAAAACATAATGATCATCATAAGGATGTTTCATGGCATTAAAAATGTTAAAATGAATCACTTTCCCATCAGATTCCATCGTAAGGGTGCCCTCACAAACATCTGTCTTAGCCTAAGCCGTATTGAAAAATGGTCTCCCCAATAAGATAGGTATGAGATTGTACGAAGTGTCATCATTCATATCAACAACATAAAAATTCTCAGGAAATACTAACTTACTCACTTACATCAAAACTTCCTTAACCACACCATCAGGGTAAGCGTTAGTGTGACTAGCTAATTGTACGATAACACTTGCTTCTTTCAAAGGGTCCAAATTCAAGGAAGCATAAATTGAACGAGGCATAACATTAATTGAAGGTCCCAAATCCAACATAGTTCTATTAATCACAGTGTTACCAATTTTACAGGGAATGGTGAACATTCCTGGATCCTGGCATTTTGGAGGTATCTTCTTCTTAAAAACCATAGATATATTCTCACCCACCGTCACCTTTTCATCACCTCTCAACTTTCTTTTATGCATACACAATTCCTTAAGGAATTTTGCGTACCTCGGTACTCGCTTAATTGCATCTAGCAAAGGAATGTTCACTTTCACTTTTCGGAAAGTCTCTAATATCTCCTTGTCTTTCTCCTCCTTATTCAATCTTGCCAATTTGCTAGGAAAAGGTGGAGGGTTAGTTTTAATGATATTAGGGATTTGAACTTGTCTTCTTTGCCCAACTCCTCGATCTCTTCTTCATTAGCAATCCTTGGTGGAGTTCTCTTGAGACCCTCAATCTCCTTTTTGCTCCTCAAAGTTATAACACTGACATTCTTTGGGTTCACCTCAGGTTGAGAAGGCAGTTTTCCTCCACTTTGTGATTATAGGTGGTTGATCCTCACTGCCATATGAACCATTTGGTTTTTCAAATTTTGTATGCTCGATTTTGCATTTTACTGAAACTGTTGTACACTATCTTGAAGTTTCTACTGTATATACCCTATTGAAATTGCGTCATACTCTGTTGAAGTTTTTGTTGTATACCCTATTGAAATTGAAGATTTTTAGTAGTAAAAGTCTTGATAAAGTCTTCTAGAGATGAACCTGAATCGAAAGAAGAAGCTTGTTGCCTTTGTTGAAATTGTTGTGATCCTTTTGGCCAATTTTGAAAGTAATTCTGCTCCTGTTCCCTTCATAACTCAAATTGGGATGATCTCTCTAGCCTGGGTTATACGTTTGGGAGTATGAGTTGTACTAGTCAGCAAAGTTCCTTCCCGTAGCATTCACATATTCCATACTTCCCTCTTGTAGTGTCAGACACTCATCATTCGGATGGCTCATGTTTGAATATAATCCAAATGCCTTTACTTGTGTTTGTCCACCTACAAGTTGTCTAACATAAGATGTTAGCTCATCTAAACGATGTTTGATAGAAGAAACACTCACCTCGTTCACACAACAAACATCGTTATGAGTGCCAAATTATTTAGTATTAGCAACCATCCACTCAAGTAAAATCTTTTCTTCGATGGGAGTCTTCTTATACAATACCCCATCACTCACTGCATTAACTTGACTCCTCTCCATTGGTAGTAATCCTTTGTAAAAAAACTCGATGAGAAGTTGTTTTGGAATGTTGTGGTGTGGACAACAAGCACATAGCTTCTTGAAGCATTTTCAATACTTATAAAGGGACTTCATTATGTTTCTTTATGCCACAGATTACCTTCATTGTACTTGTTGTCTTCGACACTGGAAAACATTTTTTAAAAACTACCTTTTCATCTCTAGCCAAGTGTTCACACTCTTAGCAGGTAGATCAAACAACCAATCCTTCATTGCATCTTTTAGTGAGGACGGAAAAGCTCTCAACATGATTTGCTCATATGTCACCCTTAGAGGCTTCATGCTTAAACACAACACATCTAGTTCCTTGAGATGCTTATGAGCATCCTCACCTACACGACCGTGAAAATTAGGCAACAAATGTATTAACCTAGACTTAAGCTCAAAAGTAACATGCTCAACAAAATTAGGAAATGTAATGCATAAAGGTCTTTGGGTTAAGTTTGGTGCAGCCAACTCCCTTAATGTTCTCAGATTCACTATTGTTTCTTTGAATCAAGTTCAGGTTCTACTTCCGAAGTTGTTCTTACTTCTCTTATTAATCTCAGCAATGTCCTCTCGATCTCTGAATCAAATTGTACAGGCTCTCCATGAGGAGATCACTAACAAACATTTAAAGATAATAAAATAACTAAAAGAAACGATTATAAACAGATATATACATAAAACACCTACTAAAATCATAAACAAAAATTAAATCACCACACTCCCAGGCAACGATGCCAAAATTTAATAGCACTTGTCGAGTGCATTGTAAAATTTACCAACTCTGCACACTAAAAATTTGTAGTTGTGGTGAGTTAGGATCGTATCCGCAGGAAATGTTCAGCTAATTTTTCACAATGCAAATAATTGATGTAATGGAAATAAAAAGGGGGTTTTGATTTGATGCAATTTATAAAACAAAGTAAACTTAAACTAATGATAGAAAATTTTAGAAAACAATTGAAAATGATGAAAGTGTTGAATATGGGTAAAGCCTGGTTCTTGGATCAATCTCTTCCTAGACATGATTAAACATATCCTATTGTTTTAATGCTTTCACACCTCTCATTGAACTATTCATTGTGGACTAACAATAAATTATGCTAATCTCGATTTTCCTTTAGGTTGTCTTTAATTAATAGACACTCGTTAATTAAACCTAACTATCAAATAAACTAGGAGACGCTCTTTAGATTCAATTGGGCAGCTGCATTATGAAGTAAAAAATGGATCAATATAGGCAGTAACCTCACAAACTTGGGTTATCTAATATAAGTTACATTGTTCTTAACGATTCAAGATCATTAGTGGCTACTAACGAATATCAAATATAACGATTACAAATTATATTCAAAATTCTAGCAATGGGTTCGTGATAAAACAATCCAATGAATGCATTAAGATTATCTTTATGAAACCTGATTCAATCAACATCAAACAACGATAGCAATTCGAAACAAGAGATTCAATATTAAACAAAGATGAGACAAGCTTAGCCATGATCTGGGTGTTGATTTTACCTTCGAACCGGTGTGGGAAAGTTAGCCCTCCATTTTCTCCATCAATCTTCAAGAATCAACCATGAAATCACCTATCTTGTTGAAAACTGAAGGAGAATGAAGAAAAACCTATTCTGTCCATGATACCCCTCTGCCGTCACAACATATGCCTTATATAGTAAAAAGCTAGGTTAAAAATGGATAGCTGGCAATGTCACGCCCTTGACACGCTTGTCATAGTCGTGACAACACTCACATCTCATGCCATGACAAAGATATTCTTCATCCTTTTTGGTGCTTTCTTGTCTCATCTTCATTCTAATCCTTTTCCTTCTTGCTTCATGAAGGCATTAAAGTATGAATCTCGAGAATATGGCTTAACGAGTATGCTTTCAGCTCATTTTAGCTATTATGCTTCTGAATTGTACCTAAAATCAAATATGAACTAAAGTGAGTGTCTTAAGCATTCTAAAGCATTAATTACTAAATGTCATGGATTAAATGTATCAACAATTAAACACGTATCATTCTTGCTCTCTTATTTTTTACCATACACAATGGAGTCCTCATTAACAATTATGAAACTTCACTTACCAACACCAATATATCAAAAACCTTTTTCTACTAATGGGAATTTGATAACCCTTAATGAAACTTCTCATATTCCTTTCAAAATTGCCAAGAATGCTTAAAATTGTGCCTCTTGTAAGTTACACATAACAAGTTTTCTTCTCATATATGAACTCTTTGGGTTTGTGGACAAGTCTCTGCCATATTTGACTATAATCAAACCAAAAATATTGCTTGTGGATTCATTAGGATCAAATATTGCTACTGGTTATTTAATATATAATCTATATAATAGTTAGTCCCCACCATTATTAGTTTTAAGGTGTCCATTAAAGCCTAGAACAAGTTAGAAATAAGATATATAAATTGATTTAACATTGGAATGCTCTCCATATTATCATCTTTGATGAACAATTCAAAGGAAGGAAACTTGGTCACCATATATATAAGTAAAGTGGGGACTTGCAGAGTGAAGTGATCCTTAAATTAGGGTATATGCATCCAGTAGTCTTGCCCACCTTGTACTAAAAGTCAATTCTTGTAAATGTTAAAGTTGTACAATTAATCCCAATTACTAGTAATTATTATTTTAAATTTTCAAATATATATATAAGTAAAAAGTCTTGATCATGATTTAGCTCTTATTAGATATATGTTGCATGATTCCCAAATTATATCCTACACTCTCAATGCTTTGGGTAATGAATTAAAAGAACTTGTAGTAATAATTAACATTCGTGACATATCAACTACATTTAGGACCTCAATGAAAAATTATTTGATGAAGAATTAATAAAAAAAATCATGGTGAGTGAAAAGAAGAAGAAGTGTAGGTTACTACTTAATTCACTTGAAAGAGATCAATTTACAAAGTTCAAGAAGGAAGAAATCCTATTGGTTATAATAATTGAAGTTTTGATATTCATAACTTACCAGTTGAAAAACGGTATGAAACTTAGTAGTTTGATACTGATTTTCAGTACCAGTTAGTACCGACAATTTTGTCTGGTACTGATCAGTTTCGACCTGTATTTAAAATACCAGCCTATCGTAAAGTTTAAAAAATTCAAGGACTTGTCTGCAAAAAAAAAACCCCAAGAAGATGAAGATGAATCTGGGTTTGAGAGAGCAAGAAGAAGTGGAAAATGTGAAGACTTCTCTTCTAGATTTGCCTAACTTGGCCTTGGAAGCAATTCTTGATAAGCTCTCGCCAGCTGAGTTGTGTACATTGGAAAAAGTATGTATTAGTTTGAGGGGTATGTGTATGAGTGATCATCTTTGGGAGAAACACTTAAAGCAGAAATGGAGTAAAGTGAATGAAGGTGCTTATAAGGAATGGCAGTGGCATATGGCTATGGCTTCCAAAAGGAAGCCAACAAGTCTCTTGAATCAAAACAATCAAAAGGGTTTGCTAGGAACTCTTGGCAGTTTTTGGCCTTTTTCTTGGATTAAACCAAATTTTCAAAGTAGATTAAAAGAGAGAGATAACGAGGAAAAAGTCTTTACCCTTTGAAAGCCATTGTTGATATTTTTGTGGTAGCAATGTTGTTGTTGTTGTTGGGTGGCATGAGAGAGATTGAAGCCAAATTAGGGTTTCAGAATTATCTGTCAATTATTAGAGTTTTTGAATTTTGATACAGTTAACAATAATTAGTAATATAATAATTATTATAGATTAATTAAAAATAATAACAATAATTAAGTTTTTAAAATAAATTTACTTATTTTTTAAATGAAACTTATTAATTTAAAATTTTAAAAATTTCATTTCTAAAGTGATAAAAATTGATTGCATTTAATTCACAAAAACTTAATTGTATTTAATAATTATTTGTTATATGATGAAATTATAATATTTTAAATATTTTGTATTGTTCTTAATTTTATATTTGTATGATGATTTCTTTTTTCATATTAATTGTGATTATTATTTATATGTGGAATATCTGAAAATTTTTGTTAATAAAAATAAAAAAACGTGTTGTTATTTTAAATTTTTTATTATTATGATTTTTGGAGATATGATTGATGTAAAATTATAAAGTATAAAATACAATATACTAATGAACTATTTTGTAAATTTAAAAAAATTCAGAAACTATTTTACAAATTTAAAAAATTGTCCGAAACGGTACTCGGTATAACTAATATCGGTACTGTTCCGTACCATAACCCAAATCGATACTAGGACCAGTACGATAGTCATAACATTGATAATAATACCATTTACAATTCTAGTAGTACCTTAAATGAATAACAATTTCAAACCAGCCATCCAAAATTCAATTAATAACAATCCACCTATAACTCTAATTTTCATTGTCGCTAACCTTTTTGGTTTACCTCTCATTAGGAAAATCAAGGTTGCTCTTGTTCTATATGTAAACAGTGTGATAAGCTTAGGCATAGTGCTAGAACATGTCAATCACGACATTAGTTATCTTTGTACTATCCCATACCTTAAGTCAATATTATTGCAGGAGATTTTTCTGAAACTAGTAATAGTAAGAATGACAAAAATAATAAATGGTACTTGATTATGGTGTAATACATTATATCATTACATATATCTAAAACCAAAATGTGCGTTCAAACTATGTTTAGAAATGAAATGTTGTAGTCGATGATGGTAACAATATTGATATCTTATATCGATTCTTCAACAATTAATTCACCTGTATCTCTCTTTACACTAGAAAATAGTTTATGTGCTCCATTGATAAAGAAAAACTTAATAAAACTTTTTCAAAATTTTGCAAATGTCACTTCAATTGAATTTTTCCTTAAACATTTTTTGTGAAGGATTTGACTAAGAGAGCACCTTTGGTGAAAGGCCAGAGTTAAAACAATATGTATGAGTGACTGACGTTTAACTTATCTCTTTAATTATCACACATTAACCCATTAGTTTCAACCGTTTTCTCATCTCATATTTGGCATCAACATCTTGGTTAACGCTCTCATCTTATTCAAAATAAAATATATTAACTAGCAATAATATTAATGTTTCAAAGTCTTTTTGATGTTAATTTAATTTTTGACTCTTCTCTTTACGGAAAAGGTAAAAAAATTATCCTTAAATACTAACCTATCAGTTGTAATAACTATTCCAAGTTATTTATTCATATGCTTAGACCTTGCTTCTATTAGCGCTTTTGTAAATCTTCACTAGTACATGCATTTCTTTGATTATTATAGTAGATATACATCGTTGTAACCTTTTAAGATTAAACCTGATGTGCTTAGCATCTTTGAAAATTTCATTGAACTCATTAGAAATTTTTTCCATACCCAAATTCAGACCTTATGTATAGATGGAGGTGTAGAATATCTAGCTCACCTTGGAATTCAATACTTCTCTACCTTCACCCTATGAATATATTGGATTTGTTAAAAGCAAGCATTGTTTTATAGTCGAAAAAGACTCACACTTCTCTATAATGTAGTCATTCTTTTTCGCGTTTGGTCTCATACCTTTCAGTGAAAAGATAAAGAATCCTAAAGTGCTCAATCTTTTGGAATTTTTTAATTTAATGCTCAAGCTTTTAAATTTTTCAATTGAGGGACCAACCTTTTAAAATCATAACAATTCAATTCAAAACGTTAATTTTTGCTGACGTGACTAATAGATGGATATCCACGTGACATTTAGTAGATATGCTATGCAATCAAAAATAATCTTTTGAACTAAATTGTTAAGGTTGATCACTCAATTAAAAATTTTAAAAGCTTAGGTACTGAATTGAAAAAAAAAGTTAAATACTTTTGAATATTTTATCCCTTCAAAGTATTGTATATCTTAGCAACTATATGCCTACACCGATCGTAAATCATGACACTCCATATAACAAATTGTTTGGTAAAACCCAAATACACCTCTGTAAGTCTATGTTTGCTTTTCAACACCATAATATTCATAAACTCTAACCAAGATCATGAGCTTGTCTATATTTTTTGGGTTCTCTATCTCCCATCATTTCTTTATCTACTTTGACATTACATCAAATAGAATCTTACACTCTTAGCATGTAGTTTTATTAAAATGATTCTTGCTACATAAAACCAAATCATACCCCTCTCACTGAGTCTCTCATCTTGTTTCCTCCTTCATCACTAACAACTCTTTATATAGCTAGTACCGACAAGTACGGGGGTCGATTCTATGAGGACGATAAGTACTAGTAATTACTATTATTCTATTATCTTGCCTAATGATATATGCTTAATTGATTATACATTTATTCCATTACACTTAGTGTTTAATGATATGAAATACTTAAGACATTAACTTTAGTTTATATTTGGTTTTAGGTACAATTCGAAAACGAAAGAGCTAAGTGGGTCAAAAACACAATGTTTGAGTCGTTTTCTTGATATTCCGACTCACTTGTCTTCGTGGAACAAGAAGAAAAAGGATTAGAGCAAGAGAAAACAAGAAAATTGCAAAAAATGAGGAGTTTAAGTCATGAAGGAGAGCTCACAGCCATGCGTAAAATTGTCATGGCCTTGAGACACATCTCATGGCCATGACAATTTTGTCACACCCATGACTCAACATGCATGGGCGTGACTCATTAAGTCATGCCCATGCAGCAAAGGCTCGCAACCATGAGCCCTCAAGGAGGCTGTGCATGGCCGTGAGCCATCATGCACGTCCGTGACATTTGACTAGTTGTCCCGAAACCATACATTTTAGTATGAAAACATCATTTTGATAGCAAAATGTTATGAAAAGTTTGAGGAATCATTTTTGAAGTTGTGAGGTCTCAGTTTTGAAGAAGAGAAGAGACAAAACTCCATTCCCCTGGAGATCCATAGAGGGTTAAGTTTCCCGATGTTGGTTCGGAGGTTATATCAATGCCGAAGAACCCGGTTAAGCATTCTCTCCATCGTGTTTGTTGATCTTTCTCTCTTAGGAATTGGTTATGTTATCTTGTGTTTATTGAATTGGGTATTGTGTAAGAATGATTGAATGCTCTATTTGATTGTTTTTATGTATGAAACCATTGCTAGAATTGAATACACTATGTAATCGTTGTGTTTCTGATTCATTTGTGGAAACTAATGTTTTTAATCATTAGGAATAACATAGCCTAGGTTAAATGACCCGAGCTTGTGTATTTGTTACCTTGATTAATTTGTTTTCCTAACTCATAATCTGGCTATCTTGTAACACCGGATTCTCTGAGCCCTTTTGTATTATTTTATACTTGGAGATGCTACTGTATATTGATATATATATGGTTGTATATGAGTTCAAAGATGTATTTAAATCCTTT
>JAOTBA010000203.1:14898111-14911167 GCA_025629845.1 Erythroxylum squamatum
GTGGATGAGATCGGATTTGATGTTCAACATGAGCATGTGTCCAATCTTCTTTGAAAGGATAGCACGTGTGATCAAGCCGTATCGCTGATGTTTCTCTCTTCATGTCTCCTGTTCTTGATGATCACGGAAACAGCCAGAAACATAAGCGACACATGCTTATGTTGAACAACAAATCCGATTTCATCCACTCCGGAGCTATCCTCTCAAAAGTTCCCAACGTTAAAACACAATATAACAGTGGCTGTTTCCGTGATCATCAAGAACAGGAGACATGAAGAGAGAAACATCAGCGATATGGCTTGATCACGGGACCTGTTAAGGTAAACTGGAAATCTATGATGTCCAGCTTTAGGAGATGCAGTTTGGCTTATGACCTGTCACAGTTACCACGGGACTTGTTAAGGTAAACTGGAAATCCGCTGCTGGAAGTGAAAAAGCTAAAGTACAAGGTAATGAAATGAAAGAACATTAGAAACTACCTGCAATGGGAAGGCCATAGAGGGCTTTTTTCCTGTTGTATCGATGAGATTGATTCAACAAGCCTTCTAAAATTGATTGCAATCTACTATGTTATAACAGATTTTACTAGTAAAACGCGTTGCTCAACTTATCTTGGGCTGCATGTATTCTATTTAATTAGTATGGAAACTCGAAACAAAGTAATATTGTTGGGCTTCAGTACCCAAAAGGTTCATCGGTTCATGGAGCAGTGATTTGCCTTCCAACGGGAGGCTCTTTTTTAGCAGCTCTTGGGTTCGTGCAGCCCTAGTGTTAGAAGTTATGGAATCGAGCCTTTCGATAATTTTATTGGGGAGATTTTGTAGAGACTCATTCATAGACCTCGTGTTAATTGCATGTGTAAGCTCATTGCTGAAATTCATTATAGACAAGTAGAATCAAATTCGTCACTTAAATCTGTTACGTGGCTTTTTTAGAACATGTAAATGACCGAATGTTACATATTTTTAAAAGTTTATTTAGTGTACACGAAAAATATAAATTATGAGTTTTCTTATTATAAAACAAATAAATAATTATTATTAATTAATAGTTGCTTCTTCCGTTTCTAAAGTTTGGTTTATTTTTGGTAATTCTTCCGTTTCTAAAGTTACTCTTGCCCAATCTCCATTTTTATGTTGAGATCTTCAGCCTTTGTTGATCTTTAAGATTTTATTACTTTTTAGTCTCTTTTATTGATTTAGAATATCTGTTGTCCTTTTTGTTTGGCTTACTTTAAGTTCTTGGAGATTAGTCCTTCTATGATAGCCTAAAACTTATTTTTGAACTAAATCAAGTGTAGATTAATATAGCTGAAGTATAATTTTGTATCAATTTACAAGTCTTGTCAGCATAATTTAACTCGAAATTTCTCATTTTAAAGCCTTTTAATAAACAATTGCCAAAAAATGTTTTAAGAGTATTATAAAAACTTTTTTCTGGAGAAATTTGTTATACTAGTTAAAAACATTTTTTTATTTCTATGTTAATATTTCCCAGATGCCTTTGGTATTTTAACAATCATTGGGTTGCTTTAGTTGAATGGAAAGTTGAAATATTCAGATATAATGTTATATTTCAATTTTTTCCCCTTTTTGATGTAAATTTGAGGTTTACATTCGGCTAATTATCTTCTCAAATTCCCTTTTTAGTGGATAATATGGCAGGTAAGGTGTTGGATGTTTGATGAAAGGGGTGTGAGCTACTGAAAATTTTAAAGTTATGGTTTTGATAGATATTAAAGCCAAAAGAGCAATTTAGACCTTAACATTTACACCAAATTCTAAGTTGGACCTAACGTTTCGGAGCATTCACGTTGATCCCTAACGTTTGCAAAATATTTAAATCAGACCCTAACTGGAAGGAAAAACTAACGTAGTTTGGCCTCTGTCAGTTTAATGCCATATGGCAATTTTTTCCCAACATGTAATTATTTTAATTTTATAAAAAGTGGGACTCACATTGATGACATTTTTTTCATTTTACTTCCTTTTTTTTTTTTTTGGGATGAAAAAGGAGGGCAAAACCCTAGAACATAACTAAATAGGACACATTTGCGGAAAGGAGACCCCGCAAATATTTTCCATACAAATGGTAGAACAACTCCAAGGAGGCGTCGAGAAAAAATGAATCCCATGATCCAACTGAAAAGCGTGATTAGCCATCCAATCAGCACAACGGTTGCCCTTCCTATAGGTGTGAACGAAGCGAACAACCCAAGGTTTGTCCAAAAGTAACCGAATGGCAGACAAAAGCTGCTGATCCAGGCTATCCCCAGAAGCCTTCCCTGTGAGAGCATTAACTGCTAAATTTGAGTCAGACTCCACCACTACGGTGGGACAACCAGCATTTCAAACAAGTTGGAGTCCTTGGAAGATACCCCAAAGCTCAGCGGAAGTGACCGAACAGATCCCAATATTGTAGGCAAACCCATGGATCCAGTTGCCCACACAATCTCTAACAACTCTGCCTGCTGTAGCTCGATTAATTGAAGAGCGGAAAGCACCATCAGAATTAACTTTTAACCGTCACATTGATGACATTTTTTTCATTTTACTTCCATTTAAACGTAGCGTATGGAATTTAACATTCAAATGGAAGTGGGTCCCACTTCTATTTAAACACAACGTATGAAAGCCCGAGTTTCCACTTCCATTTGAACACAGCGTTTGAAAGCTTGGAATAACTTGCTGTGCATCATTTTGGCTCTTCCCTAATGCACACCTTCTGGAATTAGTTCCATACACATCATTTTGAAGCAACGAACAACAATATGCACCATTCTTCCTCTTCTTCTTAAGCGAATCCCTAATCCTTATCGCTGCCACCACCTAGAACAATTGTTGTTCATGTATTGTCAATCCATATGGAACAATTGCTGTTCATGTATCCCCACCACCACCTTCATGTCCGCCATTAAAATCACATCCTTCACCACCTCCTAAAAAATGAGGATCAACGCCACAGTTGCGATGAAAAAGGTGGGACTTTTATTTGTTGGCATTGCATCAATATTGCAAATTAGGGTTGTTAGGTTCTTGGTTTTGAAAATTAAACAATTCAAGTTGAGGAATGGTCTCTAATTAAGATGAGGGTTGTGTGAATCAACATAATCAATTTATAGTAACTCAACTTTTCCCATTTTTCTGATGAGTAGTAATAATTAAGAAAGCAGTGCCAAGAAAGAGAGGATTAATTTATTAGAGAGAAAGAGATAATATATAACGTGGACATCTTACTGAATGACCTTATCATCATATGATGCATAAGTGAATGGATGCGATGTATATTCCTAACGTAAGTAAACATCAATCTCCTTAGAGAAAGATACTATGGCGTCCAATATTTGTAAACCTCTCCTTTAAAACGGGGGCATTTTTTTGCCTCTTCAAAACAAATGCTAATTAGGTTCCCTTATAAATGTCAACACATTTCTATTATCGATCAAATGACCAAAGCAATTATAAAACCCTAGGGAGAAATAAACCCCCAATATTAGGCCTTGTGCTAGATGAGTTCCCAACACCTTTCTGCCATAAGTAAAGCAATTGAGTTCTATCCTGAACATGATTTTATCTCCTTTTGATTGATGATGTACCTTTTGTATCCATTCCGCTATATTAGACCGCTGTGTTTCATTGTAATGTGAGTTAAAAGGATTAACATCAGTTATCAAAATTGTGAGTTAAAGGTGTAGTTAAAAAGCAAATGATTGTTAGTCTCTATTTTTAAATTGCATAGCATACATATGGAGTTGATTATGGGGTAAATGCAATTCTTTCCTTGCTTTTTAGTCTCTACTTTATTACTAGCAATAGAAGAAATGTAGCCTTAAGGTGATTTGAAGTAAAGTATATTGGTTTGTGCTATGAAATTGTTGAGGTGTTGTATTTGAGAATTTCTAGCTAAGTTTTGTTGTGAATGCACATGTTTTATCTAAATGATCCCAACCTTAACTGCTAAGTTAGGGAAATACCCTAGAAAGTTGCATATTATAATTAGGATAGGGTTCCAGTTGTTTCCTCTAACCACTCTTTCTACTTTTGGTTGCTTGGAAAGACTAGCTACGAGTGTTATTGAATTGGAAAGCATAAATAAGGGGTCTTGTTGATGTCACATTTCAAACTAAAATCAAGAACTTTTCCCATTTATAATGATACACTTGATGTATGGCATATGATAAAAAGAAATGAAGTGAATGGGTGAATAGCTCCTTTTTGTCTTGCGAGGTTATGTTTCAAGGTTAGTTGATTAGGAGAACTAAGAGAATTAATATAATTTTGCAGTGACTACCCAAAGATATGGATGCAATGTCTTCAATTAACACTATATTAAATTCAAATAATGATTATCTAGTGTTTTATTATGTTTTAAAAGCGTCGTTAATAATTTCATAAAGTGATAACAACCCAGGGAGAAGATTTTATAGATGTCCCAAATATCCCGTAATTTTATGTTTCGATAAGGTAAAATTGTTTATATATATGTTTAATGTTTGTCTTATTAATTATTAATTTTCTTTCAGGTTGGAAGATGTGAATTTTTTTAAGTGATATAATGAAAAATTTAGCGAGAGAGTTTTTGAATTAATTCATAAATTTAAGAAAGAAGTAGGTATATTGAAGAAAGAGGCTCAACGAACCACAATTGAATCAGGTACAACATTGAAAATTGAGGAGCAAATAAAGTTAATGAAAGAAGACAATGTTTTGTTGACAAAAGAGACAAATAAGTTTAAATTCGCTTTAGTGATTATCGTAATATGAGTTTTTGTACTTGTGGAGAGTGTTATAATATGATTTGTTATGGGCAAGTGGAACTAAATTGTAGTATTTTGTTTAAAAGTTGAATTATAAAGAATGAAAAATCCTCATTTCAACTAAGTTGTAATATATTGTGCATTGTGTTTTGTCTTTATTGTTTTGATATTCATGAAGTTGCCTTACTGATGCCTAATTAATAGTTACAAAAATCGTCAACAAGTATATACAAAGTGATTATATCAAATAAACAATTGGAGCAGTATATACAAAAATGATTATATAATTATAAATAATTGGAGCAGTATATACAAAAGTGATTATATGATAATAAATAATTGGAGCAATGCATACAAAAGTGATTATATTACTAAAGTTATTATATCACAATCCATCTGTATACAAAAGTGATTGGATCTATTTGTCCATACGTTGAATGTATTAACTAAAGTTCTAACAACACATAGACAACATTAATATAAAGTTTGCGAATCAACCACAATGCTTCCCTCATTTGCACTTGATTGAGAAGGTTGATCATGTACTGGTTGATTCATGGATGATCTCCTCCTTGTTGCTTTAGTTTGTAATTGTTGAGAAGTTATAATAGGCTATCCTTTGAACCTTAGACCTTTTGGTTCGAAAGACAATTTTAATGAATGTGAATTAACTTTTCCAAACTTCCCTTTAATTCTATGTGAAGAGCTACCAACCTACAAAAAAACATGTCGTTAAAATTATTCATGTGAGAAAGTAATCAATAATGTCATGAATGGTCATATACTCATAATATTGCTTTATTGACTTACTACAACAATATGTTTAACTTGTGAAGAGACCTCAAAGATGACCTAATAATAGATATGAATCAAGGAATGTCATAAATTATCAATAGATATATGACGCAATACATAGTAATGAAAGAATGTTTTATACTTATAGAGATTGCTGAGTAGGTTAAGTTGAACCTTCATTCTTACATTTTCTAGCATTGTGGCTAGAATTGCCACATTTTTCAACATTTTTGTATTTGACCCTTGTAAGTCAATTTATTTGCAATTTTCAACTTAATAAGCTCGTTTACTCCTATCCTTTTAGTTGTTTTAGGTCTTCCTGACATAACTCTTTTAGGTGGGGGTTTATTACCTCTGCATCAACAGTAGGCTAGAAAATTGGACCTCTAATAAGTTGCAACATATGGTCATAAAATGTTAGGAATTTGGACTTCTTATAGCAATCATCCATAAATGCCTCTGGCAGTTGCTTGGAATGGTGAATAGCATTTATAACATGCTTGCAAGGATATCCATAAAGCTCCCATGCCTGACAACTACATGATTGGTGTCTGCCAATCCTTACAATATGCTTGCTAGCACCCTTGGAAACTTCATATGCTCCATCACCATTCCAAAATATTCTCCACTGCATTGCGTCTTTCTTATTCTCCTCCAATTTCTTTATAATCTTAGGTGAAACATCTAACTTCTAACCATGCGTAAATTCTCTCCTATCTGCATTCCTTTTTATCACCATGACTCTCATGGTTTCAAGCATGCTGATAACTACACAATCTCTTGTCAATAAGATCCATCCATTAAAATTTCGCTAATTGGCAAAATCTTACCCATTTCTCCTTAGGATATTCAAGCAATAATGATGCACATCCAGGTTTGATTTTATCTAGTCCTTTCAACTACTCGTTAAAATCTTCAACGTAAGTTGACCACGCATAATTCCAAAACTACTTCAGCAAATCCTTTCGCATCCAATTCATATGTCAATTGTGGTATATGTGCCTAAAACACTTCCGATGAGTGACATATATTAATGTCTCTTCCAATGCCCTAATCAATCCCTATAAAAATAGAAAATATTCAGTTAATATAAAAGTTATACAACAATTAATAAATTATTGATTATTAACACGTAATTATTGCTTATGCTATTATTAATGCGTCTGAAATACTTTTTCCCTTTTTTTAATTACATATTCTTAAAATATACTCAATTAATTTAATTATAACTATTTAGTAAATTAAAATATAATTTCATGTAATTAAAATATTATCATTTAGTTAAAATATAATTAATTAATTGATTAATGAAAATATGATACTTGATTAACAATGGTAATTAGAATATAATAAATTAAATGATTTATTAAATTATACTTTATTTATAAATTAATTATTAATCATTAACTATTAATCTTATTTAGTTATAATTAATAATGATTTAACATATTATTAATTAATTGATGCATATATATAGGTAAGTAGTCACGCTTGTGACTTAATATTCATAGGCATGACTGCCATGTACTGTTGTGACGTGCATCTTATTTAATTTTTACGGGCAATTAACACTTATACAATTTTATAATATTTTTTATTAAATATATAAATAATTAAGTATTGATTTATTAAATATAATTAATATATTCCTTAATTAATTAAATAGAATTAGTGCTATATTTTTCATTTCTATTAAATATAATATATATAATTAATTGACTAATTATAATATATTATTGATTAACAACAAAATAATTAATTGATTAATTACTTAAAATAAAATGAAATTTTATTATTCTAGGAGTCACAAGCATGACTTAAGCGTCACGCCCATGAAAAGTACTACTTTTTAATTATTTAATTAAATAAAATTAATTAAAACATAATTCATAATATTCAATATATAATAAAATAATTGACTTATTGATTAATAAATCAATTATTGATTATTAAAACGTAATTATTACTTATGTTATTATTAATGTATCTGAAATATTTCTCCCTTTTTTAATTACATATTCTTAAAATATCTTTAATTACTTTAATTATAACTATTTAGTAAATTAAAATACAATTCCATGAAAATAAAATATTATAAGTTAGTTAAAACATAATTAACTGATTCATTTAAAAAAATGTGATACTTGATTATTAATGTTAATTAGAATATAATAAATTAAATGATATATTAAATTATACTTTATTTATAAACTAATTTTTAATCGTTAACTGTTAATCTTATTCAGTTATAATTAGTAATGATTAATAAATTATTAATTAATTAATGTATATATATAGGCAAGTAGTCATGCCTGTGACTTAATATTCACAAGTGTGATTGCTATTTACGGTTGTGACGTGCATATTATTTTCTTTTTACAGGCAATTAACTCCTATATAATTTTATATCATTTTTATTAAAAAATAATTAAATAAGTATTGATTTATTAAATATAATTAATCTATTCATTAATCAATTGAATAGAATTATTGCTTATATTTTTATTTTTTATTAAATATAACAAAAATATATATAATTCATTGACTAATTATAATATATTATTGATTAATAACAAAATAATTAACTTATTAAATACTTAAAATAAAATGAAAATTTATTATTATAAGTCACGCCCGTGAAAAGATATATTTTGGATTTCCTTAATTAAATTAATTAATTAAAACATAATTCATAATAATCAATATATAATAAAATAATTGATTTATTGAAATCTTGTTAATTAATTATTGATTATTAGCACGTAATTATCACTTATATCATTATTAACGCGTCTGAAATATTTTTCTCCCTTTTCTAATTACATATTCTAAAATTATCTTTAATTAATTTAATTATAACTATTTAGTTAATTACACTATCATGAAATTAAAATATTATCAGTTAGTTAAAATATAATTAATTAATTGATTTATGATTAATAATGATTATTTATTAATTGATGCATAAATATAGGTAAGTAGTCACGCTTGTGACTTAATATTAACAGACGTGACTATCATGCATAGTTGTGACGTGCATCTTATTTTCTTTTTACCGGCAATTAACACCTTTATAATTTGATAATTTTTGTTAAATAAATAAATAATTAAGTATTGATTTATTAAATATAATTAATCTATTCCTTAATTAATTAAATAGAATTAGTGTTATATTTTTCCTTTTTATTAAATATAATATATATATATATAACTAATTGACTAATTATAATATATTATTGATTAACAACAAAATAGTTAATTTATTAATTACTTAAAATAAAATAAAATTTTATTATTGTAGGAGTCATAGGCGTGACTTAAGTGTCATGCCCATGAAATGTTCTATTTTTTAATTCTTTAATTAAATAAAATTAATAAAACATAGTTCATAACAATCAATATATAATAAAATAATTGATTTGTTGAAATCATATTAATTAATTAATCAATTATTGATTATTAACACGTAATTATTACTTATGTTATTATTAATGCGTCTAAAATATTTTTCCCTTTTTTAATTACATATTCTTTAAATATGTTTAATTAATTTAATTATAACTATTTAGTAAATTAAAATATAATTTCATGTAATTGAAATATTATCAGTTAGTTAAAATATAATTAATTAATTGATTTATGAAAATGTAACACCAGATTCTCTTAACCCTTTTGTATTGTTTTATACTTGGAGATACTAGTGTCTATTGATATATATATGGTTGTATATGAGTTCAAAGATGTATTTAAATCCTTCTGGGTATATATACCATCGATTTGTAATGTTATATTCCCTCACATGAACTTAGAGTTCATTGATATGCGAAATCTTGGAGATTTCTGATTTGTAAGCTTTTAAGTGTGTAAAACGGAGTCCATTGGATGGATATGACCGTGGTGGTCGAATTAAATGTGTTCTAGTGGCTTAGAGGTGATTAGACATGATTTATAGACTTAATGGACACTTAGAAAGCTTAATTAGAAAAGTTGATGTACATAAGGACATATCAACAAAATGTTAAAAGTAAAGGAGTTAATTGTAATTTTTCAATTCTTGGAGGACCTATTTGTAATTTTATAAAGTTAAGAGGCTTAATTATAATTTTCAAAAGTTCGAGGACCAAAATGAAAATAAAAGTTTTGGTTATTCCCAAATTTTGGGCTTAATTGCAAATTTAGGAAAAGTTTGGAGGGTATAATGGTAATTTCACATAACCGAAGGATAAAAAGGTAATTTCACCATATTTTGGTCAAAGAAGAGTCAATATTCTAGACCCTTCTTCATTCATGGTCGTGCATCCCATTACTTAAACAATCTTGTTTTAATTAAAAGAAAGGAGAAGAAAGGACAAAGAGAGGAAGAAGAGGAAGTTTTGGCCATCACCAAAATTCACCCTTCTTTTTTATTTTTCAACTCAAACCAAGGTGTTCTAAGCTAACTTGGGGTCAAGAAACTCAAATCTATCATTATATTTAAGAAATTCTCAAAGGATTTGAAGATATCACTTAGGGAAAGTATAGGTAAATTTTGTCTCATCTCTCTCTACGTTATGATTTTGAGTTTGGTGTTAAGATATGTTGTTCTCCATGCTTAAATATACATGAAACATAGTTTAGGTGAATGAAATGTGTCATGGAGAGGGTTCTTTAAGTCAAAACCGAAATTGTCCCCTTTAGGTGAAAGTTTGTGGATTTTTGAATATCTTTTGAAATTAATGGTCTAAATGAATTCTATGATCTTAATTATACATGTATGATGTGAATTGATGATGAAGAATGAAGAAGATGTGTGTTGGTTATGTTTAGCTCGAAATGATGGAGAAGAAGTGGATTAAGGTAAAGAGTTGTACAATTGATAAAATGTAGCTAAAATGAAGGAAATTGGTTGGAATGAAATAGTGGAATTTGTCATCGATTAGAAGTGTTACTATATGATATGATAGGAGCATGAATTATTATGATAAAGTCTTGGAAATGTGACTTGAAAATCATGCACATTAGGTGTTTGATAAAATGCCTAAGTGAACTTGGTTTAGGATTTAAGGATTTTGATGGTGCGCATTGGCAAACACTTTTATGTCAACTTAGAGTGAACTTGAATTGTTGCTTAGATTGATAAATAATGGCCTAATATGCTTGGATAAAGATGTGCTTAATTATGTTTTGAAAATGAGTAAGTATGGGATTAAAGGCATTAAATTCCTTAGAAAATGCAAAAGAGAAGCTAATATAATGGTGTATAAATATGAAATTTATGTTTAAGTAGTAATTTCATTATATGTCTTTTTATGTATAAAGGCTCAGGAGCTATGAATAAAGGAGCTCGTACCAAGGATTGTTGAAGTTAAGGGAGTGTACACCTTCTTTCGAGGTGAGTTGGGAAACCATATTTCTCATATGGGATTAGATCACCCTAAGATACGTATGATGACTTGTATGTGAATTTTGAACATAGGTAATGCATAATAAAATTGAAATTTCAAATGGGATGCTAATATGCTTATGTATTTAATAAATGGCATTGTTTTGAACAACTATGCATTTGGATTACAAAAGATGGATTTTATTTTATGAGAAAATGTTTTGAAATTTACATATGCATAATTGAGTCATGTATGATGCATGTTTTTGTTCTCTTTTGGGTTAGAGCCATGGCATGGTTTCCTTTTTATCGGTTAGATCGATAAATAAAGTCATGATTAATTGATGTACATATATGGGTAAGTAGTCACGCCTGTGAATTAATATTCACAGGCGTGACCGCCATGCACAGTCGTGACATCTAACTTCTAATTCCTTAATTAAATAAAATTAATTAAAATATAATTCATAATAATCAATATCTAATTAAATAATTGATTTATTGAAATCTTATTAATTAATTAATTAACTATCGATTATTAACACGTAATTATTACTTATGTTATTATTAATGCGTCTAAAATATTTTTCCAACTTTTTAATTACATATTCTTAAAATATCTTTAATTAATTTAATTATAACTATTTAGTAAAATAAAATATTATTTCATGTAATTAAAATATTATCAGTCAGTCAAAATATAATTAATTGATTGATTTATGAAAATGAGATACTTGATTAATAATGGTAATTAGAATATAATAAATTAAATGATATCTTAAATTATACTTTATTTATAAACTAATTATTAATCGTTAATTGTTAATCTTATTCAGTTATAATTAATAACGATTATTATATTATTAATTAATTGATGTCTATATAAGGCAAGTTGTCACGACTGTAACTTAATATTCACAGGCCTCACTGCCATGCACGATTATGAGAGTCAAAGGAGTGACTCTCATAAGAGTCAAAGGCGTGACTTAAGTGTCACACCCATGAAAAGTTCTATTTTCAATTCTTTAATTAAATATAATTAAGTAAAACATAATTCATAATATTCAATATATAATAAAATAATTGATTTATTGAAATCTTATTAATTAATTAATTATTATTATTATTGACATGTAATTGCCACTTATGTTATTATTAATGCATCTGAAATATTTTTCCCACTTTTTAATTACATATTCTTAAAAAATCTTTAATTCATTTAATTATAACTATTTAGTAAAATTAAATATAATTTCATGTAATAAAAATATTATCAGTTAGTTAAAATATAATTAATTAAATGATTTATGAAAATGTGATACTTGATTAATAATGGTAATTAGAATATAATAAATTAAATGAAATATTAAATTATACATTATTTGTAAATTAGTTATTAATCGTTAATTGCTAATTTTATTCAGTTATAATTAGTAATGATTAATATATTATTAATTAATTGATGTATATATATAGTAAGTAGTCAAGCCTGCGACTTAATATTCACAGGCTTGACTGCCATGCACTGTTGTGACTTACGAATTATTTTCTTTTTACGGATAATTAACACCTATATAATTTTACAACATTTTTTATTAAATAAGCAATTAGTTAGGTATTGAGTTATTAAATATAATTAATCCATTCAATAATTAATTAAATACAATTAGTGCTTATATTTTTCATTTTTATTAATACAATATATATATGTAATTAATTGAGTAATTATAATATATTATTGATTAATAACAAAATAATTAGTTGGTTAATTACTTAAAATAAAATGAAAATTTAATATTATAGAAATCACAAATGTGACTTAAGTGTCAGGCCCATGAAAAGCACTATTTTTTAAATTTTTAATTAGATAAAATCAATTAAAACATAATTCATAATGTTCAATATATAATAAAATGATTGATTTATCGAAATCTTATTAATTAAGTAATTAATTATTGATTATTAACACGTAATTATTACTTATGTTATTTTTAACGCGTCTGAAATATTTTTCCCTTTTTAATTAAATATTCTTAAAATATCTTTAATTACTTTAATTATAACTTTTTAGTAAATTAAAATATAATTTCATGTAATTAAAATATTATCAGTTAGTTAAAATATAATTAATTAATTGATTTAT
>JAOTBA010000203.1:14914773-14925597 GCA_025629845.1 Erythroxylum squamatum
CTGATTTAATGTTAGATAATCTTTTCATGCATGCTTATGCTGTTATATGATTCTGTATGATGAATTGTCACTTCATGCATAGATTAGTTATTACTCACTAAGCTATATGCTTAGCACGGTGGATTTGCCCCGTGTAGGTTCAGAGCGAGGATTATAAAGATTGGGACAAGTCAACCGCAATGGCCACTAGAGTCTGAGTCTTGTTTTTATTAAAATGTATTCTGAGTTTGTTTTGAGCTTGTATCTGATGTATATGACTTTTGAATTTGTTTGAAGGTTTGTAATAACCTTAATACATGTTGGTCTTCGAATTTATGGTTTGTAACATGATAGGCACAGTATAAATGATATGTTATGTAATGTATGTTTGCTTGAGATTATGGGAATGCTTGTATGTTATGTTTCGTGTGTTTTGGATTTGGTTTTGGTTCTATATTATCTATATTTGTGTGTGGCACTTTGCATATCCTCCCAGGGGGTATGTAGGGTGTCACAGCAAGTATGTGTCAAGATCTGATGGTTTTAGAGCAAAAAGTTTGAGCTTCCTGCTTTTCATCTCTGTTGACTATTTTAGTATGATTTTACAGCCAGAATCCTGTATAGGAATTGTTGATGTATCAGGTAGGTTTAAGTTGTCATGATCTCCATCTTCTCATATGATAAGTACATATAAAAAGTTTCATGCTTTTCAGGAGTAGGTGGTGCTAAAAATGACACTTGTTCTTCCGATTGCCAATTTCAAGCTCTTTTTAAGTACTTAATAGGCATGAAATTATCTATTGTTAGTCAAACTAAAGGAATTTGCATCTCACTCTGCATCAATCAAGTGGTAATTCATATATGGATTCCTCAAGTACCTGCAGATGTTTTACATTTTCCTTTTCAGTAAATAGTCGATTACTTTTCTAATTCTTAATATCTGATTAATTAATGCTTTCAACTATTTGAAATATGCATTTTTTTTTCTCAATTTTAGTGGAACTCAATTTTTGAAAAATGCAATGACGTGAAAAACATTATAATTTCCAGAAGCCAGGTCAAATTGATCATAAGGTTGAAAACATAACTTGAATTGGTAGAACTATAGCAAACAGATGGAAATTTTGTCAAGCTATTCAACCTCTTCTTGTGGTTGCAGTGTAACTATATTAAGCACAATTATTTGAAAACTTTTCATGTGATTGTTGGGCATACAATTGTTTCCTTTTTGACTTGTATATGTTTAAAAAAATGCTTCAAAAGCTAAAGCATCAAGCATGGCCTTGGTTTTCTCTTTTACTGCCATGAGTTTATGTATATCAATACTAAGGGCACATAAGTTCATTATACCTTCTATTTACTAGTTTCTGATTAAGGTTGAATTCAGCATAAGTTATACCTTTTATCCGTTGGTCAATTTTTGGCCAACTACTGAAGTTTAAGTTCAAATTTCCTAAAATATTTTCTAGGCTTAGTTTTAGCAATTGTGCTTTGCTTTCTAATTCTGATGCCACTCATCTTTTGGACTGTTAACAGATTATGCATTCAGTCTAACATGGGTAAAGAAGGCAGCTGGAGAGGAACAAGAGCTGTTATATCGTGTTTCAACGTTGGGAACTTTTGAGAGGATAGCTCCGGAGTGGATGAGATCGGATTTGATGTTCAGCATGAGCATGTGTCCAATCTTCTTTGAAAGGATAGCACGTGTGATCAAGTTCGCTGATGTTTCTCTCTTCATGTTATCTTAAATGGAAACAGAAGGAGACAAATCGTGAGAGACGTGAAATTTCAAAATCTGAACAAAACCTTAGATTGGAAAAATGCCAAGAAACCTGACCTTGAAATTCGTTTTTACTGGAGTGGATGGTGATTTCTGAGGCAAGCTTGTGAGAGACAACGAATCTCTTTCTTTTTCTTTTTTGTTTTTAAATCTCAGGTCATACTTGATAGATAAACAAGAAGAACCAGAGAATAATAAGAAGGTACGAACACTTACTTAGCTAATTGAAAGATGGTGAGTAGAGCAACAAATTGGCGGGGCGCAGAAAAAACACAAAAAGTGACGGCGGAGTATTTGGGGCGAGAGAGATAGATGCTAAAAAACACAAAAAGAGAAGAGACGGTGGAGTATTTGGTGGAAAAGAAAATGTTTTAATTAAAACAAAGGCAAACCTCTTTTGCGACGTTTTATCGTATAAAACGTCGCTATTTCTATTTTGTGACATTTTATCGATAAAACGCCATAAAAAATATTACACATTTGCGACGTTTTATAAATTTAATTTTTTTGTGACTTTTTCATAATCTATGACGTTTTATTAATAAAACGTCGCAGATTATCTTATTTTCTTGTAGTGTAATCATAAATCACGTAAAGGATATATACATTACATAATATTTACATAATATCACGCCAATACATACGAATAAATACATAGAAAAACACAACAAAATAATTTTCTGGTTGTGTAATCATAAATCATGTAAGGATATACATTACATAATATCACGCCAATACATACGAATAAATACATAGAAAAACACAAGAAAATAATACCTTATTTTCTTTAGTTTTTCTATAAAACTAAATTGAATAATATGAAATTAGAAAAAATAAAAGGATTAATTTTTAAGATGTTATTTTGTGGATATCATATAACAAAGGGGTGACTTAAGAATTTTTTTTAAAAGAATGATCTTAATGTTAATATTTTGAATGCAAGTAATTGATATTTCATTGGTTCTTATGACAATTTGAGTGTCTAAATTAAGTACAAAAGTTGTTTACCTTTTGTTGTTGGTAATATTTTACTTATTTTTTTTTAAAAAAAAGAGGTGATATTGCTCAAATGAGAATAAAGTGAAGAATTTAATTAGACAAATTGTAAAGTATTATGGCATGTTCAAATTAGTTTTTCAGGCTATGTTTTCACGTGGAGCAACAAGAGATATAAAATATTTGATTAGGTACAAATGTCTTTAGATAGATTACTTTGCTTTAAAAGTTAGATTCATATATTTTTCATTCAAAAGTTGTTCATGTATATACAATTATAAATGATCACTTTCCAATACTAATTAAATTCTACTTCTTGTATGAATTTTAGGTTTGAGAAGATGAGGATTAAACATTTTATTTTTTATTCATAAACGGTGATGGTTGGAATATTAAATATATCAAAATTTAGTTATGTGCAAAAGTCCATAAAGGAGAAGGGTAAGTATTTCAAATATCTTGTAGTATACTAAAATATTAATTTCCATGTTGTAATATTAGATATCATGACTAATAAAAAATGTATGCTCTACGTATTATATTAAATGACATAACTTGATTGCACTGAGTTTAATACTTAGAGTTTTAACCTTAAAATGTATACATATTTTAAGAATAATCTAATTCACCATAAATATAATTTGAAAAATATGTTATGAAAATATTTCTTATAATTTTTTATGAAAAATAGTAAAACATAAAAACACAATTAAATATTGTAAAATTTTGTAAGGCTCCCTAAAAATGTTTTGAACATAATGACCAAGTTCATTTAAGTTATCATTAATAGTGTTGCAATGAAATATACAAGTATATATTATAAGATATATATTTGATAAATTGTTAAAAAGAAATTTTTTTGACATAATTGAATTATATTTTCTCTTATAGCTTTAGATTTATATTCTATAAATTTTTGAAAGGGAAAAGATTTTATAGCGCCGGTTAATTAAAATTATGAGTTTGCAATAAGAACAACTGTTTTTTTTGCAAGATCTAAATGTTGAGCCTTTTTTTTAATGATGCATAAAAATTAAAAATTGTACTCTTAACAAAATAACTTTGAATTAATGATTGTTTATTGAGAAGGGTCAAAAAGACAAGTGTTCATATGCATCTTGATAAGGTTTCAAGTGGAAATTGTTCCAATTTGTTGAAATAGAATTTGGTAAATGAAATTTTTGAGTTTTAATATGAAAATTTTCTTATTGAATCAATAATATAACATTATCTCCTTAATTTAAGGAGAGATAATGAAAATAGACTCAAATTTTGAGTATCATTAAGATTCACACTCGATGTGATTGTTGTTGTAGATAATGAAAACAGAAAGGCTTTGAAACTTGATAAATTGTAAGTATATGATCGTATTTATGGAAGCTTTGGTACAATATATAATGGTAAACTTCACAAGTCTAATTATAATATGCATCTCATTTAAACTCTACTTATCTTTATTCTTTAATTGCCATGGGCCTGATTTCAATCAAAATCGCAAGGCATAAAACTAGCCGTTGGAGACTAAATGGCAAAACAGACAATATGAGTCACTTGCAACGTTCGAAAACGTTCGCCTTTCTTATAAAAACGCCTAAACCCCCGTCATTAACCAAACTATCATCTCTCGCTCTCTCTCTCCCCCTCTCACTCCTTCTCTCTAAAAATCCAAGAAGAAGAGACAAAGAAGGACAACTCTGCACTCTGCACCCTCTTTTATCTCTTCTTCTCCTAAGTTTTCTTGGGAACTTCTCTTTCAGTATACCGCCTTTCTATTTCTGAAACTGAATAAAGGGTAACGAAGCAATATGGCAACCGTTAATGGATATCAAGCAAACACCGGAATGTCCGCTACTGGAGGGCCGTCGTCCAAGCAGAGCGTGGTTCCGCCGAAAACTGTTGACTCTCAATCTGTGCTCAAACGGTATTTTCCTATTACAAAATGTTCTTTTTCCTCCTTTCTGATTATGCTTATCTGGGTCATAGTGCTTCTTTTTAAAGTCTGCCTAATTTGTTATGTCGGCTTTTCAGACTTGTATTGTGTGCGGAATTTATTTTTGATGGCATGCTTTGTTCGTTTTTGTTTCTCAAGATTTCTTGCTTTTTTGAAGCGTTAGATTTTGTTATTTTGAGGGGGCTCATTATCTTCACCCTTAACCAATTTACCGCCTTTCTGTCAATTTCTTTGCTCGTCTTACATGTTGGTGTTTCGATTGATCTTAAGATGAGCTGTGTCATAAGTTGGCTCCTTATTAGCTAATTGATTGGCTTTCAAGATTGATCTCCCATTCATATATGTTAATATTAGTCTAACTTTGTTTTTTTTTTTTGTGTGGAACAGGCTGCAATCAGAGTTGATGGCATTAATGGTGAGGACAGTGGATCCTCAGCTTTTTCTTTCTCATTTATATGAAGATCATCTTCTCTTTTTGTTTTTCAAGTATCTGATTTTGGATTCACAAACTAAAGTTAACTTGCGTACATTGAATTGAATCGCGACTTTTTGGTGATTGTTGATTTTGGATATGCAGATGAGTGGAGAATCTGGGATATCTGCATTCCCTGAGGAGGATAACATATTCTGCTGGAAAGGAACAATTGTTGGAAGCAACGACACAGTCTTCGAAGGCACTGAATACAAGCTATCTCTATCTTTCCCTAATGACTATCCTTTCAAGGCTCCCAAGGTGAAGTTTGAAACCAGCTGCTTCCACCCAAATGTTGACGTATATGGCAACATTTGCTTGGACATCCTTCAGGTAAATAATTGTGTTGATATTTTTATGAAGATGCCTTAATTGTGTTGCTTGCCATTTTTTGTTATGCAAATGCGTCTCCAACATCACTTTCCTGTCTTTTACAGGACAAATGGTCGTCTGCCTATGACGTTAGAACAATATTACTGTCTATCCAGAGTTTGCTTGGAGGTAAAATGCTAGTTTTTGGGGTTTGACGTTAAATAAACATCTCAATTTACTATACAAGGTTTAGTTTAACTATTTTGTGACCTTTCAGAGCCAAACATAAGCTCTCCTTTAAATACTCAAGCAGCACAACTCTGGAGCAATCAAGAAGGCAAGCACTTCATTTTTCAATATAGTTGAAACAATTTTTTGTTTCACGATGTAAAACATCTGAACCATTATGTATCTGCCCTTTCGTATTACAGAATACAGGAAGATGGTGCTGAAATTGTGTAAGCCTTCAAGTGCATAGTTAGACAAGAAGCAATGGTCTTGGGTGCCGAAAGCTTTTTGGTTACATTCATTGAACAACAAGTGAAGGAGAATGAGTCTTCTTTGAATTTTTTTCTTTTTTTCTTTCGTTCACCTTGGTGTGCTTGAGTTCGTATACAACAGCGCTCTCTTTTACCTATCTGGATGAATGTAAAATGGTTTTAATAAACAGAAATCATAACCATAGTAAAAATGGCGCCTAAAATTTAACCAACGAGAACATAGAGCAACGAGAGAACAAACAAAATTCAGGAGAAAAAGAGGGTAGCAGCTACTGTTGTTTAGATGAAGTGAGTTGCCTCAGGTTGTACTTGGCCAATTCCTTGTACTTCTCAACAACCCCGACCAAACACACAGTCTGACAAGTAAACAATTATAATTAATCTCACAATTGTAGCTTTACTTTCAGTTTCAAACTTAATACAATATGCCTGTGGCACAATAAAGGAATAAAGGACTTTCTTACCTTGACAATTTCAACCACAATCGTTTTGTCCGGATTGTTAAGATCGACTTTATGAGGTGCAGGAACAGATTTTGCAACAGCATTTATGATTTTCATCCTGTCAATACCAGTGTTTGCACGGGCCTCATATAGAACTGCAAACTGCAACATTAGGGATGGACACATTTTACTAAAATTATATCGCCCAACTTTTAGTTTGATTCAACATATGCAACACTGAAAACTAGCAAACACTAGTGCACAAAGCATTAGTTTGCAGTCCCATAACACAATTTTGAGAACTTAGAGAGAGAATTTTATTGAAGCAAATATGTATGGACATTTTCCTCTTAATCTGAATTTAATTTGGACGATGGCTAGTAGGTGTCGCATGGTTTTGAAGCCTGGTATGTCTATGTCTTTGCTTGATCTCAATACATAGAATAGAACACAGTACCTTCTGTGAGTCCCTGGCATCCACAGGAAAATACTTCTCCACTATAGGTGCAATTGCTCTTGTAATTTCCTCATCAGAAGCATAGCATGAAATTTCAACTGGTAAAACCCTTAAGATGAACCTACATGCCACAACAAAGTAACTTTACAGTGCCAAAAACGAATGTATCAAATACAAGTCTACAATCTTGGAACAAGGAATGAATGATTAGTGAAGCAAAAGAAAGCATTACAAAACGTGGCAAGAACATCTATTATTGGCATAATTTCACAAATTTCAAATAAAGAAACTCAGAAACCATGAACCTCGACATGTGTTTCCTTGTTGAAGCAGCAGATGTCATCATGTACTGTACAATGTCTTTAGGGGAAGGGTCACCATCTCTCTTGCGCATTTGAACAAAGACAACGCCATTACAACCTGAATCAATGTTCATAAAGCGCCTCTGTTTGAAGACAACAATAAGGCGAAATCATGGAACCAACCAAGAGAAATAAGGAACCAGGCAAGAAAACACAAGAAGAAAGGTGCATAAGCTGGAGAACACAAGATCACTAATACAAATTCCCTTTATTTTCTATGTGAAGGTCATTGTTACAGTCTGGTGATTATTATTTACCTTGTTCTTATCTCCCAGATCTCTGAGTTCTTCTTCAATGAGCTTATCAATGGATTTCTCCTCCACTTGGTCAAGTGTTCCACTTTTTGTAGCAGAATAATCGATGCATTGTTTCTTTATTGGTGGTTCTGATTCATTTGGTAGATTACCATGACTTTTACCATGCTCTTCATCATCTTGTGTCATTTTTCCTGTATTTTTTTCAGGGCATGCATTCTCCGCCCCATCTGGTTTATTTCCACATTTCGACCCTCCCGTCTCTTCCTCCTCATCACTATTTACTTCTTCTGCCAGCCCTTCCTTCCCCTCCTCCTCTTCCTCTTCATCATCAGAATAGGTGAATGTAATCTTTTTGTTTAAAGGTTTATTAGAAACCTGTGAAATCTTCACATTTGTGCCCATACTACTCACAAGCTCCTCATAAAACTGTAGAAAAATGAAAAGAATATAGCAGTATCCTCCCATGTACCAGAAAGAGAGGTTATTTAGTAGTCTAATTTACAGTTTAAATAAATTAATCAATTCCATGCAGTCTTTGGGCTATAGGATGCTGATAATGGATTTCTTCATCAGAGCTCAATGGTAAAGGAGAACTTAGAGTAAACTATATCGTTGTCATTCTCATGCGTAGCGAAAGTTTTGCCAAGTAAATTAATTTCCAGTTTCCAACCTCATCTCAATCTTGTCCGATATATGTCATGAAAACCAATAAAACGTCATACTGTTTCCCTTTTCAAAATCATCTCCATCGATGTACAGGAATAATTATTACACTACTCGTGCCATAGGGCAAGAAACTAAAGTAAACGAATTTCAATTTGGCAAGGAACACAAATACCCAAATGACAAACAAGCAATAAAATGGAAATAAATGATAGAAAAAACAGTAGAAGTAGAAGAGAAAGTTAATAGGAAAATACGGACAGAGTCAATAACGTTAATGGCTTCAAAAGAGGCCTGATGCTCCCTTCCACCATCACAAGTGATAAAGAATCCTTGAACTCCTGGTCTTAAAGGGTATGACCCTTTCTTCTTCACTGGTTTCTACAAAACGAATAACAAGCAACATGTCAATCAAAAGCAACAAAAACAAGCAAAGGGCATTGGATGCAAGAATAGATACATTGCTCGGGAGATAGCGCTGCTTTCTCTTCTTGTTTCCGGCGGTGGTTGTGGATTTAGGCCTGCCTTGGGTGGCCATAGAATAGAACCGTGAGGGGAGAGCTCCAGCGAAGTAGGTTTGGTGGCGAATAGCGAGCAAGTGCAGTTTGTAAAGCACAAAAATGGACCCAACAGACTAAAAGCTCCGGTCCAAGTCCAATTATTGTTGAGTTGAGCTTTTTCATTCTAAAATCCAATCTTTTAATGTTCTTCTGCTTTCTTGTGATCTAATTATGGTTTCTATGTGTATTAAGTATTATATACTAAGCATGGCCGGGGATCCAACGGCCGCAGTTTATTACCATAATCGAACGGTGCAATCGTCCTCCTCTTCTCTGCTTCTCTCTCAATAAATTGAAACCAATATTTTCTCAGCATGCACGACTCATGAGGGATTGGATGTTGGTTAAACTTGTGGTTGAAATTAGAACATAACTGACTTGAGTCTCATCAAGTATCCGTTCAATGCAGGTCTTGGAAATTGGCAATACTTAACACCAAATGTTCTTCCCATCAAATGGTCTCAATCACGTCACTTTGAAAAAAGTAGGTCATAATTCACACACAAAAATCGAAGAATGGTACAATTGGGAAAAGAGACACCGAGATCCTTTATCTCAATTTTCTCTCTGTTTCTCGATTGTTCGATCTCTGCAGTGAAGAAGAACCAATAACTGCAAACATGGCGAGCATTGTAACTACAACTGCAGCTAATGAGCCAGAGCAACAGAGCAAAGAGCAGGAAGAGGAAGAGAACGAACCAACCGCCGATGACGAGGACAGTGGTGTTCAAGTCGCTCCGATCATCAAGCTAGAAGAGGTCGTTGTAACCACAGGAGAAGAAGAAAAAGATCCGATTCTTGATCTGTGAGTAGTATCTACATATTCGTTCTCTAACTCTGTTTTCTAGGTTTTTGATTCACGTTTTCTGTTGCATACAATAGGTTTTCATTTAGTTTTCGGTCAATGTCTATGTGATCGTTCTTTTTTAATTTGTTTTCAAGTTCTTAACGTTTCTCTTCTTCAAATATGTAAGGGAAGGTGAAACTGTATTGATTTGATAAGGAAGGAAATTAGTAGTAAGAGAGATGCGTTGGCAATGTGAAGCTGTTGAAGCACAAGGAGTCTAGGAAAGTCCGACTTGTCATGGGTCAATCTAAGACTTAAGATCTATGAGTAGTATCTGTATATTCGTTCTTTAAACTCTGTTTTCTAGGTTTTTGATGCACGTTTTCTGTCGCATACAACAAATTTTCATTTAGTTCTCAGTTAATGTCTATGTGATTGTTTTTTTTTTTAATTTGTTTTCAAGTTCTTAATGTTTCTCTGCTTCAAAAATTTAAGAGAAGGCGAAATTGTATAAATTTGATAAGGAAGGAAATCAGCAGAAAGAGAGATGCGTTGGCAATGTGAAGCTGTTGAAGCACAAGGAATCTGGGAAAGTCTGACTTGTCATGGGTCAATCTAAGACTCAAGATCTATACTCACCATCTCGGTCTGTCTCTCTCTCTTCTCTTTATGTATTTGCTTTTGTGTTTACGGCACGCGCAAGTGAGTAATTTGTTTTCCATTAATTTATCATGACAATCTATGGCTTAACTTCTGTTTGGGTGTTACTCCTAGAAATGTTTAACTATGCTCTATATTTGATCTCATTTGTTTTTGTTTTTTTTAATGCTTAAACTTGTGCGCTCAAGATAATCGAAACTATTGTTACAAATCAATGTGACCAATTCTTTTTC
This sequence comes from Erythroxylum squamatum, assembly GCA_025629845.1. NCBI lineage: Eukaryota > Viridiplantae > Streptophyta > Magnoliopsida > Malpighiales > Erythroxylaceae > Erythroxylum > Erythroxylum squamatum. Next base: position 14,925,186 of record JAOTBA010000203.1, read on the forward strand.
TTTTTTTTTCAATTTTTATTTCATACTTTGTTGTATTATCGACTTAATGTCTATCTGCGCATATTTCAGTTATACCATCAATTAATGTGCAAGAGCATCATGCAAATGATAAATCATGTGCATGGCATGCTACTGATTTTGTTGATGGGGAATTGAAGGATGAGCTTTTCTGCATCAAATTTGCTTCGATTGAGAGTATGTCCTTCACTTTCATAATTTCTATGTCTAGTAGTATCTCTGCAGTATAAAGTTCTTTTTCATTTTTCCCTATGATTTCTTCAACTTTTATTCAATGAAATTTTGTAGATCTTCGTTCTATCCTCAAGCTGTTGTGGGATTGTTAAGATATATGTTATATATCTAAGTAATTATTTTGGCATTATTTATTAATTGGACATATAAGATATTAATT
>JAOTBA010000203.1:15015211-15027964 GCA_025629845.1 Erythroxylum squamatum
TTATCATTAAATAAAATACATGTACAATTAAACATTTCAAATTATCAAACTCAATCTCAAATTCAATTGCTCAAACTGAAATTCAATCTCATTCATCAATAATTCAACAATTCATTATTAATACTGTAATGAATCACAAGCTAGTTTCCACCATTCAATCATCAATACCGTAAATATACTAAATCACCATTCCAAATTTAATTTCCAATCCACTTCTAAAATGCAAAATGCCAAAATCCAATTCTAATTTCAGTTCAACTTCAACATTCACAAATGAAAAAAATCAATCAAATTCACTTCATTATCCATTCGGATTTCGGACCATTCCCATTTCTCATTCTCAGCCGAAATCAACATCCAAAATTTTCCACAAATCCAACACAACAACACCAATTTTTAACCCCAATTCCACCATTATCTAACAACCAACACAATCACAAAAATAATAATTTTCAAAATTCCATGAAAAATGAAACAAAAATAAAAAATATACACCCCAAAATAATCGGGTCTTTGCCAATCCAAGTCGATGTCAGGTCATGTGGTCCGTCTGAGTTGAGGTTGTGTGGTGCGTCGACGGAAGAGAGACGGTGAGGAGGACAAAGGAGAAGGCAGTGAGGAGCGGGCTGAGGTCAAACCGTCGAAGCCTTGAAGGGAGAAAGCAAACCAGCGGTCAAAGACTTGAAGGAGGAGGACTGGAGAACTAGAGGAGACATCAACGACAAGGAGACGACGAGACACCGAGAGAGAGATCGGAGAAGAGAGGAGGCAGCGGCGTGCGCGGAAGAAGAAAGAAGAAGAACCGAAGAAGAATCCAGAAGGGGGGTAATTAGATTTTAGGTTTAGAACTTTCGAAAATTGCAAGTTAGTCCTTGTAATTTTTGAAAGTTACAGTATCGGCCGGAATTGATGGTTTCGACCGGTACCGTCCGGTAAATGCCGGTACCGACTAGTATTCGAGGTCGATACTAGCGTTTAACATTTCGTACCGTTTTCTAACCGATACGGTATCTTTTGGCCAATATCGGCCGTAATTCATAAGCCTGGATTCATCTGCATGCGATTATTTTTAATAAAATGCATGTTTCATAAGGTGTCCAACTTTAGGGACTACAATAGCTATTATTAGGACCATACTTGGAACCTACTTACACTAGTTTCATTATAAAGAGAATCTCTTATATTGAATATCACGTTCATTGTTATAGGATTACTCGAAGTATAATTTGTGAGTTACATGATTTGAATGTTGTGTTCCATTTTTAGCTTGCTCCATTTCATTTTGAATTTAAAGATGAGAACCTTATATTTTTGGAATTTTTGGAAAAAAATAATTACTCTCTGAAGCGAAAATTGAGTTCTATTTTTGTTTGTGAAGAACTTTTCTTTGAACCCTCAAAGCTTCTCTTTCCAAAGATAGTATATGCATAATCCAAAGGTAATTATTAGATTGCCTTGTCTTCTTTGGCTAGCCCTTTAGTAGCACATAACCTATCTATTATGCCAATATAGTTTACCCCTAGCATATTTAGATAGTCTGTATATTTAATAGCTTCGAAAACCTCCTTTGAGGTTTTACAATTGAAAACAAATGCTTAACTAACTTCTTCCTTGCAAAGGATAAAAGTATTGATGAGTTCCAAATAGGTGATCCTATCCAGAGTAAGAGCTTTCTTTTTCACCAATAGCCATGGGAAGAGTGATACTTTAAGCAAGAGTTTCCTTCTTTATACTATCTTCCATTCCTATATGTAGGTTCCCTTTTCTCTGATGAGTTTGTGTCACTTCCAGATTTATGTCCCAATCACCGGTGATTATCCATTTTTAGTGGTCTACATGCCTCCTTCCATCCAACCTTATATTGGAAGAAATGGGAAGACTAGTAAACATGCATAGAATTTAAGACTGATTTCATTAGGAGAACTTAGTCTATATTAGAAAGAAATATATTGCACCATCATCTCAACTTCTGTTGTAATTTTTCAATCAAAGGAAGACAAGAGGAGCTTCCTTGAAGAGATGGGGAGGCCAAGGTACTTAAATGGAGGAGACATTATTTGGAGTCCATAAATTCTTGAAAACTAGTCTTCCCTTACATTGAATGCTACCTAAAAGGACCTTATGGCCTTTACCCTTATTTACTTCTAGAATTGACAATTCATTGCACTCTTTTAAAGATGCAATAAGCATTGTAATATAAGCTTCATGTTCTTTAGAGAAGAAGATTAAATCATCAACAAAAAATGGAGAAATAAGTCAAAAGTTACTGCATTTATTGTGATATTTAAAGCTAGATTGTTTTTGACATTTCTTTTAATTAGTTTATATAATTCCTTGATACAAAGATTAAAGAGGTAAGGTGATAAAGGGCTCACCTTACATCAGTCCCCTTACCCCTTGGAATAGGCGAGTTGGTTCTTCATTGATTATGACACAAAAAAAAGTTATTGTGATGCAAAGTTTGATCCAATTTCTAAATTTCTATGAGAATTCAAAATTTTCTAAAATATTAGGAAGAAATCTTAGTTAATTGTGTCAAAGGCTTTAAAGATTTCAATCTTTATTGCATAATTTTTAGGCCCCTTATTTCTTGAATATTCCTTAAATAACTCATAATCCATTAATATGTTATCCGTTATCAGTCTCCCATCTACAAAAGTCCCTTGTAATTGACTAATGATGTTTTGGAGTACCTTCCTTGACCTGTTATCAAGAAGTTTTGAGATGATTTTGCATCAAAAGTTGCAACATGATACGAGTTTAAACTTATTGAAGGACCCAGGATTAAGGAATTTCAAAATCAAGAGAAGAGAAGTCAGCCATGCTATAGATCACTAAAAGATGAAGGAGAGAATGCACCCTAGTTTAAAGCATTAGTGATCACTTAGCTAGTCATCAAGAATAGAATCAAAACCAAGAGTAGGTGGTTTGGATCATTTGACCCTATATGTTTTTTGTGTAAAGAAGCATAAGAAGATAGGGATCATTTGTTCTTTTAATCCAGATATCAAAGTTGTATGGAGCAAAATCTGGCTTATGATGGTTAATTATAATTTTTCATATGATTGGACAGTAACTCTTAAGTGGATTATATTTGTTGCTAAGCAATAGATGCAAGATGCAGCATTTTACAAGAAAATTTTCACAACAATAGTCTATTCTCTATAGAAAGAAAGAAACAAGAGGATCTACAAGGGGAGGAAGTAAACAAACATTAATTAGATGAGGGAATAACTAATTAGATTTGAGTCATAACAATTGCAAAATAAGCCCAGTATAACCTATCTATTGGAATTAGGAACAAGTGAAATATGTAACCTATATAATGTAATCTAACTACTTTTTTTAGTTAACAACATCATTTTGGTGAATTTGTCGTATTGTTAGGATAACTTTGCTATGTTAATGAAATCTTTATTCATTTTGTTTATAAAAAAAGAAAAGGGAAGTCCAGTTAATCTCTTTGAGAATTTTATCTCTCTCAAAAAATTCTTGGATAATTTCAAAAATAGTATTTTTTATAAGTGGTTAAGACTTCTTATGGAAAACTATTAAAGCCATCAAGTCTTAGGGATTTCATAAGATTCATCTCAAATACTACTCCCTTTATCTCTTTATTGCTGAATGGCTTTATTAAGGTAGCTAGTTTCTCCACTAAAGAATTGGTTTGAGATAAATGGTTTAAAAAGAGGCACTAAAGAGGAGCTAAATGAAGGGGAATGTAGAATTCTGTTAGCTATGAGAGAGCTTCCTTCTTAATATAATCATAGGGTGAAGCTATTTTCCCGTCCTGGTTTGCGTGGGACAAAATTCTATTGGTATTCCTCCTCTCCAGAATATAGCTAAAGAAGAATTTATAGTTCTTATCCCACTCCTTTGATGTAGCAATAAGTAGTGATTTGAGAGAGCCTTAGCATACTCAAGAAGTGTTATTTACTCTTTATTCAATAAACCCCATCGTGCCCGATGCTTCTCTAAATTTAGTTGAATTCTATTCATCTCTTCATTAATCTTATAAACCAACCCCATTATATTGATTCCCTCCACTTGGCTTTTTAAGTAATTTCATCTCATCCTTGATGCGTCTTAACTTCTTAACACAGACATAGGACTAGCATTCCCTAAATCTTTATGAAAGTACTCTTAGTAAAGTATTTGTTTAACCTTTAGAGTTCATCAAGTAATTATTAAAGCAAATAGAATTTATTTCCTTTTAATTTCAAAAAGATATTAGACCAATAGAGGAGTATGATCTAAAAATAGGGGATTTAAGACCCTTACCTTACTTTTAGGGAATTGATTGAGCCATTCCTTTTCTACTATAGCTATATCTAACTTTTTCCTATGCTAAGAGTTTCTTTATTTATTGCTCCAAGTGAAGTAAGATCACGTAAAGGTCAGATCAATAATGTTAAGTCAAAATGAATTTACGTAAATGATTTTGATGAAGAACAAATAATAATGAAAGAAGAAAGTAAGACAAAAGCAGAAGAATATGAGACGGAAGGAGCAAAGCAATAATCAGACGAAGCGCAAAGCTAAAATTCAGACGATAGAAATACAGACGGAAGGCGCAAACAAAAAGTGAGATGGAAGGCGCAAACCAAAGACCAGACGGAAGCGCAAAGAGAATAATCAGACGGAAGAAAGTGAGACGGAAGAACAGATACCACATCGGTTTAATAATCAGCTTGAGTTAGTTACAAAACTCAACTGAATAACTGAATCTTGAAAGATCAAGAAACAAGAAGAAAGAAGCAGTTATCAAGAAGCGGTTGAAGGCAAAGGCTATAAAAACGAGTCAGAGTGAAAAGACTGCAGAAGCTTAGCGATTTAAGAAATCTTATTATGCGAAAAAAAAACTAGAGCGATCATTTTCTATAACAAAAGCTCAAAAACTCTTTCAGTTGAAAGAAATGCAAATAGCCTGAAGAGGCTAAGTGTGAAAGAATACTTGTTGTAAGAGACCTGAAGAGGCTCGGTATCAAAGAATACTTGTAACGTTGTGAAAGATAGTGAAATCTCAGAAAGATCTCTGAGGACTGGACGTAGCCCACGGTTTGGGGTGAACCAGTATAAATCGGCTGTGTCAACACTCTCTCAACTCTCAACTCTTAACTCTCTCTTAACTTTGAATTTTCAATCTTACTGTTTTCATACGAAAATTCAGAAAATATTTTACAATATTGATTTTCAATAGTTTGAGAAAAGAATAAGTTACTTTTAAAGATATCGTTAAAAAGGGGATTAGTGAAAAAGAATACACAATTTAACCCCCCTTCTTGTGCATTTATATATCGATTATTAAGTCTTTATTAACGTGTGATTCACTTCAGTATGCTCGAATGATTGAAATATACTGTCAACTTATATTTGAATGAGAAAATGAAAATTGTGAAGAAAGTGATATGTGATACTACATGATGATAACTAAAATGACATGAATTATGTGATTATATGTGTTTTATGAATTGAGTGAACCATCGAGGATGGTTACCTCACTGAGTTTGTAAAACTCACCAAAATTGCAACATTGACATTTCAGGACCGAGAGAGGACACTAGTGGCAGAGAGACTTTATAAGAGGCATAGTTCTTGTACTTTTGGACCAGAGAAACGGCTCAAATGTCAGTCTTCTGAGACTGAAGGATTAGATAGAAATTTTTGTATAATTCCTCTTTCATGTAGCGTGTTTTGTTTTAGGTTTTGATGATGTACATATATGGATGATTTTGTAAAATTTCAATACATATATTCAGTTTTTATGAAATGAAATGAGGGCTTCGATTTTAAAATATGGTGACATTTATGTATTTATGATGATGCCATGATTAAGTTAGTAATGTGAGTGCCCTAACTTGCCACTCTTACGGGGTATGTACTCTGATATCACTTAAGATGTCGAGTATGTGTCTCACGAGAGTGGGGTGTTACACCACACATACCAAAGTGCACCCGCTCTAACTTCGTCTTCCTTGGTGCTGACTTTTTTTTAATAAATTGACACTCTATGCTACTTTCTAGCCATGTAATGAGCACAGGGTTTGAGAGAAATTATAGTCTTGGTATGGATAAGTGATTTTTGTTTGCATGTTTTATGTTATACTGCAAGTATGAGTAGTATATTATCGTTCAACTGATATCAATCCCACAAGGATTGAATATAGTCACTTAAATTACACTTTGTCTAAGGTAACAAAAGGTTGAATTAACTAAAAATCAAATAAACTAACAAAACTTGATGATTGAACAAGTAGACAATAATTATGAAATTGAAGTATTCAATAATGGAAACTTAGGGATTATTCTATATTTGTTTTGTGTTCCCTTCACCTTATGAATTCAACTATTCTTAATCATAGATATCTAAAGGTCTTAATTACCCTCTCTTGAGATCTATTTAAATAATCCCAATTGAAATAAATAAAATTTGAGTTGCAATCTCTTGATTTCTCAAAACTACTTCTAGTTACTCAATTGGATTTCAAGCAATCTTAAAGATAATTAACTCACAATTAAGATATCTCCCCAATTGCTTATTAACCTGATATTTGTAAATCTATTAAGGTACTAACTCTTGTTGTGTAACTTAACAAAAATAACTTGATTTAATCCCTCGATTCAAATCAAGTAAGAGCACAAAAATATCACATAATAGTAATATATTAAATTTAACAAGGTAAAAGTTATACAAAACAATTCAAGAATAACACCCAAATATAGATTTAGCAATCCATAATCAAGTTCAAAACAAAACTATTTAAATTTGGCATATAAGGTAATGTGTTGTGTGTAATTTCTATTGATTTTTCTTGCATTCATATCTTGATTTTGGTTACAAATTCTTGTATTTTAAATCCAAATTTAATTGAGTGAAAATGGTCGTGAATGTTGCATGAAGGTTGAAGGGAATGTTTTCTGAATTTTACATGAAAAATGAAAAGTCACGTGAACTTTGCATTAAAACAAAGAAGTGGTGATTAAGTTTCACCGCTATGACATGCTTAGTCACGATGGTGACCAACCCTTGTGGGGTGACAAACATAGTCACCCCCATGACTACTCCTTTGCACTCAATTTGAATTTGACACGTGCAAATCTTTGAAGGCGCAATGAAACGAACTCTAAACCTAGACTCGACCTCTAAATAGAAAGGGGGAAATCAGCTAAAAAGGAGGCTGGACTGAGAGGTTAGAACAAAAAGAACGGAGAGAAGGTATGGAGGCGGAAAAAGTAGAGAGTTTAGAATAGAAAGAGCAGAGAAAGGAAGTAGAGGTGAAAGCCAGTGTGAGCATTTGATCGTCTGGATGAGAACCAAGTGGAGGCAGAAAGCGAGAGCTGATACAGAGAGCTTGAGACTTGCAGGAGACCCACCACTGACTCTCTCATTCGAAATCCCTTTGTTTGCTTATTCTGTTTTATATGTGTTGCTTTATTTCTTTGTTACATTATGGAACTTCTCTATTAAACTTGTTTTCTTTGCTCAAGTCTGATAGTCCATTTTAGTTTTGACTATGTTTATTGCTTTAATACTTCTTTGATACTGATAAAGATTGGATTGAAGTATATGAAGATGATGAACTTTATTTATTCCATGATGGGTTGATTTCTTTTTCTTGAGAATTAATGTAGCTAATTTAGTCGATTGTGCATGATGAGGGGATTGTTTTATTTTCTTATTATTTGCTATAGTTTATGAGCTTACTGGATACAATAGTATAGCCAAACTTGACATCATTTTGATATTAAATGAAGGATCGAGAGAAGTTTAATATATAAAGAGAAACTATAGACACTTAAGTTGTAACATTCCGTTCCCATACTAAGGGTTAGAACCTTAAAATATGGTACATATGAGATCAATGAGAGATTAGAAAAAATGTATTTCATGCTCATGCATAATGTTAGCTTACACACACGTGAAATTGAAATTTTACACACATTAAAATGATTGTACATGCATTCATTGACATTCTGGGTATAATTGAATTGCAATGTGATATCATTGAGAATTGTGGCTTGTTTGTATTGAAAACCAAATTGGAGACGTATAAATAGCTGGATTAGAATTTTGATGAATTTTAGGAAAAATTTCTGAAAATTATGAGTATTTTAGACTAGGAAAATGCCAAGTGGCAAGTCAATTATAAATGGAAATAGAAATAAGGGCCAAATGATATTGGAGCAATTTTATAGATGACTTTAGAATTTTTAAGAAAATGATATTAAAAAAATTGGGAGACAATTGTAGTAGAAATATTGGAGTTCGTTGGACTAGTTAAATGAGAACTAGTTAAAGCCTTAAAAGATGGATCAGTGACAAGTGTCACTTATAAAGTTGATCTTAAAAAGTTTATTACTATTCCTTTAACTTTGAAAGACAAAGACATTGTTTGTCTTGTCTTAAAAATATCTTCTTCGTGGCTTTCTTCTTGAAGCTTCTTCTTCCTCTTCAGATCTTATTTCACCGAACCTTCTCCAAAGTTACACTTCACTTTCCTCTACCTATTGCAAGTCCCACTTTGTTATTTCTTTCATTTGCCCCAAGAAAACCTAACCCAATCCACCTTTAAGATGGTGGACGTGGATGCATGAGAAGTTAGAGCTTGAAGATTTTGAGTTTTAACAAGTAAGTATTGTGTAAATCCTTATGAGATGTTGGTATATGAATTAAATTTGGTGAATTAGTTGATATTTCATAATCATGAGAAAAAGAGACATTTGTCATGTTCATCGTGAATATAGGATGAAAATTTGGATGTGTTGATTTTTTACATTTGATGATCAAAATGTTATAAGAGGTTGTAGAAATGATATTTGGAGTTGAAGGATCAACTAAAATGTGTATGAGATTAATGCAGAAAATTCGTGAGAAATGAATATGTAAATGCTCTCTCTCTCTCTCTCTCTCTCTATATATATATATATATATTCATGCTCATCGTGAATATAGGATGAAAATTTGGATGTTGATTTTTCATATTTGATGATCAAAATGTTATAAGAGGTTGGAGAAATGATTTTTAGAGTTGAAGGATCAACTAAAATGTGAAGTAAATCACACGCTAATACAGAGTTAATATTTGATATGCAAATGCACAAGAAGGGGGGTTGAATTGTGTATTCTTTTTCGATAATCCCCTTTTTGAAAACTTCTTGAAAACTTGCTTTACTTCAAAACTATCGAAAATCAGTATTATGAAAAATTGTAGTATATTTTCTAAGTGCTTTGTTTGAAACAGTAAGAGTAATAGTTAAGAGTTGAGAGATAGTTGACACGCAGATTTATACTGGTTCACCCCAAACCATGGGCTACGTCCAGTCCTCAGAGATCCTTCTGAGATTTCACTACACTTTGCAAAGATACAAGTATTCTTTTTCTCCGAGCCTCTTCAGGTCTCTTACAACAAGTATTCTTTTCACACTTAGTCTCTTCAGGCTATCTGCTTTTTTTTCAACTAAAAGAGTTTTTGAGCTTTTGTTACAGATAATGATCGCTCTAATTTTTGCACAGTAAGATTTCTAGCTTTTTCTCTTATAAATCTCTAACTTCTCAAATCACTAAGCTTCTGCATTCTTTGACTCCGACCTTTATTTATAGTCTTCATCTTCAACCGCTTCTTGATAACTGACTCTTTCTTCATGTGTCTTGATCTTTAAAGAATCAGTTATTTAGTTGAGTTCTGTAACTAACTCAAGCTGATTAGTCATCTGACGTAGTGATGGTTCTTTCGTCTCACTTCCTTCTATCTAATTTTTTGACTTGCGCTTCCTTCCCCCTATCTTTCTCTTTCTCCTTTCTCCTTTCTCCCCCTATTTGTTATTGATAAAAAATGAATTACGACTATAGATGCTTCATTATTTCCGACAACATGACCATCATTTCCTTCATCTTCGTTTGGAGTGACTTGAGGTCTTGTAGTATTTTAGTTGTTTCTTCTCGTAAGGCACTTAATGAAGCAGGCCGATCATCATCTTTCTACTGTTCTACTTCAAAAGCAATAGTGGTGCTATATGCATCTAAAGATAGAATAACCTGTTCACTGATTTTAAGGGCAGGAGGTTAAACAGATAGGTTTGTCTTTGGGAGATTCAGATCATCAGGGGTAGGTAGTCGCGGGACTTGTCTTCCGAGTAGACGTAGAACATCTCCAATTGAAGATACAGTACAAAGTGGTCTAATGCACATAATCAGGTGCACAAGAGTCTCAGTTGCATAACTAATATCTCCAATCCTAACGGATCTGTACTTCCCTTTTGTAAGCTTTCCAACCACTAGACAAGGTTCTATAGTGGTGGATCTTTTGAAATGTGGTGGTAAACATGGGTTCCCTTCATCTGTGCTACATAGCATGCTTCATCTATGCTTCGCATTTCAGCTTTAATTTGATCCTCAGTAAGATCATTTGTTAACCCCTCAGGGTAAAGTTTCTTCTTCCCCTTTTCTTCATTGCGAACAATGTAAGGCTTCGGTTGAAAATCAGGCACAACCTTGATCACAGTTTTCTTTGTGATTGGAAAAATAGTATACACTTGCCTTGTTATCTGCGTAGGTTATAGTCTGGTTCCTTAATATCTCAGAAAACCATACATACTCTTTTCATCGTCATTCAACAGATGCATTGTACTACTATTCACCAATATTGGTTGTAATAATGCCTTTACTGACCTTTTTAGGGATTCTTGATGATTATCGAAGTGCTACTCCTTACAAGTTGAACTTCTTCAATAACCTTGATTCTCAAATCCTCTTTTCTTAAGGTTTGAGAGGTATTGATCTATACTGGACTGCGTTCAACTGTCTACTTCTTCTGAACAGCAGTGGGAGTGCTCTTCCTTTGACTGATTTTCTGCTTTTTCCCTTCTTCAATCAGTCTCAGAGTCTGTTGAGATTGCGGTTTCTTCTTCTAAAACTCCAATTTCCTTCTAATCTCAGTCTCTTTAGCTAATTTAGTTGAATCTTTCTTTAAGATTGAGACTAAGGACCTTGTTGCCTGAGGTTCTTTCTTCTCAGAGTCTTCACTTTGAGTCGGCTCTTTTCTTTTCTTCTCCTCTTGCTGACGCAAGGTTCGGACTCTGGGCGACCTTTTCACTTGCTTAGGTATTTCTGATAGAAATGTCTCCCCTTTTCTCTTCAAGGACACTTTCTCTATATACCGCACCTGGCTCCTTCTCTATGAGAAATCATCTTATCTTTCATCGCTTCATCTGATGATTTCGTCTCTCCAACCATGGACATTTTATCGTTGGATTGAGATTTTGATCTCCTTGAGGGAGTCCCCTTTCTGGCATGCTCCCCCTCAATCCTTACTCTTGCCCTTGAATCTGATTCTTCTTTTCCCAGATTCTTCAAGCCCATTTTGCCAATCATTGCAGAATTGATGGTGCTTTTGATATTCAGTTTCATCCTGTTTCCTCTCTCCAGGAGAACTCTGAAGTCTCTGAATATCCTTGTCAGCATCATCCCATAGGACATACTGTTCAAGTCTTTCTTCGTTTTAACCATGTAGTGGAAAATAAGGAAAGGTAGATCAACAGGCTGACGAGTAAGTAGATAGAACAGGCATTGTTCATCCAATGTCGTCACCAAATGCCTTGATCCTATTCTTGGTAGAACACAGTGGAAAAGAATTGAGTGTAGAACCCTAGCCTTTGGTAGAAGACTTGAGGCCTTCTTCTCCTTTGGGTCATTGCTTCCATACAATCGTCGATTGATCTCAGACTCCTTCACGCTAACTTGCGTCATCCATCTAGCTTTACTTGTGAGCTTCTCTCCAACACATGGACGCATAGTGAGTTTTTCGATAATCTCCATTGTCACAATAATCGAAAATCTGTCTACCATTGATACAAGAGTATCTCCTACTATATCCACATTCTTTCAGAAATCATAAACTTCATTCTGATATACGGTCTCTCAAACTTGAAAAAAGTTTTGCCATCCCGCTGCAACAATCTCTGGTTCAATATCCAGATTTTCCTTCTTCAATGACTCAAAATCAACAAATCTTCTATAGATCATAGCTAACTCCATTTGCTTCTATAGTTGGTAAAGGACTGAATGCACAGATTTCTTTCTGAAAGGGTGTAGTCGGTTACTGGGGTTGAGAGTGTGAGTAAAGAATGTTTGATATCCAAACAAAGTAAGGAAAGGCTTTTGTTAAGGGTTTTGCAAAGGTCGATGTCAGGGCATATCAAGAGTGTTCTAGAATAGGTGATGTTCTCAAGACTTGCGAGAAAATTTTCCCTCCAAAACTTTCTTGTGACAGAAGTTACCAGCTGTAACTCACCGTTACTGTCACTGTTAAATCTTATGACCTTTTATCTGGGTTGTGATGTGTCAGACGATTGATCACATAACATAACCATGTTGAGGTTCCGTCTGATTTCTTTGAATCTTTCTTCACTCAATGGCTTGGTGAAGATGTCCGTCCATTGACAGTTCGTCTCAACAAACTGAAGACTTACGATCTTCTTCTGAATGTAGTCTCTTAGAAAGTGGTGTTTGACTTCGATATGTTTAACTCTTAAATGTTGAATCGGATTCTTAGAAAAGTTGATGGCACTTGTGTTGTCACAATAGATTGGGATCTCCTCTTCTTGTATTGAGTAGTCTTCTAACTGATACTTGATCCACAAGGTTTGTGAACAGCAACTTGCGGCTGACATATACTCAGCTTCAGCAGTTGATAAAGCAATTGAACTTTGCCTCTTGCTTGACCAGGAAACTAAGTTGTGGCCAAGGAAGTGACA